>JAJKLB010000016.1:600000-778077 GCA_022432525.1 Daldinia grandis | reverse complement strand
AAATTTACTCTCCTTCTTATCATATTATTATTAAATTATTATATATTATAACCGCAATTTATCAATATTAAATTCCAATACCTATACGTAATAAAAAAATCAATTATTAACGCAACGTTTATAAATAATAAAATATTTAAATCACTATCGGTTTTATTTATAATATTTAATAAAAAAACAATTTTTAAAATATTTAATATTATTATTTAGCTTTATTTAACCTAATATTTATTTATTTTCTTTAACGTAATTATAATCTTTAAAAATTACTTATAAAGGCGTTTTTTTATCAATAAACCTTTAATTATTAATAACCTTAATTATTAAAAAAATTAATTATTTTACCGTTTTTATTTTTATCTTTATATTAAATTACCTTATTTATTTATTTTAAAGTTAAATATAAAATATAATTTATTATTAATATTATTAATAAATAATTTAATAATATTTAATAAAAAAAATTTAAAAAATTAAGTAAATATTAATTTAATAAAAAATAAAAAATAATAAAGTAATTATAAAATAAAATGTATACCTTTATATTTATATTATAATATTTTTTAAGTATAATAAAAATAATAATATAAGCTTATATTAGCTTTATAATAAAATATTAAATTTTAATATAAAGATAAAAAATTATGTTTTATAATAAATGATAATTTTTATAAAATAAGATTTTATTATTTAAGGCTTAATAATTATTTAATTTTCTTTATTAATAAATTAACGCATTTAATTAATTTTTAATTATATTTAAATAATTTAAATATTATATAATTAATTTAAATCTATTTAATTATATTATAATAATATATTTACTTATTTTAGGTTAAAAAAAGAATTGGTATATAATTTAAACTATTTTTATTATTCTTTTAAAATTAAATATAAATTTAAAAAATTTAATTATAAAAATTAAGAATAATAATATTAAATATTTATAATAAAAATTAATATTAAAATTTAAAAATAATTTAATATAATAATAAAAATTTATAATTAAATTAATATAATTAAATTTAGAATATAGAAAAATAATATTATAATATAATATAATTTTAAGGTATATATTATTAGGTAATAATAAATTTAAAAAGGTAAAAAGAATATTTAATAATATAACTTTTATTTATATTTTAAATATTTTTAATAATAATATAATAAATATAATAAATTATAATATAATATAAAACGTTATTATTAATTACGCGTAAATTAAATAATAAATATAATAATTTATATTTTAATAAAAATTTAAACCATTTTTTAAATTTATTTAAATTAATTATTATTAAAAAATAATATAAATAAATATAAGGTTATAAATTTATTTTAATATAAAAAATATAATAAAATAAAAAATATAAAAAATAAAATAAAAAAGTAAAAAATTATAATAAAACTTAATTAAAAAAAATAACGTTATAATAATTATAAAAATTAAACTATATTATTAACAAATTATTAATATTTCTAAAATATTTTCCCTATAATATAATTTATATAAAATATATTTTAATAACGCCAATTTTTAACAATATTAATTTTATTTATTTATTAAAATAAAAATATAAAATAAAAAAATTATAAAATTATTTATTTTATAAAAGTTTTATAATATATTAAAATTCTTTATTAATAATTTTTATTAAATTAACTTAATTATTTTAATTAAAATTATAAATTTAAATATTAATAATAAATAATCTTATATTAATTTAATTTTTTAAAATATTAAATATTAATATTTTTAATTATTATTTATTTTATCTTTTATTATATTTCTATAATTAATATTAGTTATAATTTCTAATTTATATCCTTATTAATTAATAAATAATTAGATTAATATTATATTTATATCTAATGTAGGCTCTTCCTTATAATTATATTGGTTTAATAACTTAAAACTTAAAATTATTAAATTAATTACTACCAATTTTTTTAATTATTTTTATTATTATCTCTGTAATTAAATATAAATAATTTAAAAAAAATATTATTTATTAAAAAAATTATTAAATTTTTATTAAAAGGTATTAATAATAAGATACAATTAATATTATCTTTAATTAATTATGAAATTTATTTTTATAATATTAAATTATTTAATTATATATATTAAAATAACCTAGGCTTATATAAAAACGTTTAATTTAATATATTTAAACTTCTTAATTTATATATATTATTAAATATTATTTTAATTATATTATATTAACTGTAGTTAACGTTCCACTTAATCCTTTTAAGATAGTTAAGGAACTATTCGAAATTTAAATTAAAAAACTATCTTTATTTTAATAACTTTACATAATTTGCAAATAAATATATAAAAATTTATTAAAATATCAATAAGGAAATTATATCCTATCGACAAATATACGTTAATAATTAATAGTTTTGGCAATTTTAACATTATAAATTATTTAAAAAACGTTTAAATTTATCTTAATTTTAAATTATTTATAAAAAACTTTTTAATTAATATATAATAAAATTATTTCTTTAAAATAATTTTTTATAAAATAATATATATAACTTTTATAATAGTTAATATAATAATAAATAAAGAAAATAAAAATAAAAACGTATAAATAATTATTTAAATAAAAATTTATATTTTAAATTTTTAAAAATATTTAGAAATATAAACGAAATTTTTTAAATATTTTAAAAAATAGGTTTAATTTAAGATATTTTTATAAATAATTTAATCTATTATTATAAAGTTATTAAAATTAAAAAATACCTTTATAAATGGTATTTGTAATAGATTTTAATATTAATAAATTTTTAATTTATATAATAATACCTTTTATTAAAGCTTATCCTTTAAAGATAAATAATATTTTTATTTAAGTTTAATATTATTATAATATTTTTTTAAATTGGTGGAAAGAATTTATGTAGAAAGAATTCTTTTAATTTCTAAACTTTTTTATTTTTTATTATTTTCTTTTTCTTAAATAACCTAATAAAAAGTAATAAATTTATATTAAAGAAGAGTTTAGAATTTAAAAATATTCGAAAGATATTTATTTTAATATTTAATATATTTAATATTTTTATACCGATTTAGTTTATATTTATAACGTTAATTTTTTTATAAAAAATATTTTAAATTAAAATTTAATTTAAATTAATATATTAAATATTTATATATATATAATAAAATTTATATATTTAATATAAAAAATATATTTACTTATTATAAATATAAGGTAAAAATACTTTTTATTATTGTATTTTAGGTAAATTAGTAATTTGGTAAATATATTAAAATATCTTTAAGATAATAACGGGTAATTTATAATAAAATAAGAAATCGATTTGAATAATATTATAATTATAATTTATTTTTAAAGTCTTAAATTTAATATTTTAAAATAAGATTATTATAGAATCTTAGGAAATATTTTAATATTATATTATTTTCTTATATTTTTGAATATTTTGGCTTATATTTTATCTTTTAATTAATAATTTATTTATTAAATTATTTATTATTTTAAAAAATAATATTTTTAATAAAAATTATAGGTTAATTTTATCCAATTTATTTATAATTTTTAATTATAAATAAATTTAACAAATTATATTAAAAAAAGGAATAATTCTTAACCAATTAAATATAAAGATACGTAGAAAAATTTTTTATTTTTTTATAAACTATATTATACTATAAACGTAATATTATTTCCCGGGTAAGTAATTAATTAAAAAATTTAAAATAATATAATATTATTTATTAAATAAAGTTTAAATATTTATTTATTTTAAAAGATAAAAGAAAATAAGTAATATTATTTATATAGTTAATAATTATAACGTAAGAGTAAAATTAATATCTATCTTTACCTATATATAGTATATAAAAGGATGTAAGCTTTTAAAGTTAATACCTTTTATTTTAAACTATTTAATATATTAATAGTAGGTAAATAAATAATTGGGAAAATAATTAATTATTAAAAAAGGAAATTATAATATTAAGGTTAAGAATGTATCTAAATATTTAGGTATTGTAAAGTGGCCTTTTATTTTTGTGTTATAACTTTTTGGCTATAACGTTTTTAAACCAATCAGATTTTTTAAAAAAAAAAAAAAAAAAAAAAAAAACCTAACGCAAAATAAAATCCAAAATAAAAATAAACAAAATCGGGTTTTTTTTATAAAATTTTTTCCATTTTAATAAAATTAAATTTAATTATTAATTTTTTAACGTTTATAAATTTAATAATTTTTTTAATATTAATTTATATTATTATTTTTTTATTTAATTAAATTTTATTAAAAAGTTTTTATATAAAATTATTAATAAATTTTTTAATATTATAATTAATTTAAATATAAAATCTTTTATTATAATATTTAATTTATTATTTAAATTTTTAATTAAATTTATATTATATTAATAATAATATATAAATAAATTATTAAAATTAACGTAATTAATATTAATAATTTAAATAATTATTTATTTTAATAAAATTTAAAAATTAAACAATATAATAATTAATATTGATTAATTTATTTTAATTATTATTATTTTTTATATTATTATAAATAATTTTAAAAAATAATTTTTTATATTATAATAAAAATAATATAAAATTAAAATTAAATTTAATATTAATTTAATTAATAGTTTTTTTATTTAAAAAAATTAATTATAAAAAATTCTATATATATTTTTATAATATTTATAATAAAAAATAAAAAAATAAAATTTATTATTTATTTTTATTTAACGTAAATATTTATAATAATTAATTAAAAAATTAAAATTTTTAAAATTTTAAACAATTAAAAAAATCAGATTTAAACATATATTATTATAAATTTAAATAAATACGGTTTAATTTAATTAAAATTTTTATTTTTAAATAGTTTTTATTAATTTTTATTAAAAATTTCATTTTTTAAAATTTTTTATAAATTTTAAAAAATAAAATTAAAAATTAATAAATAAATATTAAAATATAATAAATAATAATAATATTAAATAAAAAACGGAAATTATTATTAAAAAAAATAATATTTTTAAAATAATTATAATTATAATTTTATATAATAATTAATATTTTATATTTTAATTAATTTAAATATTAACGAAAAATTATTTTTAATTAAATTATTTTTTAAATATTAAACTATTAAAAATAACGTAAATAGTTTAAATAAAATAAATTTAATTAAAAATATATATAATTTTTATAATATTAAATAATTTAAATTTTAATAAAAATTAAATAATATTATAATATAAATATATAAATATATTTACCGATTTTTATCTTTTAATAATTTTTAATTTTATCATAGTTATTACATATTTATTTTTAATAGATTTATTTTTTTAAAACTATTAAATTTTATATAATAAAAATAATATAATAATAATAATTATATTATTAATATTATTATTATATATTAATATATTTATTTATATTTTATATAATATTTCTTTAAATATTAATAAAACATAATAAAATAGGTTAAAAATATAATTAATTTAATTAATTTAATATATTTATAATAACCTTATTTAATAATTATTTTAAATTTATTTAATATAATAATAAATTTAATTTAAAAAATAATAATTTTAAATTAATTATGTTAAAAATATTATTTAATATTTTTATTTATTTAAATTTTTTTTAAAAATATTTTAATTATATATATAATTAAAATAATATTTATTATATAAATAAATTTAAATAAAAAACTTTATACTTAAATTAAAAATAATTATAATTAAATATATTTTAATAAATTTACTTTATCATATTTTATTAATATTTAAAGAAATATAATAATATATAATAATATATTTATTCCAATTATTATATAAAATTAATAACCTTTATAATTTCTTTAACTATTATATATTATATTATTATTATTATTTAATTCTTATTTATATATAGTATTTATCTACGCCTTTTAATTTATTTACCTTATTTTATTTATATATAAAAGGAAAAAATAAAAAGAAAAAAAGAAAAAATAAAAAGAAAATATATAAAAACGAAAAACGTAAAAAAAAATATATATTATATTATTATATAAATTATTTATTTCCCCTTTTTTTTTTTATTTTATATTTTTATATAATAACCATATTTACCTTTTACTTTATTTACCTCTATTATATTTTTATTTCCTATAACAATTATATTAATATTTAATAAAATATCTAATATTTACATAATTTTAGAAGTGTATAATACTTCCTATACTAATATAGTAAAAACCAATATTAAATTTTGCCAATTTTACGGTATATTTCTTTTTTATATAATACGTACTTGTAATAAGGGTTTAGGGAAAGATATTATTATTATTAATAATAATAAAAACTTTATTAAATTTTTTATAATATTTATTAAAAAAATCTTCTATAATAAATTATAAAAGATTAATAACTTTATAATAACTAATAAAATTTCCTTAATTTATTAACGCCTTATTTTTCCTTTATTTATATTAAAAATTAAATATAATCTAATTTTTATAACGTAAATATTTATTTTATTTAAAATAATAAAACGATTAACCTTAAATTTCTTTATAAAAATAATAAAATATTTTAATATTATATAAAATAGGTTTATAAAAAAAGTTTTATTTTTAATTTATATATAATATTATTTTAATATTAATATATATTATATAAAATAAGTTTTAAATAAAAATAATAACATTTTTTACCCTATTTTTATTTATAATTTTTTAAAAATTTTTTACAATTATAATATTATTATTTAATTAAATAAAATTGTTAATATTAATAATTAATAAAAAGAATATATTAATTAAAATTTTAAACGTAAAAAAAATTTAAATAGAAAATATTTTATTATTTTTTATAAAAATCTTACAAAAAAAATTTTTATAAGTTTAAATAAAAAAACGTAAAATATATAAGATGTTTATATAATATAAAATAACCTTCCTTTAATAAAATTGCAAAACGATAGAAAATATTAAAAGATCTTTATTATATATTAAAATATATAAATAATTCTTAAATTTAAGGATAAATTAACTTTTTTTAATATTTATATAAATATTAAAGATTATAATAAAAATAAAACCTCTAATATTTATATAAAAATTAAAAATAATAATAATAAAGGTAAAAATATTATATTAATTAAAATTAAAAATAATAATAATAAAAATAAAAATATTATACTAATTAAAATTAAAAAGTTTAACCTTATCAACCTTATTATTAAATATAAAATATAAGATAATAACTTTTTTATTTAAACTTAAAATAAAAGGAAAAAATATAAAATATTTATTTTTATATTAATTAATTTTAATTATTTTTATAATTTTTTTTAATTTTTTAAGGTAAATTATAAAAATAATAAATTATTTATTCCTATCGAAATAATATTTAAATTTTTAATTTATATTTTCCTTTTTTTATAGTTTATAACGCTAAAATGTATTAGATTTATTTATAACTAACTATTGTTATTTCCTATATTTTTATTATCTCTTTTAAAGCTATTATAATTGTTAATTTTTTAATTAATTTATTGTATGAATTTTATAGTTATAAATATTAAAAAAAATTAAAAAACATTTTTAATTTTAATAATTATTAATAATTATATTAATAATTTTAAAGACGTTCTTAAAGATAACTTTATATAATAAATTTTTATTTAAATATCTTTTTATATTAATAAATTTATTTTTATTTATTATTTTAAAGAAAATTAATAAAAAATATTTATATATAAAATATTAATTTAATATAATAAATTTATTATTTTTAATAAATATTTTACAATTAAATATTTATATAATAATAAATAATAATTATTTATTATTTATTAATTATTTTATATTAAATATTAAATTTAATTATATTTTATTATTATAATTATTATTATATAATTTATAACTTTTTATTATTATTATTATTATTATTACCATTATTATTTAATCTTAAATCTAAATTTTATTAATTTTTAAAATTTAAATAATTTTTGTTATTTATATAAACTTTTATTTTATTTATATTTAATATATTTATAAAAAAAATTATTTTTTTATAAATTTATTATTTTTATAAATTTATTT
Organism: Daldinia grandis; assembly: GCA_022432525.1. NCBI lineage: Eukaryota > Fungi > Ascomycota > Sordariomycetes > Xylariales > Hypoxylaceae > Daldinia > Daldinia grandis. The sequence goes on along the minus strand of JAJKLB010000016.1, from coordinate 769,959 downwards.
TTTATAAATTTTCTTTAATCTTATTTTTAATTGTAAAATTTTAAAATTTTATTAACTTTTTTTTTTAATTTAGTAAAGCCGCTTTATAAAAGAGGTAGTAAAAAGGTTAGGTTTAAGAAATTACCGTTATTAAGTTATATTTAAATTATTATGCGAAATTTATTATATGTTTAAATAAATGGATAATTATAGTTATTTTTTTTTATATAATTTAATTAAATATTTTTAAAATAATTTTTATACTATTTTAATATATTTAAAAAAAAATATTAATTAATATTATTATTTTTAATTGTAGTTTTAATTTTAATAAAAAATTTAATGTTAATTTTTAATTTTTATTATAAAATAAAATCGGAATTAAATAAAAGATAATTTTTTTAAAATTAATTTATTATTATATTTTTTTAATTTTATTATAAATAAATAAAATATTTATTTTATTTGTTAACGTAAATATTAATTTTTAGTTATATAATAGGTATATATACGATTAAAAAAATAATTTTAAAAATGAAATTATCGATAATTTAAAGTTTATAAGTTTTTATTTGTTTAAATATTGCTTATAATGTTGTTAATATAATATTTAATATTTGTATAAATAAATTTATTTTTTAACGTGTTAAGTAAGATTTTTTAAATTATTTTTATTAAGATTTTATTTAAATATTATTTATATTTTGTTTATAAAAAAAATAATTGCTAAATTTTATTTTAAATTTATTTTTATTAAAATATTTATTTTATAAAAAAGTTTAATATGTGTTTGATAATAAAGGTAATTTTTTACTTTTATTAGTATAAATTGTGTAAGGTGTATATTTTAATATTTATATGGTTTATAAATATTATTTTAAAATAATAATGGTTGTAATTTTATATTAAAAAATATAATATTAAGTAATGTATTTTAAATAATTATTAATTGAGTTGTATATATGGATTTTTTAATGTTTAAGTTTATTATATTTATTAATATTTTAAATTTGGTTAGGTTTATATATAATAAATTTTTTTTTTTATTTTTGGGCGTGTTAGGTATAACGTTAAATTATATTAGGAAAAAATTTTTTATATATTTTAAATAGTTTATTTTTATATTATATTAAAATAAATAAAGAATTATTATAATTAAATATTTATATAAATTGGGGGAAGTAATTTTTATTTTTATTTGTTATAATATTATGTATATATTGTTATTTAAGTTTACCTAATTGCTTAGATTTTAAAAATTTTTTTTTTATGGCAATTTTTAATTTTTTAATTTTTTTTTACTTTTTAATTGTTATTTTTACATAACGTTTTAAATTAAAATTTTATCGAATTTATTACAATTATTGTAAGATAATATTATATTTTTTTTTATTTAAATATTTATATATATTTTAATTAAGTAAATAAATAAAGAATAGTATTAATATATTTTTTTTTAAATTTTTAGGTATAAATCTATTTTTTTATATGCAATTTTGTTGTTATAATTTCTAATTTTTTATTGTATGGTTTAATGTTTTACGTATTGGTTTTTATATATATTTACGTTTAAATTTAATTATAATTTAATTAATAATAAGGTTTTAATGGAATTAAATAGTAATATTATTTCAATAAAATTAAAAATTAATAGGTTTTTTTCCTATTTTATTATTAATATTATATTATATTAATAAAAATATAAATAATATTAATTAATTATATTTACATATAATATAAATTAAAATTTTAATATATTTTTTATTTATATTTATTTATATTAAATTAGTTATTTTTTTATTATATAAATATTTAATTTTTTTTAAAAAATATATTTAATTTTATTTATAAGTATATAATTAGTGTATGGTTATGTTAATATTACCTTTTTTAGAAAATTCCCCTCCTATTTCTTGATTTTGGTATAATTATACTAATGGGCTTCCGTACCGCAATTAAAAAGGTTGCCATGTACCTAGGTACCTAGGTATCTATGTACCTATGTACATCATCCCGGCAGCCAAGCGTGAGGCGTCCAATCGCATCCATTTCAGCGGCGCTTACCGAGTGCGAGCTTCAATTTACCTACGCAAGTGTGCGAGTCCGAGATAATAGTAGGTATGTAGCGACTTATGCCACCGGAATTCCACGCCACGGCGTAGGTAGTAGGGTTTTGGCCGTGGTTGATATGACGTGGTCGGCGGGATTGGCTTCCGGGTCGTGCATTGAAATAATTGTTGAGGCGGAGGGAACGGGGTGGAAGGTCTTATAAATGTGTACTGCTATATGCTCTTCTGCTGTATAATAATAACCTCTTTTCCGATATTAATTTAATATTCTCGTTTACCAGCCTTCTTCTCATCTCAATACATTCTTTCTACCTATCTTATATCAACCTGTTACCTTTCCACCTGTCACTCCTCCGTTCGATATGTCTGGGTCTCTGCCTCCGGGCGTTATCGTATTCGGACCCGATGCCACTTGCACGCTAGATACCTGTCCGATCGAATGGTCGGTTTACGGATACCGGCCTTCTTTGGCCGCCAACATCACCTTTATAACCCTCTTCGCCTTAGGAGGGGTTCTACATGCGATTCTTGGGTTCAGACGGAAGACATGGTGGTTCATGGGCTGCATGATCGTCTGTTCCATCGACGCCTGCATCGGGTATGGCAGTCGTGTCTGGTTATACTATGAACCATTCGGTTTCGACGCCTTCCTAATGCAGATGAGTAAGTGGTCTTAGTATCCTCATCCATTTCTAGTGGTATCATGCTGAACCTCACAATAGTTTGCATTACAATTGGTCCTGTGGTATGTAACACTATTGGTTATTTTTCTCTGTTCTATTAAGCTTAATCCACGAGCTTGTATTTCCCTGTTAAGCCTATCGAAGAATCATTACTCCGGGGGCGTGCCTGATCTCTTGAACTTTTCATCAAGACGGCAGTTAATAACTCTTATTATAGTGGTATTGCGCTGCTACCTACGTAATCCTCGGCCAAACGTAAGTGAGCCTTGAGTTTCCTATAAGGTGCTAGGTTAGTCAACTTGGGTAACTAATTCGAACCCCCTTCACACAGTATCACGTATTTTGCACCATCTCTCAGTCGCGTGAAGCCAATATTCTTCTATTTTGGCTTTATTACCTGTGATATTATATCCCTTGCATTACAAGCTGCTGGAGGGGCTTTGTCTAGCATGTCTAGTGGATCGAGCCACCTTGGAATCAACCTTGCCCTCGCAGGCCTAGCTTTTCAAGTCGCAACTATCGTCACCTTCTGCAGTTTCCTTCTCGACTTCATCATTCGATACTTCCGATCACCACAAGGGCGCAAGGCCGTTGCTATAATTGGTCTTCGATTGAAGATTTTCTTTGGATTCATGTTTCTTGCCATGCTTTTAACTGTCGTGAGGAGCGTGTATCGCCTTGTTGAGCTCCGTGAAGGGTATCGCGGCGAACTAATTAGGGAGGAGGGTTTATTTATCAGTCTGGAAGGAGTGTAAGTGCCTATCTACCTGTATTTTTATATCTTCAATTATAGGAAACTAACATACATGTAGGCTCGTTATCGTGTCGTTCTACTGCTTATCCATAGGTCACCCTGGGTTAGTATTTAAGGAAAGCACTAAAGAGAGCCTCGCAGCTAGTAGCGAGGATGATGTAGAATTGCAGTGACTACTCATAGCTACTATTTATGTGCTATATGTGCTATATGTGCATTGATATCGTCTCAGTGTGATAGAGAGTGGAAATGCCAGGGAGTTATACATATAGGAGTTAGTTTGAAGGGACATTGCATAGATAGACAGGATATTCCTACTAGCCTTTGCTATTACTCGGCTATAGATATAGTTTATGGATAGACTTTGCATAATGCGATGATATTCTTGTCTGCATAGGTTACTAGGAGAAAGGGATTGGCTAGGAAGTAGGTACTTAAATAGGTACCTACTATATTAGCCCTTGATCCATAGTGTAGGATCCATCTAAGATCGGAATTTCCGTACATAGGTACCACCTACCACATGGTTTTAAGCTCACCTAATTACTGCACACATTCTACATTCCGAGGCAAGCCTATGCCCTGGTAGCTCAATACAATACTCAGGTACAGCCCCTAAGATAAAGAGATGTTTTTCTCCAGGAACAATTGAATTGTTAATCGATGGCTTTGTTTCGTTCTCTTCTAACATCATATTCTGAGTACTTTCGTATTGTGCGAGAGTGGTATGTAATATAATAGGAGTGTTTCATAGTTTACTAACTACTTTTTTATTCGAACTAGGATTCAAGGTTAAGTATAACGCGTTTGTCGCGTATATATTTGACTCTTTGTTCAGGAGTATAAGCAGGAATTCACTATTAAATCGTTCTGAAGAACCCACAAATAACGACTTCGCTAACCTATTCTAATCAGCATCTGAACTATAACATCCGGATTCATATTAGAGTCTGGTACGGAGCCACAGCCCAATTTACACCCGTTATCAACCACCTAGTAACTATGAGTGTTGATATGTCTGGGCCCTCCCAGGAGGGCAAGGCTTCTCGGGATGACAAGGTTTATAATACGATTCGTAAGTTGCAGGAAAATCGCGTGGCTATCTTCAATGCCCGTAGCCAAAGAGCTACGTCCTCTAATATACCCAAAGATGACGAGGTTAAGAGTCCCTTCAAGGCGTGTGGTACCGGCGGAGGCACCTTTATGGGGAGTAATGAACCCACTAGTAAGTAATAGAAACAAGGGATGAAACTATAACTTAGTTAGATTCATAGTGCGAGACATAGCTCCTATAAGGAGTACTAATTACCTAAGAGTTATATTCCAAAGGTAGCTCTCTCCTAATATCTGCATAGGCTTTAGTAACAGAGATCTTGATTAGAAAATATTATTATTGAGGGTTATCATAACCTACCTAGGTAGCTACCTGTTATATTAACAATAAGTTTACATGGTAGGAATCCAAAGTTGTAGATGAGAGGTATACGAGACGACATAAAGGTGGCACAGCCATTTCTCTTATTATATTATAGCCGCACTCTGTTTTAATTTTCGTCTTATATTTTACTTGCAAAATAATTATTAAAATGTAATTAATATTGTAGTTTTTATTGTTTGGTAATACAAATAACTACTAGGTTAACGCAAACTATAGCCTATGAGTATGACTACCTAGGTACCTAGGTAGTTATATTCCTTCTCGGATCTTAATTTCTATCATGATAGATCCATCGTGTTTGGCGAGACTTGACGTACAAGAGCAGGGCCACCCACAAAGCTATTCTCTCCAAGTTGCCTATATAGAAATTCCACCACATCGTCCATCCCGGTCGGCGAATGGAACCAGTGTCCCCCGTTGGGATATTCTTTCCATTCAACCTGTGCACCAAATCCAAGCAATGTATCTCGCAAGCCCCGGCCATTCTGAACTAGGACTAGCGGGTCATCGGCGCAGTGCTCGAGCAACACAGGCGTGTTTTGCACGACATGGTCGTGGTCCGGGACGCCTTCTAGACTGAGAGCATCCCTCATCCCGGCTAAGCCACGGCCAGAAAATGGACACCGGCAGGAAAAGCCAATAAAGGCCCCGAGCCTCCCTCCCCCTGCCGGGGGCACATCTAAGTTGAACAGGACATGCGCGCTCGTCGCACCGCCCATGCTAATCCCCGCCAACACCACGCGATCCCAGCGGCCCCCGAGCAATGTGGCCTCATCGGCAAGTATGCGGCGGATAGCAGACACGACCTCTTTGAGCCCGACGGCCTGTAAGTCTTCGTTCGCGGCAAAATCGCGCACATCCCACACGTCGAACCATTGCGGCCACGTCTCGGGCAAGCTAGCGCACTTTCGCGTCGGGGCCTGGGGGAATACCCAACGGAACGACGGAAATGCGTCGGCGAGAGTGCGGCCGCGGGAGTCGCGGGAGTGAGCTAGTGATGCTGCGAAGTTGCGCGTGTTGTCGCCGCGGCCGTGCAAGAAGACGACGGTATGCGTGTGCGGCTTCGAAGGCGCTACGGTTATGAAGGGTATGTTTATGGTTGTCATTGTGACAGAGAAGGACTTCTAACTAGGTTGAACTAGAAATCAAGTAGGTACAAATACCTCTTAAGAACAGTAGCCCTTGAGAAACCTAAGGACGGGAAATCAACAAGGGGATCTATTTGCGGCCCCCAAACCCCAAAATCAAGACCATTTTGGAACTAAATAAATGTCTAACTCTTCAGCATTTCCCAGCTCTTTTTCTCAACTTCAAGCTCCCGAGAATAGTTTACAAACTCCCCAAATATACTACGTACCAGATCGTTATATCGCTGCGTCCATCTAAACCCCTCGAGCATTTGCCTTTGTATAATCCCAATACTCGGGGTAGTACCCCGCGAAATCCCAGTTCTCACAATCCCCATCACGCCCCAACCTATGCTTCCATCCGACTGAACACTCTGGCTACTCAATATATTGTACGGGTTGAGATCCGTATGCGTGAATACAATTTTATGTCCACGCCGAGCAGGATCGTCTGAAAACCTTAGCATCTGATTAAATACTGCTTCGTCTACGAATGACCCAATAGAGTCGGCATGTCGAATGCGGGGATCCCTGCACGCTTCGCCAAGAGTGTTGCATATTGCTCTGTCCGATTTCGTTAACTGGGAAATATTTCTTAGTTGGGCGACATAGTCCTTGAGCTGATTTGCAATTTGTTGCATATCCTCCTCTTAAAGGACGTTTTGACAGCGTGATAATGGAAAACTGGAGTCTCTCTTCATTAGGAGATAAGATCTATTAGTCCAAGAAGAGGGCGAGTCAATCACAATGTCAAGCGCTTTTTGGATCCGGGATTGAGGTATGTTGGCAGATCATCTCTAGTGCATTAAACTCGTTGCGAGAGAAGTCGTCGTCTCCGTCCAACTTCAAGTAGAGTCCAAATGGCAATTTCTGAACTTCGGGGTAACCGCTGGGACTCCCATATAGGCGCTTTCCAAGCTTTAGCAATGCCTTGTAACAAAATATCCTGGTTTGTGAGGGAACCAGGCGCCAGACTGCGAAGAGAGCAACTGCGCACAGACTTAACAGATTCCTGCGATTCTGCAGCGTTATGTTTGAGCGCTGTGCTGAATGACCCGTTGGTAGATGTGAGGGTTGATATAGTGTTTTCGATGAAAGCCTTTGGTAGAGATCGAGATATTGAAACCTTTTGGATAGTCGAGGTTAGGAGCCGACGAGGCGGGGGTCAGCCTTGATAATCCCTAACCGCAAATGGTCGCCTAATAATGGACGTATGCCGTCGAACTCAATGGGGTCATCAGGTCCAATGGGGACTTGTTCGAGTTCATAATGTTTCAAACTGTTAAGCAAGAGTATAGTGAGGATCACTAGTTTCAACTTATCTCGGCCATAGATGGGTGCAACTTATTTAACCTAACAAGTTCTGATGCAAATGATTTAGCTATAGATTTTTGGACTAGCTAGTGATTACAATAAGGCGAATTTCCTTCAGGATTTCTAGCATAGGATAGCCACCAATCCCGGTACGGTAGTCCGAAGAAAGCACCAAGCATGTTAGTGATGCTAGCCTTCCAAGCCTATCCGTTAGCTTTTCTCATCATGACTGGTTTAAACGATAGCGGACATACCTTATCTGTAACCCAACCAGAAGGAACCGGGAGAATTGGGACGATTACAAGAGGATCGTGTAGTGAGCCAACCTTTCCAGCCACGCAACACTTTCCGCCGTCCCGTCTTCTAATAGCATGATTTTCAGCGGGACTAAGCCGTGGTGGAGAGTGGCCATTTTTGGTAACTATGACGATCAGACAAATAGACGTGGAAGTTAAGACGACGAACTTACTGGACTCAACGATGTAAAGCCAACCATCCACTAGTGAAGAAGCCTCGCCGAGCTCTAACCTCTTCTTCACGTATCTTGCAGCCGGTACGGGGTAGAGCGCCGAAGAGAAATGATTCAAGTAGTGGACCCGACGGGTGCGGCAGCTTAGTACTTTTAATAAGTGACAACGGGCTTTTCACCTCCTCACCATTGAGGTTGCTCAAACCAAGGATGCCCATACTGAAATCGGCCGACTGAGTTGCGACAAAGAGTGATTTGAGAGAGAAGACGGCAATGATGAGAGCTGAAAATAACATAATGATAACGGACACGGATCTAATAATAAAATGAATGGCAGGGTTGGTTTGGCCGGGTTTTAAGAGGGCTCCTATATCGACTTGTTATTCGTGTGAGAATTGAGGGTTGATATTGAGGCTGCAGTCGCATTATACGCGCGCTTAACGCCGATGACCAAAATGCGCCGCTACAGCCACCTTTGCCAACAATGAAATACGCCCGGCTGTTCACCTGGCCGCCTCTTAAGAAGTGGGTTTATTCCAGAAGAACAGGGAAAATGAAGTATCGAAATGTTTGTAAGGTTGCTTGCATTACGCTGTCACTGGTAGAGGCTTTGCAGGTCCCCTTTGTGGGGGTTCCTCGCCCGTCTCTAGGCTCGATCGTGCCCTTATTAAGGGTTGCCTACTGGTTGGTTAAGCGCGAAGTCGCTTGTCTATTAACTGAATTTGCATGTGAATATTATATATTCCCGATGTTGGTGTTTCGCAGTATTTCTACTGCAGGTTGGACTCGGTTGATATGGTTGGTTTAGGTATATTGTTGTGTAAACTACTTCTCATTGTTTTTGTAGAGAACTACCTCTTATTAAAACATGTAGTACTGGCATATAAATGAGTTAGTTGAGATTGAAGGCGCGAGTTTACCGTTTGTTAGGAGGCCTCTCTTGCGTAGATGCTGAGTTGACAGGTACCTATGCAATTTCAAATAGCACATATACACTAATGCCAGTTATAGCTTCTGTATCCTAGTTGCCTCTTTTTAACAGTAGGACTTAGATTAAAATATCCTTAGATGTACCGTTAAGTTACCTTTTGGCTTTAATATTCGGTATGTAAAAACGCTATATTTTTCTAATCGTGATTAAAAACAGTAATCACCTCTCGAGATTTCTTAGCTTTCTAAGAGGAAGCATTGGTGACTATCTCTTGATTGAAATGAATTTGGTATAGGAGTTAGTAAATAGGCGTTGTTAGAGGTCTCGGAAAGAGGTAGGGTATAATACGATTATTACGCCAGATTAACTAGTTTTAAACAATCCCACCCATTTCCGTTAAGCCACAATTGTCGAGTATAATAGAGGTACTTATCCAGATGCTATATCATTAACTATGCATTTATTCAAATTTCTTCTCTGAAACTGTGGAACGGGCATCGATTGAGCATTGCATAAAGCTCAGTATGGATTCTTTGTAAGATATGACCACCTACCTAGGTACCTAGGTACCTAGCTATACCTGCGTTGTAGAAGTTGCAAAGATTTTAAATGAAGGTATCGCGATTGAAGCTCTAGAAAATAATAGTTAGATTAAATAGGTACTTGCCATTTGTCATCCTAATACGACCAAGAGTCTTTGTGAGAGTTCATCTTTGAAAGTTACTTTTTATATATTCACGCTTAAAATATGAATGACTGTACGTAGTATACGTATCAATTAGTTAAGTGTAATATACAAGAGTTCCGGGTGGGCTACTTTATGACTGGTACCTATTCATGGGTATGCTTTCGTCGGTGATTATTGATGATATCTAACTCTACAGATTCCCGTTGTGAGGTAGAATACCTCTGAGCGAAGAAGTGAATTCTTTCTGATTTTTTGCTATGTTTTATTATTTTTGTTGGTTGTTGGCCGACGATTATGAGTGCTGACTGAGCGCCCTCCCTTCTTTCCCCGAGCCCCTGAATCAATCTCTTTCCAAAAACAAGAATTCCGAATCCCGGTACGTTGAGCTCCTTGAAGAATTTCATTATTCTTGAGGTAAGCCTTAATAAATTCCTACGCTAGCTTGATTCCGCCTCCAGATTTCGTCCGTACACTTGGGGGTAGAATTTACCTATATAAAATGGAAAAGGAGAGCTCCGCGGAGATATCTCGTCCGGAGAAAGACCCACTTATTCGGCATTCGGAAGACGGAGTCAGGGAGCCACCGTGTTACTTGGGCCAGCGCGTTGGACTGATCCATTTTGGGAATTTCCGTTACCCAATATGACGCCAGGTGGACGACCAATTGGTCATCGTGTCTCAATATCCCTGATGAACCTTGAATGTGTTAGTCATGAACTGTAAATATCCTTCTTGGTTCAATCCCTTGGTGCGCCTTGGTTTCTGCTGGTTTACTGCTTTACCCATGACACCATTCCTTTATGGAATGAGAAAGAAAATTAAACGGTAAAATGCCACTGGCGCCAACGACGTCTCAAGTTGATAAATACGATCTACCTGCCGCCGACACGCCTTCGCGCTGTTGGCGGGTCGTCGTGGCTGGCGTCTTCTTACCGTACTGAAATATTTTTGGCTTCGCGCTGTTGATACCTAAACACTACCAACTCCAACAAATCCGATTAGCCTGCTTGGGACGCAAATGCCTCTCCAACCGACAAAATGGCACTTCGAAATCGACCAGTACCTCAATCCATGGATACCAGCTGCGCCATGGAAACATCTACCATATCCTATCGCCCATTTCTTGGGCCATAGGCCGGAACATCAACAACCGCTAGGCAATATTGCCATGATTTTCTGGGCATTTATTGGAGTTTTCTGTTCCCTAACCATCATCGAAGCGGTGGGCCATGCCATCCCCTCTTTTAAGGAGCACGGTGCTCCTATCATCATCGGCAGTTTTGTGAGTTCCGACCGGTTATTTATTTATTTTTTTGAGATCTGTCTCATCTTAATTTGGAGGGAATTTGACTAACGTTTTATTTGATGCAAGGGCGCCGCTGCGGTTCTTGAATTTTACGCCATTGAGTCTCCTCTCGCGCAGCCTCGCAGCGCGGTCCTCGGCCAGTTCTTTTCATCCCTAATAGGCGTTGCCATCAGGAAGCTTTTTGCGCTAGGACCTATGTCAAATGAGGTTACCTGGGTCGCCGGCTCGCTGAGCTGCTCTAGTGCGGTCGCATTTATGGCTTTAACTGGCACTGTGCACCCGCCTGCGGGAGCTACGGCTTTACTCGCTGTGGTTGATGAAGGTGTAGCGCATCTGGGATGGTTCTTGTTACCTGTTGTCCTGCTCGGCTGCGCCTTGATGCAGTGTGTGGCTTTACTGTTGAATAATATCCAGCGACGGTTCCCCGTTTACTGGTGGACCCCGGCGGAGGTTGGCCGCAGAAAGAAGCAGCAGCAGCAGCAACAGCACCAAATACCGGATGAGAAGAGCAGCAACAGCGATAGCGGCAGTGACAATGGAGCTAAGCTTGAGATTACTAGGACACGTCACATGGAAGAAGGGAAGATTGTTATAGAGCCGTCAAAGGTGATTATAACAAGAGGGCACGTGGCTGTTCCGGACGATATGTATTTATCACCCGAGGAGAAGGCGTTTTTAGAGGAACTAAGCGAAAGATTATAAATTACGAGTTAAGATAAGCTATTATATTCTAGTCTGTAAGATAAGTAATTGCGTGCACCCTGTAGTTGGTGATATGTCCGCCCCAGGTATCTAAGTAGATTCTAACCACAGGTTTGTGACTATGCGAGCTTACCGTCTTATGTAGTTGGATTTGTGACTCGTTACACGATAACAGGTATATTACTCTGCCATTGGAAGATCTCATCGTGACACCCGCCTCAGTTCAGATGCCGGCATCTTTGAAAACTAAAACCTGCAGTATCATTAGCTGCTAGTACGGTTGACCGGATAGAGTATTGTGCCAAAATAAAAAAAATATATAAACTAAGTTTAAACGGGTAATTAGCCACAAATTAATCCAATTAGTTCGGTATTTTACACTTTTATATGGGTAAAGTATTTATGTTTTTTACGTATAAGTCTTATAATTTTATATATAATACGTATAATAAAATTTAATAATTTTATATTTATATATATATATATTTGTTTATTAATATTTAAAAAAAAAAAAAAAAAACCTAATTTTAAAGTAACATAACTTAGATTATTTAATAATTATTTAAAATACAACGTTTTATAATACGGATTAGGTATAATATACCTATTTAGGTAAATAAATAAGTAAATAAGTAATTAAATAGGTAGGTAAATAAATAGGTAAGTATTTAAGTAGGTAGGTAATTTATTTAGTTATTTAAATGGTATGTTAAAAATTGTTATATTAAAAGGTGTTACGTGATTATTTTATATATAATTTTTTTAGTTTTATAAAATTTATTTATATTTATTTACGTATATACAATATATTTAATTAAATAATTTAATATTATAATAGTTTTAAGTAATATAATTATTATTATTTAATAGTTTTAAATAATGTAAAAATAATGATCGAGGTTGTATGTTATTTGAATTTTTTTAAAGTAAGATGTAATTGAATTAAAATTATAATTTTATAAGTAATTAAATGAAAGTAAATATGTGATATTTAGTTATTTATATAAAAAACTTTGATTTAATTAGTTATAGTGTATATATTTTATTAATGAATTGTAAGCTTATTTTATATTTTAGTATATTGTATTTTATATAATTATTTTTGCATTAATTAAAGCTATAAAATGATATAAATTATATTATTTTAATGTTAATATTTATAAAGTTATTAAGTAGGTATAAGTTCGTTTTTAGTTAATTAAATAAGAATTAGTATTATAATAATTATATGAGGCTTAAAAGTATATATTGAATTATGGTGTTTGATATTTTATTAATCTTAGTTTAACGTGCGATCTTTTATTTCATTTTGGCATAGTATTTTATCCGGTCAACCGTAGCTAGCATATTCCGAGTCTTCCCCGAGAGATGCCTGTTGCAGGTATCCATCAAATCTTATGAGGCTCTGATCGGGTTCCCGGGAATCTGGATACGAGCTAAATGTAGTGATACTTAGCGTTTAGCTAGCCGAAGTGCCCGATCACGATACATGTAGCGATGTAGCCCCTGTCAAGCGCGTTGCGTGTCACTTGTTGACTTCACTAATGCAATATCTATCTCTACCTAGTAGACGTACCTGCATTGGCTTTAGGATGTGATTTTAAGCTATCTGACATGGCGTTATACTTCTCAGATCCCACGAGTTAGGGAGACCTGAGTTTTGTTACCCAGTAATATTCTGCCGACTAGAACAGAACAAGAATCAGCGGTAAGCCGGTCGCTAAATGGCATAGGGGTAGGTACAGAGATTGTTAAATGTATAAGAACTGATAATAACCGATAGTGGAATGCTGTTAAAAGAAACATTGGATTTAGTATCTTTGATACTGTCATAGTTGATGAATCAACAGGGGCATCTCCAGGAGTATGAGATGACCTATCATGTCCAGACATTGCTGAATGGAGAAGGGCGTGGCCAAGCCATATAAGCCTGTTGGTTACGGGCCGCCCTCTCAATGCACCTTTAGTGTCGTGTTTTACGTTTCAATTCCTCGAGAAGTAAATCCGTCTCACCAATCGGCCCATCTTTATCTTTGGAAAGCTTTTGGTCGTATGCTTCTTTCCGCAAGCAGTTTTCACACTTAGTTTCGACCTTACGCACCGGACCAATTTCCTGGAGGAAACAGTTAGCTCCTCCTGCAGCGGCACAGGTGTTTTCAACCTCATTGCTGATACTCTGATGGTTGCAGAGCCTATGGAATATTTTGTTAACCCAACACATTACGAATAAAACTTGATATAGACGAGAAGATATGGGAAGTACGTAAGAAGATACAGGCTCAACACTTCGAATACAGGATAGTAACCAAGCAATTCTCCATCATTCGCAAACGTGTAGGTAATGCGTACAGTATTATATAGGTAGGTAGGTACTTTTCTTGGACTGGAGTTCGCACGATCTTCTTTTAAAACTACGCTCCTGTTCCTCAAAGAAAACCATGGGTGATGTACGCAAACATGGATGGCAACTTTTGTTGAAGAACGATTGGAGAGAACCAGGTGGTTGTTAACGGGGTAAATTACACAGAGCTTATTCAATTAATGTGACTTCTTGAAATTTATTTCAATATTGGTTAATTTTCTTCCGCCGATGAAGATATCGTGTTCAGGATGTAAACACGCATCTACCGGCTCTCCAAATCACGGAATATTAGGGGTGCTCTTGCTTTCAAGATTTCTCAGAGTCAGCCAGCGCTGCGCTGAAAACAATATCTTTGTTGTGTGAGAACGATACATGAATACGACTTCACAGGACCAGAGCGAAAGCAGATGCCTATTTTTGGGTCCCCCAAATGATGACCGCTGTGTATTTTCTCTTCTTCTTCAGTAGAATCAATTAGAGCATATGACTATACTTTTTGCTGATATTTTGATTCTCAGAAAGACCAGCTTCATTGGAATAATCGAATTATTATTTTATCTTCAATATATTTAACTCACATACACGGGTTTACAACTATTCCGCTGCTGTCTGTTTTAGCTCTTCTGAAAATTACAAATACCGCCTAATCACAGCCAATATTCCTATTCCCAAGCCATGAACTTCTCTTTAAGGGGTTGAGTTACGACATATCACATTATTTGAACGACTTACACTCTTAGGTTCGGAAGTACTTTACCAACAAACTTTCGTACAACGTGAGTGTCGCTGTAATAGAGTTTAGACTATCCTCTTACAGTTAGATACTGATCTCTATGTAGAGCAGGGGGCTGGCGCCCCATATATTCCCTCTCTAGCAACTGCCTTATTGGCTGTATTTAACTCAACGAATCAACAGTTCTTACATTAGGTACTACCTTAACTTCTAACCTAGCGTCATCCAGTTTACTTTTCTGCTCATTTTTTTTCTTCTCTCAAACATTTCTTATCTTCCCCTCCAGCTATTCGATTGCAGCAATCATAATACGGATTAGGACTTAGGTCGAAGGCAATCAGTCTATCTTAGACAGGATAGAGATTAGGCAAGCAGGTCTTATTTGGACGCATCGGGTTCGTGGCTTGAAAAGACTGGTAGCACGCGCTTCCATTGCTTCACAGTCGAAGTATGGCCGACGATACTGCTGCGGAGGGGGGTAAGACCCCCGTAATGACCAACGCAGATCAAGAAGCAGAAACTCAGTTAGAGAGAGGCCAGCCTGTTCGTGTGGAGTATGACATTGAGAGAGTAGAGGCAGTTTATAGGAAGTTAGATCTCCGCATCATCCCAGGTAAGACTACCGGCTATATTTTGATAGCTTCTAAGCTGATTCGACTTTAGCTTTCTGGATCCTGTACTTCCTCTGCTCCGCCATACGCTCTAACATCGGCTTGGCGCAGACGATGAACTCAGACGCCGGGCATGATTTAATGACGATGCTTGGGCTTTCGTCTAACGATGTCTCAACTGCGTTAGCTCTCTTCTATGTATCTTATGTCATTTTCGATTGCCCTTCAAATCTCGTCATGAGCAAGCTGAGCCCTCGAGTTTGGATGGCTAGAATCGTCTTTGCCGTGGGCGTAATAGGGGCTTGTTTTACTGTTGTCCGGGCTGCTTGGAGCTTAAAGTAAGTTTAATATCGTCTCAATTATCCTCTTCTTGAGTTGGTCTAAGGTGTTAATCATTGGCATAAGGCTATTGCGATTTCTACTTGGTGTGGTAATTGCTGGCATGTGGCCTGGAATGTCCTATTACTTGACTCTTTTCTACCCCCCCTCCCGGACTGGCAAACGAATCGGAATGTATTTTACAGCCTCTCAGGTCTCCGCCGCCGTGGTGGGCTTGGTATCGGCGGGATTCCAACTGATGGATGGTGTTGGTGGCTTGGTCGGTTTCCAGTGGATGTTCCTTATTTATGGACTTCTTGCCGTGCTCCTTGGTTGGACTCTACTATGGTGGCTACCCGAACGTCCGCTGCCCCCAGGGGAACAAAGGGAGCGCTCTAGTTTCATGAAATGGCTTCCCCCAACTCCCGAGGCTCTGACGGGTGAAGATGCCCTAGTTCACTACGAAGACCTCAAGCGAGTTTACCATTCAAGACCCTGGTCTCTTAAAGATCTAGGTTATGTCCTGATTGACTGGAGGATTTGGCCGCTTACTCTTATGTATTTTGGTGTTGTGGGAGTCGGAATAGGCACTCAGCTGTACGGCACAGTAATCATCCGTGGTATCAATCCATCGTTCACCGGGGTACAGCTCAGTCTCCTTTTCGCTCCCATTTGGATCGTAAGTCTACACTTATCAGATACATGCGTCTTAGCCCCTAACTTCGATAGATGGACTTTTTCGCAATTCTACTTGTCACTCCTATCTCGGATCGATTCCACCGATTACGCCCCTTATTCTTCTCTTGTGCTGTATGTATCCAAATTGCCGGCCTTCTCACTGTTACCTTTGCTCCTACCTGGAACCCTTGGGCAAGGTATGGGGGTCTTCTTATGGTGGGTTTCGGCCTTGGCCCGACGGTTCCTATCTGTATGACTTGGACCAATGAGATATTCCAACAGCGTCATGGGGAGGTCGGTGTAGCTACTGCGTCAGCACTGGTTTCGGGTCTTGGAAACCTCGGTAGCATTACGACCACTTATGCGCTATACACGGGTTGGCCGGCAGACGCCGCTCCCGGGCCTCATCAGTACCGCCGAAGCAACCTAGTCATGATTGGCATTCTATGTGTCAGCATCCTCAGCAGCATCGTGATGTTCGTCGCGTTAAAAATAATTGGTAACAACCCCAGCCATAAAATTGGTAGCAGTGGAAGCTCCATAGTTGACGGCGTGGATGGCTTCCAAGACGGCGCGGCCCGCCGTGAGCTTCAGCAGCGCGGGTTCGGTCGCATAGGGTGGCGGAAGAGAACGTAGCCGTATACTCTAGTATATCCTGGAGATGGGCTATTCTCCGCTGTGATCTTCAACAACCAGCAGTACCGCCATCAGAAATTACTTGCTCTTCGTGGCCTGGACAGTTCAACCTGTCATTATACCTTTCGCTTCAACCTCACCCGGCTTTCCTTCGACTTCTTAATACGAAACACGCCCATTAGGGATTCGATATGCACATGACATGGGGAATTGGATTTCTCAAGGCGAAAGTGCCGTTACGCCATCGCTAAGATTGGCGGATCAGAATAAAAGATGGGCGGCGCGACAATGCTGGAACGCTATCGCTTTTTGCCTGTCTTGTGGGAAGTGGCGTATGCAGAGGTTTTTTGATGCTTTTCTGGGAGTTTCTTTTTTTTTTTTTTTTTTCGGTTTTGGCGCATTCATATGATACCCCATCTGTGTTTTGAATACGCTGTCATTCGAGAACCTCAATAAAAGACTCGCCGGCGACAGTGCTTCTACGCCATCGCTTGGGACGGCGTGTTGCAGCCGAGGCGGGACCGGCGACAATGCTTCTGCGCTATCGTTTGGGAGCTCGTCTCGTGGGCATTACTTACACACGTTTCTTCGAGTACTTGGAATCTTTATCGTAGGATAAGAGGAATAAGTAGCTTGGTTCTTCGTTCGCTACCTTATTATACATTACTAGGCAAACACTTTTAGCCTTGCACTTATTGTCATAGCCCCTTTATGCCCCTCCGACTCAGAGTGATTCAAAATTCTTATCTCCAGACCCAGGTATTAAATGTGGTATGGTATCACTAGCATGAAATATCGTCGTAGTCAGACGACAATCGCGAACTAATATCAAGGCCCCAACCGGTACCCCTTAATCATCGAGAATTCGGATCCTAAGGGCTCCAACATGCGAGCCTCTCGTGGCTTAAGAAACATAGGTTCGGTCAACTCCAGGTACTCCTTGTAGTAAGGCTTGGTTATTTGGTGCTTTGAGGTAGGTTAGGTTTGATTCTTACTCGTCCCGTGCAACAGCTCAAGGATAGGGCAATGGAGACTAACCTCTAGGAACCATTGTATATCCTTTGACCTATCATCCGGTTAATACATAATCTAAACCTTCCTTTAGGGTAGTGATATACCAGTTTTCGACCCAGCTTAACTTCCCGGGTTCTTCCACGGACTTATAAACTTCGAAGAAAAGACACTCGGGCTCGGCAGCCACAACATCGAAGATAGCCTTGAAAGCAACTAAAAATCTTTCGACGTTCTCAGGTGCTATGTATACTGTTACGTGGAGGCTAATCCCCTTCGGCGGGGGAGTAACCTCACTCGTTATCGCCGTATTATTATCTATTCGCTTCTCATGGACTTCGGTGTCCATTATTTCTGTGGGTGATTCGGGAGACTCGATCGTGCTGAGAGGGGTGACAACGACATGTGTAGACTGCCTTTTTGCAGTCTTATTCTCGCCCTTTTCCCTCTTCGTTCCGCTGCGGCCGAGAGAAATGCTACTATTTCTCCAATGCTTCAGCATTGAGCTTTTAATACTGCTACTCATCTCGGATATATAAGTAGTCGAACAATTTCTGACCGCTGTATTAGGTCTATAAAACGAAACATATCCTAACATTAAAAGCTTATTTAAGCTATACATCCTCAATATATATGCTTCTAATGCTACGCTAGAGAAGACGTTTGACGGCTTAAGGACCAGGGGCGGAATCGCGGAGCGCCAAGGAATATTTGGCATTCTGCCAGCGACCGGGCTCACGATCTAGAACCAGGATAGTAATATGTAGCGGGTTGTGGGACCGCTACAGACATCTGCAAGGGACTAATTTTCGACATTCGGACTCGGCTTCTAGCACGCGCAGATTCCTTCTAGAATCCATGCCATTAGTTTCATTCAGCGGCCTATTTCCCCTTACTCCCACATTTTGGTCAGCGCAATGCAGACACGTTCCCCAGCAAATCTATGCGCTGCTTTGCTAGCATAATCCGACATGGGACGTTTCTCTCCTATTCGTTGAAGAATACGAAATTCAACGAATCAAGAACGCCGCTAGGAAGCTCTCATTTGCGAAACAAAAGCACCGTTCAAAAGTCCCGTTCTTCCTCATACGTCAATGCTAGTCTAACCCGATATATCTAGCCGGGAATCTAGCCATGTCAAAGCTCGGAACTTTTATCAGTCTGATATGTCAGAATTCTATCCGATTTGGTTGCTTTTACGGTACCATAACTACAATAAGTCCATAATGCCTTCAAACGGTACAGATTTACTCCTTCTTATGGACTTGGTGGCATTTTACGACGTGGAATCTTGTATACCCATCGTGGATCCTTTCCGAATTTTAGGTACCCGAGGGTCCCGGAGTGTACGGTAACGTTGTCGAGATTATCGCCAGACCGAGCAAAATATGTACGGGATCGGCAATCTACTGCTATAACTTCTAAGCAGGATGGTATTGCTGAAATTTCGCAGCTAACTTCAGCACCCATTTGTTTGGTTAGTACTACGAGGTGGGCCTAGAAGGCATAGAAATAACCACGTTGTTCCGCAAAGAACTTTAACTTTGAATTATCGAGGGCGGTGACCAAGACCGCTTTGCTCTACATATCATCTAGAACCCTGGCCGGTATCTCCTACGAGGAACGGGAAGAGGGCATAAGTGGATTTAGGGTTGATCCCCATCAACACTATATAGCGACTTCGCTTATGTTTTATCTCGGAGTACGCGAATTAGAAACTACAATGTCTCTTGTAAAAACATAACGGTAAGGCATAACCACGCGCTCAAGCTGTGTGTATATTTAACTGACCAAGAGCAGCACCTAAGGCATCCAAGCATTGGTCAGGACGGCGCTAAGTTGTCCAAGAGGATAAGTAAGGTTCTCCTGGCGCCCATGACTTGATTAGTGATATGAATATATACCTATGCCTCGATTGATATCACCCTTAATCTATCTAACCTCGCTCTTTACAAGGTGAGATATCACCTCATAGTGTATGATCCGACAATGGGACTAATATGACTACTACATAATCTCATGGTTTTGCTTTTCTTAATCATTTCGTTTCGTGCATTGAGCAATACCCGCGGGTAGTCATCATCTGCACGCCAAATAAAGCATCAAGCCCGTGCCCTTGGGGTAACTGGAGGACTAGCATACTGATGGCCATATCATTAGCAGACTGAGCTTGCGAATATTAATATTGAACTGCATACAGTGAAGGTTCACGATATAGAATGCCTTCTCCTTGCCTAGGTATATATCCTATCTACTCTATCTATATGTATTCTTCACTTACCCTCTTGGACATCTTGCCTCTTGGCTAACGCTGCATCTACAACCCGACCCGCCAACGCCGTAGTACTCGACCTCGCATCTAGCAACTCCTACATATTTATCTTCGCCCCTAGCGCCTGGAGGAACCAGTTTCGCAGCTCCGCCGCGACCAGGCTGTCGATACCGTGATCAGACACGGACCGCCCCGGATTGACGTTCGAGACGTCCACGGAGAGGATCCCGGGTACCGCCGTCGAGATGGCATCTATGACAAAGCTACCAATTTTAGAGCGCTCCGGGGCTGCTACAGTAACGTTCGTGTCAAACTACCGGCGAATACGCCCGATAGATGACTTACCAGCGTCGTCATCGCCTTTATGAGCTTCTGCTGCCCCGATGTCCGAATTATCTGTGTGTTGGTTTCTTCGTGCGTCCTCGAAAGCGCGCACAATAAGCGAGATACGTCCATCGCTGTACCAGCGAGGCATGACGCCCCTCGACGGCAGGGCCGGGCCCGCGTCGCGTGCTTCATTCTCCTCGTCACGATCCATAGCCATCATTGCAGCCGGGTCCAGACAGGTGAGAATATTGGAAGCAGAAAACGGGTCCTCGGCTTGGTCAATTCAGTTGTCGCCATTACCGTTGTCTCCGTTGATAGTCAGGCCGTCGTTAAGAAACGCCGGTTCTAGCCTGGCAAGCAACTCCCCTTCCGAGAGCGTCAGCCCCTTTTTCCGCGCAAACATATCCACTGTGATCGAGACTTGACCCAGCTCGCCAATGCCCTTAACGAACTCTGACGATATGCTTGTTGCGGGCATGCCAAGCCGTTGACGGTACCTCGCAAATGAATCCTGGAATGCGTTCGCGGCCGTGTATGCGCTCTGCGGTAAGAGACAGCAGCGTGGATAATACTAGGAAGAGTAATGAGATTTCCTTTATGAGACGCGCTACTTGAGACCAGTCACTAATATCGCACGTTAAGGGTTGAATATTGATACCACGCTCACTGAGCGTATTCACCAGGTTTTGCGCTGTAGGGGAGCTTTTCTCGATCCCGCGTCTGGATAAGACTACCAAGTTGCGGGCTCCGCGCTGGCACATCCATCTAATAATGGACCTTCCGAGACCACCGAATCCTCCCAACTATAATGTAATTCGCCGCGGGGTCGAACTGGACATGCTGCCGGGACGGTATTGGGAGCATTTTAACGAGTGTCTCTGGATCATCAAAGGTCACCACCAGCTTACCGAAATGCGTACCATTAGAGAACTTTAACAAGACCTGGTCAAGCTTAGATACGTCAGTGACTGAGAATGGGCGAACGGGCCTAATGAGCCCGTCTCGATAATATTTATGAACGGCTTGCATTAGCCCCTTGCCGAACGTCGGCGTTAGGAGCATGTGACAGATCAAATGAAGAGAAATTAGCACTCTTACTAAAAAGCTCCATCCCTAAAGCCTTGGATTCTTGTACATCGGTACGTCCAACGTCAATTAGGTGACATAGTGGTGCCAGTGCTTGGATGGTCGCGTACAATGCATCTCCCCGAGCGGTACTAAGTATTATGTCGAAGCCACGGCCCTGGGGCGTCATACAAGCGAGCTTTTTGTCTAGAGCAGACGCGCCGTCTCCTGATGCGATGGCAGTAACGTGCGATTCTAGCAGCTTCACCTCTCTGTCATGAAGTGGGACCAAAGAGCATGGTAACAACTTTGTTGTTCTGCAAGGAACTCTCTCCTATCTGAGGAGCCTTACGGCTCGTATATACATGAATGTTCTTTGTTCTAGATGTACCATCTAGAATCCTGACACTCTCGGATTAACAAAATTGCCTTCTCAGTGGCGGACTGGATAAGGACCTTGTGTCCTTCCCGTAAGCGGGTAATATAGTCAAACGCGTAGACAGCTATCATGTACACCAAGGGCACAGTCGCAACTTCGACGAGGTCATCTTGAGCGTCTAACTCTTGCGCAAACGCGACTAGGACGCGAGTGTAGTTCCCGGAGTGGCCGGGTCTCATGCCGTATACACGGTCACCGACGCAGAACGAGCTAGCCGCGTCGATACCTACAGGTGTCACGATGCCGGTATATTCGGATGACAGGTTTTCGGCGTCGAAACGGCCGGATGAGATAGCGAGGTCCTTCCAGTTAAGACCTACTGCTGCAACTTTGACGTCGATGTAATTCGATGGTATCGGCGATAATAGCTCTTTGTAGTGCCGGAAGTATAGAGAGCTGAGAAAGTCAGGGTTAGAGAATGCTGCGCGAATGGGGCATTGACTATCGAGAAGGAAGCCTTTCTCGCCGTCTAAGAGGGCCACTACGTAGGCACCTGGCGATACTCCCTTTGGCGCTTGGTCGAGTGATGCGGTTCGGTGTGATATCCCACGCTGTTCTAACTCACATTGAAGCCTGCCAAGAAGCGCCGGGTTATGTTCAAGGCTATGAAGAAGTTGGACCTCAACACCTGCCAAGAGACCGTTTGTTTTCTTATTCTTTCGTTCTACGCTACCGCTCTGCATAAGCGCTGAGACTAGGGTAGCCATCTAATACCAGTTCAGTACCGGAAAAGCCACCCCTTTTAGGGCTTTATCCCATGTTTCCAAGTTTAAGAATGGGCCGTTTACCTACCCTTGGGTATTTCATGCCGCTCCAGGGGGGGCCCATTCCATTAATGGTGGTTGTCATTGGTGTGGCCGTTGAGCCTATAGTTCAAGCTCATGTGAAGATCAAGACTTGCGCGATCGAGAGAGAGCATGCTAACATGGTCGGTAATACAGCGATCATTAGCGCCTGTTCTGGCCAAGCTGTTACCTCTTTAGCAACCTCTATTCTGGCCTTTGTAAAATCAATGTTTGGATTTAATACTTCCACGCCAATGCTCGGAGGGATTTTGCCTGCTTCTAGAGAGAGCACAACATTCATGATGACCGCAAGAGCGCTTGCCTCTCCTGCCTGAGTGCCCGTACCGTGGTATCCGAAAACGGGACCCCGGCATTGCCGTATGCTTTACGGATAACAACCTCTTGGCCAGCAACACTAGGCCGTGTAACTCCGCCGGTGCGACCGTTTGCTTAGCGGCAGTACCCCTGATCACCGCGCGGATAGGTAACTCGCTGATTACTATTACCGATAGCCATCTAAGGTACAATGCGGCAAAGCCTTACCCACGAGCATATCCGTCAGCAGATGCCTCAAATGTGTAGCACTTTGAGGTAGGGGAGAGAGCTCCCAGTTTATCGAGTACGATTTGTAGGTTAGGGTTTGTAGTCTAGTTCGACGCTTCTACGATAGCCGAGTCACAGTCTCCGTTGCGGATCGCGGTGACAGCGAAATGCACGGCGTACATAGACGAAGAACAAGCTGTGTCAACGGCGACGTTATTCTTATTTCGATATTTAGCGATTACAGTAACTTATATAAAGAAAAAAAGAGCGGAAGTTGAGACTATTTAAGTTTCCTCACCCCGCCCCCAGCAACTAACCCTCATACCGTGAGTGTTGCTGCACAACTCTAGCTTATTGGTCAGTGTATCGAGGGGTTTTGCATCAATAGTCCTACGTCTACCACCTGCACTTGGTTTTATATCTCTTTTTGCTGTTACACTGCGCCGGACATTGCCCAATATTACAGTCCGGCAGACAGAGAGACAATGTAACCGACAGGATAGTCGCATTAAATATACAAATACGGTTTCCGCATCTACCCGTGCCAAGTGAGTTAGCTAGCCGAAGGTTTGATAGGGGTGTTGTATTTGTATTTGCCTATAAGAAGAGATATAAGGGGCCTTGTCTAGTTCAGTGTCGAGCGGTCCCCCCGTTTGATAATGCCATAAGCCTCACGCAGAATTAACACTTTTATTGGACTAAAAACATATCGTTATGGAGGCTAGCAAAGCTCAGAACACTGAGGGCACCACCAGTGGGGGAGTTCCCTTCCTCACGCTTGCAGAAAACATTCTCGAGCAGACCAAGGCCATGACCAATTACTTCCAGGCCAACAACCTCGCCGTGCCCACGTTTTCTCTCAGGCCAGACGAGCCCACCGCCACAGACGAGTACCTAAAGCTACAGAGTGGCCTGCGGACAACCATTGAGGATCTTCAGCGGCTGGTTGAAGGTCCGCGGCGCTTCCTACGGTCGTTTACAACTTTGGGATATGATATCGCGGCTTTGCAGATCGCTCTAGACTTTGATTTCTTCTCGTTCGTGCCCTCGGACGGAGATATCTCCCTGGCGCATCTAGCGGAGAAAGTGGGATTGGACTTCGATCGAACCAGTCGCATTGTGCGTATGCTGATAACACACAGTATCTTCGAGGAGAAGAAGCCGGGCTATGTATCACATAGCGCGAGCTCGCTTGTATTACTGGAGGATGAGGAAGTAAAGTGTGCCGCACACTACTCGTAAGTTCTGATAACCCTAATAGCTTTAAATACCAACTTGTGATGGCAGGTTTGATGAGATGCTTAAAGCAGTGGTGGAGTCAAGTGATAGTCTCAAAAAGCATCCGTTTGAATCGGATAGCATCCATTGCCCCTTCTACACGAGACACGGGCTTCCAGTCTTCGAGTACTACGCCAAGTACCCGGATAAAGCTGCGCGTTTTGCGAGGGGCATGGCTGGGGCAACTAGAATGGGCATCCACATCAAGGAGCTACGGGATTGCTTTTCTTGGGAGGAGCTTAAAGGTACTGTTGTCGACGTCGGCGGTGGGAGCGGCCATGTGTCTATAACTCTAGCTCGAGTAAGTTCCTGCTCTATTCCCCTTAATAAGTCACATTTATATCTTACATTTTCACTCGTTCTAGTTATTTCCGCATCTCAAATTCGTTGTACAAGATGGCTCGAACGATATGCTCGCCGAAGGCCGCGCGCTCCTAACAGACGACATTAAGGAACGCATCACTTTCATGCGGCACAATTTCTTCGAACCACAGCCTCTCCGGAAGGAGGAGCCAGCAGCGGCGTACCTATCCCGGCAGTGTACGCACAACTGGTGCGATCGAGACGTCGTAGCCATGTTCCGGTCCTTCGTTCCCGGCCTAGAATCTTCCGGGCCAGCGACGCCGCTATTAGTCAACGATATCGTCATGCCTGAACTCGGCGAAAAATGGCCACGGCTGCTGGAGCGGGATATCCGGCAGATCGACATGATTATGCTGATTAACTACGGCGCTAAGCAGCGCTCCAAGACGGAGTTTGAGGCGTTGTTGAAAGAGGCGGATGAGCGATATGAAATCCACAAAGTGCACGCAAATGGACCACTCGGTTTATTGGAAGTATATCTACGACAGTAAGTGAAGAGAAGAGTCGATTAAGTAAATTTAAGGCCTTATCTACAAGTTGCGTACGGAATCTGTATTTCGCTACATCACATTATTTATTGAGAAGATATCCTGTCAAGGTATAATTTAAGTAATATTGATGCTTCCAATTACTAGGTAGGTAGGCAACGCTCATTATAGCTTAATATTACTCGATCACACATAAAACCAATGCCCCCTTGACAGAAATGACTACCAGGTATAGCTTTAGAAACTACATTACTATATAAACAAGACCTAGTATAACTCGATACTGTATGGTTATATAACTCTACCACAAAGTATCTTATATACCTAGGTAGGTAGTAAGTTCGGTTTATAAATAGGGCTAGCTTTATGTTGTGCACTGGCATAAGACATTACCTCCACTACTTTTTGTATTAAACTAACGTTAGCCAATTATATTTATTATAGAGGCGTATTATCACAAGGTCTCGTCCTTTTATGTCCATACATAAGTCGCATGGAACCTTACGTTATACCCGGGGGAATAGGCCTTAGCCAACACTCCGAACTCCGGTGTTCTCCAGGAATTAAAAGTGCATGTTTCCCAAATTAACAGAAAATAAAAATAATAACTCTCTTCAGCTCGTTAGTTCGATCCCCCCCCTTTTTTTCATAAGCAAATCATCAAAGTACCAAAGTCATCTGCTTAGTTTCGATATATACCTACTTACCTACCTACCTTTAGGTACCTAGATAGCAACATGACAAGCATTACCAACGCCGTTAACACGAAGAAGTGGGGTAAGGAAACGGAAAAGCAGCTTGGCGCCGGAGACGACGATACATGGAGAAAGGACATGTACGTAGATGCGATCCCATGGGAATACGGCCGATTCCGTGAGGTTTTGGAAAAGTATAGCAAGATCCCTCCAGACGAGGTTGAAGCAGAGATATTCAGGATTGTAAGAGAATAACACCCTCCCTACCAGTTAATTAATTAATTAATTAATTACCTCCTTACCAACCTACCAACCTACCAACCTACCCCCTAACCTACGGCTGTCTCTTCTAATCATCACTCCACATCATACAGCGAAACAAGGCTTGGGAAGTGGTCAAGTACCCCTGCATCGGCACTTTCACGTACCTGCGTCTCCTCGAATTCGGCGATAACGAGCCAGAGATGCAAAAAGCCATCGAGCGGCTCAAGGCGCCCGGCTCGCAGGACGCCTTCCTGGAGATAGGCGGCTTCATATGCCAGACGATTCGCCGGCTCGCCTTCGAGGGCGTCGACTCAACGCGGCTGTATGGAACAGACCTGCATGCCGAGTTCCTCGAGCTGGGGTACGAGCAGTTCCGCGACCGCGAGACTCTGGAGGCGACCTTTGTTGCAGGAGACATGTTGCTGCCGGAGGAAGAGTACGCGGCCAGCTCCCTGGCCGGAACGCTCGACGGGAGGGTCTCCATCGTCCACGCGTCGAATTTCTTCCACCTGTTTAGCTGGGAGTCGCAGGTGGTAATCTGCGAGCGCATTGTGCGCTTCTTCCGGCGCGGTTCCGGCGCAGAGAGCCCAGCCGTGCTGTTTGGAGTGCATATTGGCAGCGATAAGCCCGGCGAGGTGCAGCATTTTAGGATATTCTTGCACGACGAAGCGACGTTCCAGGCGCTGTGGAAGGAAGTTGGGGAAAGGACGGGTACGTCCTGGAAGGTGATGTCGGAGTTCCCAGAAATACCGCGCCCAAAGCCGCACGTTTTTGGTAAAGATGCGAGAGTGGTGCGTTATGTTGTGAATCAGATAGTATAGGTAGCGAGTGAGTGAAGTATAGCTAGAAGCGAGGAGGTTATATATCAGTCGAGCTACTTGTAAATGGACCCTATCGATGGTCTAGTATAGAATATATTATCGTTTCATCATCATCATCATCATCATCATCATATTACCCCTTTGCCCAAACTAATTTCCCCTTTCTCTGCATTTATAAAATAAGATAGCGACATCGGCCTTCTTTCCATTTGTCCTAGGATCTTACCGCCCTCTATACCTAGTATCAATCACGAACCCTTCGCATGATCTTATATAAGTGCCGACGGAGAAGCGTAGCACCAGCCTTGTTTACCTACCTATATTCCATAGTCCTGCCACACCTTCTACGCATGGTGACTGGACTGCTACACCCGTCGAAGAAGGTTGATTCCGCGAGCGCGGGTGGTGGAGGATAGCCTGCCTCTCTCTTCCAAACTCAGGATCTAGAAAGTAAGCACACTATTGGTTATCACGGGTCCGATTCCGGCCTGGACATACGAGAGGAAGGAAAGCAAAGTCTCGTCATTGATGCGATGACCTTGTTCGATATACTTGCTACCGTTGCGGTAATCTTTCGGTTCAAACGTTGTTTATTGGTGCAATACGGTCTTGCTCTTGATAATTGGCGAATCGTGCAACTTGACGAGATGACATGTTCACATGTTTCGCTTACACTTTGCTGCAAACCTAGTTGCCCTTGGTGAAAGATACGGTATAAGAGCTGTATATTATATTGACTTAGACTATCAACTATATGAGTGAGGAGGGAGGTCCTTCCTATATATACATTCCATGCCAAGATACCATGTACTGTACCTGAGAGTAGTACCTTGACCACTCATTTCAGCAGCCCTTACGAAAACTATCTATGTTACTTATAGTATATGGGATGCTCTATAGAATTTACCTTATCTTAATACTAAGCCTGACAGAGTTACATAGCGACGGATAATATCTTGGGAAGACATATCTAAGTTGTCTCGGCACTAACACTCTGGCAGGGGCGGCAAGGTTAGTCTATCTAGGCCATCGAGATAGCTGTCGTGGCGTACGGAGACGTGGCTGGCCCGTCAATATGTAATTAGTCTGCTCGAAATTTGCCATGAACACGAAATGCAGCATCACATCTAACGACAGCTAGTACAGGTCCATATTGATACCAAACACTCTCTTGTTTACCAGGCACATCTTATATTCGAGAAGCTTTACCAGCTCCAAACCTTTATTATGCACCATCGGCCCAATAACGCCATGCAAAAACTTCGGCGCCATAAGGTCCTACATAAGCGCCCTGTTAGCCTTGAAGCCATCCCCACGCGTAGACACACGCATGGTGGCTTGGAATTCTCGCAAGGAACATGTTGTCAGTAGAAGGCCATAAAGGCTGAAATGATGAGACTGGAGATGAGGTACACCGTTGGTACTCCCATGGAAGGCTCTCCCAATATGGTATTCAAGAGCCTCCGGAAATATGTGGTAGCATCCCACAGGCAGAAGGACTGACACGAGGATGTTGATGACTGGGGAGATTTACTGGCAGATAGGCACTTCGATGGATGCCACTTCTTGAAGCTGTAGGTGACACGTTGTCAATATGCTACGAGGCGGCGGATAAGGTAATACTCGCAAATTATATCCACTGGTATCTGATCGCCTCCCCATCGAAATTAATTGACTAGGTAGGTACCTGCCTTGTAACTACAACCCATCTCCCCTTTTAAAGACATCTCTAGGTAATGCCGTGTAATCTTTAAAATCCTCCCAAGCCACCCTCCAAATCCTTTACCATCTTCACCTAAGCGGCAATGTGCATATCACTAACCTAGGTAACTGCACTTACCCGTTCGAATTCGCCGATCTCCCCCCAATACATGATCTAATCCCAAGTCCCGTCAGATACAATTCATGTCGTAGCAAATCTGCCATTACGAAACTACCACGTGGTGTAGTGGCGTGTTCGATAATTAAAAGCCTCATATGCTTGATCCCGGTTAAGTCATATAAGTCCTCGCCCCTAGGTAAGACGGGACAACTTTCAAAGATTATATGGCAAAAGCCCAGGGTTCGATTTTACGAGCAAACAAGAGCCTCAAAGCAAAAGGAAATATGCCGGGCTTAGCCATGAGCGTTTAAGCATTGGGGGGTGCCAGATCGGGACCCAGGATGGATATCATGCATAGAGTGACCGTTAGGATAGGTGTATTGATGCAGTAATGCCTACCTCCTTTTCAACCAGCGAGGGCATTACGCGTTTCTTATATACCTAGTATACCCTGGTATCTACCCCTTAAGTCTTACCAAGAGATATTTCTGGTCGACCACTTCGTAGTTTAGCTACCTCATTTAGTGGAAATATAAAACCATATGCTTTGATGAACAGCATTATTTAAGGACATTTAAACAATACAGGCTTAGCGATTAAAGTAATTGGTTCAGTATAGCGTCGTGTGTCACAATAAACTAGCAGTAAGTCAAAAG
This sequence comes from Daldinia grandis, assembly GCA_022432525.1. Lineage (NCBI taxonomy): Eukaryota > Fungi > Ascomycota > Sordariomycetes > Xylariales > Hypoxylaceae > Daldinia > Daldinia grandis. The sequence continues at coordinate 740,332 of JAJKLB010000016.1, read as the reverse complement.
TTTATCTAGTTACTTTACATAGGACTAAAGGTATAACTTAGTCCAATCAAGTTAAACTTTCAAGTATCTTATCACCCGCATCACGATTGCTTATTACAGCTGCTTTTACTAGTTACCGTAATGATTTTGATTTTATTAATATCATAGCCTACGAAGCCAGATGCCTACCTACCTGCCCCGAATAAAATATATATAATATTATGCATGACGGCATGGACACAAATACAACCGAAATTCTCATTTCTTACCACGAGCCAAGGCAGTAGCAACTAACCATTAGCAGTTCTGTAGAATTGCTTGCAACTGTTGCTATTAAAACGAGGCACTTACCTCGTTTCAAGATTTCCAAAATCACGGCAACTGACAGTTAAACAATTCCTCAGGAACCGTAACTGTCACCATGACAGCAAGGCCTGAAGGCCTTCTCTCTCCTTTGACATCACCAACTTACTCATTGGCAAACCTCGCGCCCCTGGAGCTGATTTAACACGGGCCCCGCAGGGGCCATTTGAGGTTCAAATTCCGCCCTGTACTTTTGCGGGTTTCGGGGGAAAAACGCGTGAGCGGCCGGGTCACTCGACTTGGCCGCGGCCATTTCCAGGATCAACTCCATCGTCGTCAGGGTCCTCGGCTCCTTTGTCTTGGCCCGCTCCGAGGGGCGAGGGAGCAGATTCCGATATTGTACTGCAGGGGAAGGCGCCCTGTCCTCCCAGTTGGGGAGATGGATGTCAATATCACAGCGGATGGATTCTATGGGCGAGACCGACGTGTTGCCCACTACGTATTCAAACCCCTGCTGGGAATCGGTCGTACGCGGTCCATTGCTGAAGCCTAGGGGGTTTATGTTGAGTATTAGTGACAGACTCGGGAGGATGGTAGGCTGGGTGGTGTACGATAGGCTGGAAGTCATTTTTAGGACAAAGTAGGATAAGTAAAATGTACGTTGACACTTAGTAGCGGCGTGGTATATATGTATGAATGCTATTACTATGGACAAGTTTACTGCTTTCAGTTTTGTCGTGACATCTCATTCGATTCCGAGCATGCCCTGGAACTAAGGGATGCTCTTGTATCGTTGTTGTCTTGTCAAATTTGGTCTTTATAACAAAAGGATTGTGTTGCTTCTTACTAGGGGCAAACAATGAAAACGTTCGCATTGTTCTTAACGAGTAGAAGTTATGCGTGACTGAAAAACTATAGCCAAACCATGATTCCATAGGTACCTAATATATCGAACTCTCATGTTGCCGTCTTAGTACTGGCTATATCAGGCACTTCAGCCTTGGGTAAATACAACAACGCGGATCCGTCGCACATGTCACGTCTGGGGCGTCTGATCAAAGCGAAGGAGCTAGATTGTCGCTTGGCATGAGAGGTCCTATAATTGCCGTCAATCTTATTACCAAAGGATAAAATGGAATTGATAAGTGTATTTGAATCCAGTGTCGGCCCGACATTTATTCCGAATAGTCATAAACCCTTAGTCAAAATGGGTTGAACACACAAACATCTCTTTCCTAGTCATCACCTAGTCTAATAAATACCTAGATAGGCTGAAAAAATAAAATAAAATAAAAATAAAAATAAGATGGCTGCTAATCCCAGAAGACTGGAAAGCATCAGGAATTGAGCCCGATGCGGGGGTCGAACCTTGAAGGTGATGTTAGCATGTGGATTGACCGTGAAAAGAACCACAGATGTGGATGATGAACTTACCCGCAACCTTGAGATTAAGAGTCTCACGCTCTACCGATTGAGCTAACCGGGCGATGGAATGAGTCATGGTAAATACCAATATAATGGAACTGGCTACAGGTGGTTGGTACATAATAGGACCGATTAAGATCTTCTAGGATATAAGGCAGATGTTCTTCCAGGGATGTAGGCGACCTATGCTACTGATTCGAGGCTCAAGTCTGAAAGGTGCAGACTTGAGACAAAGAATAGCGTGTCGGCAACCGGTATCTGGTCTTCAATACACAGCAGGTACACGTCAACGGACTACACATCGAGCTCAATTAAACCATATCTTACGCTATTAGATATAACCAGCTATGATACCTCATCCATTCCGCACCTCGGCAGTAAATACCTCTATCCATGCAATGGGTTGACAAGAACATAGCCCACCTAACGCATTCGGCATGCTGTTAAAGTGATGAACCATTATCCTCGACCTCTACCCCTTCCGCGGCCACGGCCACCTCGACCACCTCGATTGAGATGACCACCCCTACCGCCTGAACCGCCTCTGCTGGGCGACTGATTGAAGGCTGGCGGACGAGGAGGTAGAGATGTAGGCGCGGACGGCAACGAACCCTGATACCCGCTTCTCTGAGAGGGTGGTGGCGGTCCCGGCGGAAGAGGTGGTTGCCAGGACGAGGTACCATTGCCTTGAGAGTATGAAGGTAGAGGCGGAGGTGAGAACTCTCTCTCGTTCTGGCGTCTATAACTCTGGTCGTTATTACGACGCGATCGGACGCGGTTGCTACTTTGTCCTAAGGATCCGATGTTGCTCGCTATCCTAATCTGACTTCGAGGTTCTGCCTTTCTGAGAGGCGCGTGGACAAGCTCTTCTTCTGACTCTTCGCTAGAGATAAAGTGAGTGTGTGTCTGCCTTTTTGCTCTTCCAAGAATGTGGAAATCTTCTTTCTGCTCCACGCCAACCCAAGCGATAGCAATATCCTGGCTATTCTGGTCTACGTAGAGAAGGCGATTGCTTTGTGACCACGTCGTCTTTCCTGTCACCTTATCTCCCCTATCCGGCAACCCACACTCTGGCCCGTAATGGCCTGCGCCGCCGCAAGTGTAGCAGAATGCCGGGACATCCTTGACCTTTAGATGAGAATCGGTGATTGGAGTGAAGCTCCTCCATATTTCGGAGCACCATTCTTCTGTGTGTTCGGCGCCGCATATTGCACAACCACCTTGCTCATCCGACGTGAGGGCAAGTTTTTCCTCACAGTTCGCGCTGCTATGCCCTAATTGGCGACATTTGGAACACCTCTGCTTCGTGGGACAGCCGAACAGAGCATGCTCCTGGCTCCCACAGAATTTACATTTACGCTGTGGACATTCATGAGCGTGATGCCCAATCCCGGAGCATGACAGGCAGTACCGAGCTGGGTCTTCTGCCCACGGGAAATACTTTCGTTGTTGCCGTAATTCGTCCTCGTCACATAGTACTTTCTCTCGTTTGTCTGCAACGGGGATATCATCTTCTCGGCTAGGCTCCTTGGCCGGAGTAGTCTTGTTTTCTTTGATATTTCTACCTCTCCGCGTTTGAAATTGCTTAACCTTTTTGTCAACTAGGTCCTCAAGGACAGCATCATCTATAGCCTTTTGAGCCGCACTTGTAGCAGTATCGGCATACTTTTTAGGGCCCTTGAAAAGATTCGCTCCTTTGAGATTTAGATGGTTAGTGAATCCTTCTCGGATCACTTTGGTAGATACGCGATCAGCTCCCCTCGCATTCCTCTCGAGAAATGCAAGAATCCAGGTCTGGATTCTATCGTTGAAGAAGTCGGCAGTATGAATAGAATGCTTTTTGGCTCGAAAATTTAGATGAGGTAGATGCCATGTGTTTCCATCGACGGTAAATCCAACGGGTGGCTGATCATCTGGCGATTCATCTGGGGGCTTATAGTCTCTATCCTGCTCATCGTCATCGTCTTCCCTTGCACCGCTACCATATTGAACAAACCCGCCTTTACGATCGCGCCGCGAAGCTGCGGATGACAATATAGGTCCTTCACTAGCAGCTGAGTTCGCAGGAAATAAGTGTGCAGCTGGCTTCCCAAATGACGTTCTTGCACCTAGACTGAGCCCTTGGTTCCAGCCTGAATGCTGAACAGGCTTGCTACCGGTCTTGTCAATGAAGAAAGGTTGGTCCGGTTCATCGGAATCCTGAGGCTTAGCCATGGGGCTTTCAATCTCACCATCCTCGGAAGGCTCATGTGCAACGTTGTCAGGGGCATGTGTTTTGGAGGGACCTGCTACAGCCTCGGTGATGGGTCGGGCATGTGCTGGACTAGGATTTGGACTCGACTCTACTATTTCGCCGTCATCCAGATCTGAGTCATCACCACCATCGGAATAGTCCGTTTTTTGTTTCTTCAGCGCTGGTAACGAAGTGTCCTTCTGGTGATCTTCATCATCAGATGGGGATAAGCCCTTTAGCTGCTCTCCATAGTCGCGCGACCGCTTTTGGCTCGATAAGCTACTAGGAGTACCAACACCGCCCTGGCCGGAGTTAGGGGCGGATGCCTCGGTAGCGCCGCTCATCACAGTTTAGTGAAGGGGGCCGCGACAATAAAAAGTAGTGATGATGCTGTGGATGAGGAATGAAAAAAAGAGTGAAACCCACAGGCGTGGAATACGTCGTGTGGGGCAAAATAATGCAGTACCAAAGTTTACCTGCCTTGATCTTGCCGCGGCCGCCGGCTCTAGATACGAGCTGTAGGTCGAAGCTGCTCAAGACGTGCAAAAATGATAAGATTAGGTAGGTAGGTACCTAAGGAAATATCCCTTTTAACCAAACCCTTTCCTCTCTCAAAATAGCATAAGGTCGCATTCAGATCTCGGGGACGGGAGTGATCTTCCCTTGCGGATCGCAACTTCGAGAATGCGTCGTTAAAGGCTTTGGAGGTGGGGAGGTTGGATACCTAGGTGGTAAATACGTAGTTCATCAAATTGATGAATGCTGATGATGCGGCTCTTCAAATGTTTTTCAGAAATTAATGTAGGTACCCTGGTAACGTGTTGTTACTTGGTACATGTGCAGTACAGTGTTAATGTCTATACGGTTGCGTACTCTTACTGTACTGCCAGGGGCAATACATAGTATATGTCCATCCAAGCGGCAGCAGATTTCACTGTGGCGATCTATAAATTGAAACACACTAATCATATAACCATATTAGAATAACATTTAGCGGGGCCGCATACTGGTTTAGATTGATAGATCTATTCATCTAAGCAGGTATAATCTAAAAAGATGAAAGATTCTAGTCGAATTCCGCGGAGCCCGACCGCTTGGGAAGGAATGGAAGACCACATCGAACATCACGTGATCTCGTGAGACTCTCTGTGTACCCCTGACCCTTATAACGAGTACCTAAGGTAGTACCTTTAGAGGAAAATTCAAGGCAAGATTACTTACCAGGTACTTAGATGACCGGAGACCCAGCAAATCCCCGAAATCTCCAGCTGCAGCCACGCGGTCCAGGGCTGTGCAGACTATAGGCATCCAGGTACCTAGTACATCTTAGCAGGTAGAAATTGAGAAATTGGGGGCAACTCATTGGTAATTGGCAGTCGCTCCCGCCCCCTTGTCCAATGGAAGGCTCCAAATCTTGGCCCTTGTCCCTTAGCCCTTGTACCCATCCCGTAAACCTGTCCTTGTTCAAATGCTGCTGATTTACTTCGCTGCTACTCTTTGATCATCACCTTCCATAACCATTCTTGTCTCTAGGTATTACCTGATCCTACCTAACCTCTCTCTCTAACCTCTTAACATTCTTCTAAACTTCGTGATCTCCCACTTTATTCGTAATACGCTTCAGCTAATTGTATTCATCGTCAATCAATTATTTCCACTCTTCGTCTTTTCCCAGTCAAGGGGGTTACGGTATTAGAAACTCTCGTTGCTCCATCTTGCATCATCTCGCATTAGACATTCGATCTCTCATGTCCTTTACGACTCCTCTCCTAACACGGCATCTCTAGCTTTCCTTACCTCTCTTCAGCATCGGCTGCATTCTCTGCGATACCCTTTAGACGACTCGGTCTTCTACTATTCCGCCCCCCCGCGTCTAGCACTCGACTGGCCAGTCTCTCCTTTCCTTCGAGTATCATCACAATAACAATATCCTACTCGCATCCGATCTCCTGGGTACGCCGAAGAAAATTTTAGTTATCCAGGTCGAATTGTCTGGATGACGAATAAGTCTGGAAATACCAATTCGAATTCCCCGTCCAATACCGCCAAAGTGTCTTCCCCAATCCTCATTCCCCGCACCGTCTCTTACGACGTTGGTACAAATCCTCCAAGACGGGGAGGTACCACCTATCTCGATATGGGCGATTCTACGTCGGCTAGGAGGCGGAGATCGAGCAGCATCCTTCAGATATATCAGGAACCGCAAGAGCCGATAGAGCAGCTGAACGACCAGTCTACTCTCCCGAATCTCAATGCGAACTGGGTCAACGCTAAAGGTATGTCAACATGTTGTAACATGAGGATATTATCATCTTTGTGGACTAGCTATTCTGGCATTGGAAAAATTTAACTAATAAGGGAATATCAACAGGGGCGTGGACCATCCACATTGTTCTGATCCTTGCGCTCAAGATTCTCTGGGATGTTATACCCGGTGTCTCCCAGGAGACGTCCTGGACCTTGACCAATATTTCTTACATGTTCGGCTCCTACATTATGTTCCACTACGTTCGCGGCGTACCTTTCGACTTCAACAGTGGCGCATATGACAACTTGAATATGTGGGAACAGATCGACGATGGCGCACAGTACACCCCCGCCAAGAAATTCTTGCTTAGCGTTCCTATTGTGCTCTTCCTCCTAAGTACGCACTATACCCATTACGACCTCACGTATTTCACCATCAACTTTCTAGCCGTGCTAGGAGTGGTCATACCGAAGCTACCCTTTGTAGGTTTCCAGATATTATACCTCACCTTCAAGTAGACATACTAACATACCATCTTATAGAGTCACCGCATGAGAGTCGGCCTATTTTCCGGTGTGCCAGAAGAGTGAAAAGACGATGGTACCTAGCATATTCGTACCGGCGTTTGAAAAAAAAATTTGGTTGTGGGTTTGGGAGGCTGCGAGTCATTAATGGGGATAATACATAAAAGTAGAAGGGGTAGGAGGTGATAGCTAAATCAAACATCGATTATAAGAGCAAATCAGTCAAGAAAACATCATATCCCCACGACCGTATATACTGCCTCTTGTTCCATTATATCTTACCCAGCCGATTTCCGACTGTTTTCAACTCCGACGTAACCCTCGATCACGACTATCATTTAGTTGATAGTGTTAATTGTGTATGGCCCGTGATTCCAATGCTTGTTGAAGTTATGATACCACAATTGCGGCGTATTATTATCTATCTCAGTCCAATGTGGAAACTTTCATCTCCTGTCCAGCTGCCAAGGTAGCCGCATTCGATCATTTATCCGTAAAGCATGGTAACAAGGGGTTATCTAATACAATCTAGACTTGTAGGCTCTGTGATACCCGTAGCCTGACATGGTATATAGGTCTTCAATTTATCAGCCGCTTCATGTCAAAGCGTCGAAGCTACCAAGGTAGGTACTTACCTATATCTCTACCAGGTACTCTTGGCATTTTATCATTCGGGCTTACCTATTCACTTCCACTCATACATGTATAGACGGTATGAATACCTAGGTTAGGTACCTAACCTAAGATAGCAATGAGCATTCAAACCTCAGCCCGTTAGTATTTTTCTTTTATCACTTCGCTCGTACTCTAAGCCGCTCTTTATGGCGCACCTCTTTATCACGTCTCGAATGTCGATTTCGTCTAGTCAAGAGTTGGCTACTGGAGATGAGAAGCGCAATGACCAGCGGCATACTGGTTACTATCTGTGGTCTAGTGGGATCTACCTCCCCTGTTACGAAGGGTCTGGATGCTGTCGTCAATGCTTTGAAAGTGGATTCGCCCCTCATCCCCTATATATCCTTACACCATCGAGTCTTATTGCAGAGCCCCTAATCCACCGTATAAGCGAGGAATAACGCGCGCATCTGTCGAGCAGTGCCTAATCACCCCACCCGGAGCTCGGTCCATAGTCCGGCGAAGATGCGGAAGCCGAGGAGGATTCGAATATTGAGGATCCACTGCCCGGCGATATGCAGCCGGTCTCTTACCATTCCTCCTCCCTAACAGACCTTCCAACACGTAATGTATGTAGCAACGACGCGCTGCTCACAACATAATCTGACAGCAGCTATGTTCGGCTCCTATATCGCTCTAATCGCCGCTCGCTATGATTAGTATAGCCTATAGGAGCTAGTTATCTTTTTCTTCGATCGTTTCTTTAATAGTATCTTTTCTTATAGTTAACCCCATTCGTCAATGATGTCGACCACGTTCCAATTCACAATGCTATCCAAATCATAGACGTTCGGAGATAATTATGATATGGGCGCTATTATTTAATGTAAGACGATCTACGATGATGGACGTAGTTATCAGCGAGCGAGGCAGGTTGCGAGGAGGATGAGGCCAAGGTTGGATAAAACTTTCGATACGCCGACCAATGCTTGTGTGGATTTGGTTATGACCTCTCGGATATCCGAGCTTTCGGGCGCCGCACCAGTCGCCGCACCAGTGTTGTATTCACACCTACCTACCTTATGTAGGTACCTAGGTAGGTAGGTATTTAGAATTTAGGTTTCCGCAGTTGTATGCAGCACTAAAGTCTCCAAATGGACTTGAATTAAGCAGACACCTAGTTCAAGTCGGTGATCACAGCTTCCTACATACCTAGGAAAAGAAATCGGGACAAAACATTATTACATCATGTACATTCTAAATTTCTAATGAATTTCTAGTAACGGTTAGGACGCGGGTCCCCCTGTCAAAGTCGGAGATAATCTTATCTGATCCGGGTGACTCCTGGAGGTCGGGCTTAGTCTGTCAAAATAACCTTACCAGATTCGGGATTCAGCTTTTGGCTCCGGGATCGGTGTAGGAACTCATTCTGCCTAGCTGCCTGAAAAGAGTCTAAGTTGGCACGGTTCGTGATACATGTACCGAGTATCATAACCAGGTGCATGACCAAATATAATACTAGTGGGGGTGACTCACTACATATAAGTAGGGAGGCACCTAAGGCACGGAGTCGCTTCCTCAAAACTCACAAAATCCACGTCAGCTACCAACGGTCAAGTGCAGGTCCTGAGAATTAAGGTTCTTTGTTTATTTCCCTTTACAGCACCGGTCGGTGAGTTTTCTCTAACTTACCTTTGTCTCTCCCACCAACCTCAATGTAAGTATTTACCCATGCGGTTATATTCCTCACTTCATAAAGGATAGATGCCTGTCTTTGTCAGATATCTAACCATCTTATGCTAGACACCGACTAATATAGGTAACCAATTCAACCTATAAATACCGGCATCATGAAGGTGGGAACGACGACCCTCTATGCCACCAAGGAGCTAGGCACCGCTGTTACCTCATACTCGCAGTATCAATCACTTCCTATTCCTAAGCCTATTCTTAGTTACCATGACCGAATCTTCAGGGAGCGCGATGATTCCAACTATATGATCTCAGTATTCCAGTCCCAGGCTCTTGTTTTCCTAGCTCGAGCTATTGGTGCTAAACGAGGTAAGTTTATTGAGCTTGTCTTCCGCTCCCAAACTCCTTCTTTAGATACCTCAAATAGCATTACAAGGTCTGCCTTGCTTTAAAATATAACTAACACGGTTTCCAGTCCTTGAGATTGGTGTTTATGTTGGTTACTCGGCTAGTATGTAATATCCAGCTCCATTTCCCCTTTTAGCCTGTCTCGGGAGTCGATACTCCCAAATCAACTTCGCTTAGGATCCATTACTCCGAGACTTGGCCAAATCCTCTCGGCTTATTAACAATTACTAACTTCGTAATAGTGATTTGGAGCCACGCTGTCGGCCCGCAGGGTAAAGTTACTGGCCTTGAGTACAACGAAGAGTACGCAAAGTTGGCACAGGAGGCCTGGAAGGATCAGGGCTACGAGAATATCGATGTACATGTTGGTCCTGCAGCTCAAACGTAAGTAAACCTACTTTCCCTTTTTTCCTTGCTCGACATACAGCCAACCTAATATTCTTGGATGCCAATAGTCTCCCCAAGCTCGCTGATATAAGCGAACCTTATGATATCATCTTCATCGACGCGGACAAGACGGGCTACAGCGGCTACCTACAACAGATCCTGAAGATGTCAACTCCAGGTGCTAAAAATCGGCTCCTCCGACCCGGCGGCATCATTGCAGCAGACAACACGCTCCGCCAAGGCTTAGTTGCCGACTCAACCCCGGACAACCCCTGGCGAACTGCTGACTTTGATAACCCTGACTCCCCCCAGGCTATCGCTGTGGCTGCCATTGACGAGTACAACGAACTCGCGGGTGATAACAACCGTTTGGAGACACTCCTAATCCCTCTTTGGGATGGTCTACACTTATCCAGACTGGTGGACTAAGTTGGTCATCTGAATTTTCCTGATTATGGGGAAAGTAGAGCCTGCCTGATTACGATATCGCGGCTTCATTTGCATTGCCTAGTATTGCAAAGCTGTTCCTTTATAAGAACTACGAAAGATACTTAATCACGTACAGAAGTACAGATTTAGATATACGGCTCGTGTGATTCGTTCGCCCATAAGCTCTACAGTCAATCAAATTAATTACTGAATATAAAAATATTCTTTTTTCAATATTAGCGTCTAGAACCTAGCTCACGTAAGATTTCTGACTCGCTAACCTAAGGAGTTAGCATATTGTTTTCCATCCTACCACTCGTAGTCCAAAATCCTGAATAGTCTCAAAACTCGTAGTTTGTTACCAATTGAGTGTTAAAAATTTGTGACTCCTGAAGGTCTACACGTTGCGATAAATACTACGATATCGTTGCTTCGTTTTTAAAGCTTGTGCAAGATTTGTAATATCTAATTAGAAATTCTATATATTAAAAGCTTGGACAGTAGCTCATACCCACGTGTACATGTTTCCATGTATATAAATAAGACGCCACCCGAGCCAAAATCAGGTTTCCCTTCCTCTTCCTCCGCCAATCAACCCCACATAGCATAACACAAGATTACCAGCCCCTTTGTAAGGGGGTTAGGGGGCGACTACGAAGCGGGCTTCAACCATGGTTAGATTTATAGGAAGGCAGATTGCTATCGAATGATATTACATGAATTATACATATATATCTTTGATAATGTTAACGGCCCCTTAACCTTGAAGTATTACCAGTTAATTTTATATGCTACACTTTTGTATACAAAAATAGTAGCGACTTGTCTTAGTATTGAAGATAAAATATACGTTCTTGGGGTTGTAGTCGAACTGCTGTGTAGCATTGCGCTCCGAGGGCAATGGATTAGGTAGGTACCTAAGGCAGAAAATAGTCGAAGTAATGCTTATATCATTCATTCTACTCATACTACTTATATTTGAGTAGTTAGACCTAGATTGAAGTGAATTTATGGTCATCTCGGTATCCTCGTTCTCGATTTATGCTTACCAGTACCCCTATCCGCTCAGCTGGGACTGCCGAGTGAAACCTCGACGTGTACAAGCTCAGCCTCATCGGTCGTAGCAACCACCTAAAGTGCATCGAGGCGCCAGTTCGCGTTCGTAGTACCGGTATAAGCCCTCATTGGCCCCCATACCCTTTGAGACATTGGTGGCTTGAATCCTTGGCGAAAATGCAACCACGCAGCGCTACGAGTGAGTAATTTGGTCGAGCTTAGTCGGTCTATTGTTAATTCAATGAGTCTCTCTCTCTCTCTCACTCTCACTCTACAACTTTACTTCCCCACGTTTAAATTGACGAAATGAATATAAGTAAATCGGGAAACAGAAATAACTAAACCAATAACTACATTTTATAGTTTAAAAGGCCCCCTAAGACAAGAAATCATCTTATGCTATAATATATTAAGAAATAAGGGAGCTCCCGATATATAGTCGAGCTTTGCCACCCCCAACCGCCCCATGCATATCTGTACTTCCCACCTTGGTCAGCGGCATAAATCCCACGAGTCGAATAGATAAATGTTAAGCATACCGATAGTTCCGTTAGTATGCTTCAATGCCTATATGAATGAAAAGGTTGGTGACACGGCCCATGGGGTCTAACTCATACGAGAATTACATCAATAGTCGCGAATATAAAACCCCGGTCATAAAGACTACAGTCTTGCTGTTTCACCTCTATAACGCCGTCTCCGGTTAGCTCTAACATGCATAATACAGGCCAATACTACCCGCGCGATCATATACTGCGCCCCAGCCCTGGTCGGGCATTATGTTTCTGTGAACTGCGCCAAGTGTCTAGAAATAGATAGGCCGCTTGCCATATTTCTGTCTCATAGTAGACATAAACAGGACGCTCGCTGTAAAATTTCTCTTTTCTAGCTTTAGTAATATATTAAAGAGCTAGCACTTACAAATGATTCACGGAGGACGAAGGGAGACTCTCGTTACTCTAGACTTATATGGGTAAAATGGTCGCCTTTAGTCCATATCACGAGGCCGAGGGCTCCCATCCCTCGACGATGGGCGGTGTGGGTGGAAAGGAATCAACACATGCAACGCTACCTACTACATCCGATTACAAAACTTCAGCAGGTACCCCTGGCAATATGACTCCAGATGAACCTCTAAGCTCAGCTATTTCTACACCTATATCTTCGTTCATGTCCACGTCCACGTCTACGTCTACGTATGTGTCTAATCCCACAAGTAACACATTATCTAATGATATAAGCCCGAGCCCACATAGCACGCCATCGAGCAGTGCAAGCTTGAGTTCACAGGCCCTATCGTCAGACAGTGGGAGCCCGAGCCAGCAAATTCCCACCTGGGCCATTCCAGTAATCGTCATTGTTGGGCTAGTAGTACTCGTATTCATCGCATCATTAGCCATATTTGGCATTAGAGAGCGGCGAAGGAAAAATGAGATAGGAGGCAAAGATCCAAGCTACGCGCGTGCCTTGTATCGGGCAGGGGTTGTGGCCACCGGTTTATTCATCCCGATTCGGATTATCAAGCGGTGTCACAGGTCCCGGAAGAACGAGACTCAGAAACCGCAAGAGATGTATGACTCGCAGGTCCCGGCGTACGGGAAACTTGAGGAGCAGAATCGACAGTCAGAAGAAATCGTCGCGACCACTTCCCCCGTGCGCTCGGCAGAAGTCGTACCCTCACCGGCGAGGGAAAGGGGTACATCCGTGGTTTCGTCACTATCATCGTCTACTCGGAGTCAAGGTCGATATGAGAGGTTGGATATGCCCCCGTCGCCGATGTCGGAAGATGGAGTATATCCCTGGAAATCAAATGATCCGTCAGAGACGGCGTCGGGAAACATCGAGAAACGGGAGGCCAGCACAGGACCGACAGAAAGGACTAGAGTGGAGACTCCGCTGGCTCGAAGATCGGATTCACTGTCAGAAAAGAGGACAATAGGGGGTTAATATATTGGCGATCAATCAAAAAATATCATTCAGCGAATTGATTCCAATGTTATTCCTATTGTGAGAATGGAGAGAATTTCCGGCATAAATACCTAGGTACCCAACTGCCACTATCAGGTCTAGGGGTTAAAGGCATCAAAGGTTTATCACGTTGTAATTTCTAAGACTCTCTATAACCCTTATCGTATCGTTAGATGTAAGACTACCAAATTGCAGCTTTATAAAGAGCATTTGGACGTGCCTGTAGCAGTCGATATATCACATTTAATACCTAGAGGTGTTTGGGGATAGTCATGGATAACTGAAGAATATATTTACTATCTGTACGTACCGTTAGGGTGTTGGTTGCCGCGGGGAGTCAGTTGTTTAGTTCGAGGTTTCCCACATAGTAAAATACGAAGATTACTTTATAGAAATCGTTGTGAATTTAGTATGCAGCCAAATCTGATTGCGTCAAAACGAATGTTTACGATATTTAAACTAAGCTACCAGCTTTCATCATTCTTCTATCTCTTCAAGTGCGAGGGAGACACGGTGGAATAGGCTTAAGATCTAACTAATCTGATTTGCTCACAAAGTCCACCATATCCCATAAGAGCCTCATCGAATTGGATATAGCCTCGTAGGTTTACCCTATCGTGTCTCCCTCCCACGTGAGGAGACACATCATTCACATTACCAACATTTGCATAAGTGGCACATAACCTTAGGTACCTATGGTTGGGATATCTCTATTAGTGGCTTATACCAGCTACGGGTAAGCCATAAAACTAAAAATTTGAAATTATTGCCAGATAAACTGCCTGTCTTGCCTCCCCCGAACGCTAGCTGAAAGTTTGTCTTTTTTGGTGGTATCCTGGAGAGAGTCACCGGGGAACAAGTCCCTCCGATTATATGAAAGAGAGCTAGTGTTTTATGGAGAGTATAGCTGTGAATACCTAGGTCTCGAAGCGTCCTGTCACTTTGGGGGGGTGCTCATGTCAACGCTGGCTAGTCTCACGGAGAGGGTACTCCATGGGTCTATGATATCCCGCTGCCTGAAGCGTAATTGCACTACCTGTGGTCAGCGTTCCAGGCAGCGACAACAAGAATCTGAGCGAGTTTCGGTTTTAATAACCGGTAAAGGATTAGGATACTGACTACAGTGTCCGGTTTTTTGGTAACAAGGACAGTTAAGACAATGCACCTCGTACACATGATTTTCACTTTGCTGGGAACAACCTAGGCAATTATTATATACTACTCTTACATAGCAATTCATCTTGACGATTTATGTTCGCGAACCGTCCTATTGATAGCCCTTGAGGAGTTACTGGTTGGTTTTTAGGATGCTTTTGAGAGGAGTGGACAAGGTGTTGGTAGGTTGGTGTGATGGCGGATGGTTAGAAGAAGGGAAAGGAAAGATGCTCTCTCTTCTCCCAAGAATATATACTTTTTTTCTTTAGAATGGGATGGCATTGCAAGAGAGCTAGGGCATACCATTCACTGTTGTGCTCAACAACTGGGTGGCTAAATAGTCACGTCTACTTTCATTGAATAGAATATAAACATTTAGCAGGTTTAACTACGATATATAAGTGACGATAGTCTGCTTGTCATAATGTGGTAGTTACGTAGGTAGGTACCTATCTATGTACCACTAGTTAATAATGTACTCTACCTGTTAGATCATCTTGAGTGAAGGACTATCGGAAGTACATTACTTGAGTACAGATGGGGTTAGAGCATAATAATTATATCTCGTGATTCTTAAGTTGCCTATAAAGTACCTAATCTGATAAGTTGGTATAACTATATTTAGGTAGGTAATTATTGAGTCACTAGGTGAGATTAGCTTACGTCGGTCATTGGAATTGATATTTTTCTGAAATCTTGATTAATTCGCTGCCTTTCCATTAGTTGTTTGTTACCTGGGGACAAATGTAGTTTATATTTTATGTAACTAGTACTTACGTGTGCATATTATCTTAAATGTCAGATTCACAAACTGCTATGCTGAGGATTGAATTTAGGGGGCATGTGAATATTACCTAAGGTACATAGGTAGGTACATATGTACATAAGTAGTTCCATAATTAAAGGGGGTAGCTATGAGTTATTAATAACACTGACGTTGTATGTACATAGGTACCTTACATAGTGTACGCCACAACTCAATCTCCAAGCTGGTACCCACTCATCTGAATTAGCCAATGCACTAACCAAATATAGCTTCGTGCAAAGCAGGTCTCCAGCAAAGCGTAATGGTTTGTGTCCGCCTATCCGTAGCTCGTACCAATACTTTACTTCATACGGATGCTTTTGATATTTTACAAGCTGAATCGCCAATTCCCCTTTTCTTCCCCGAACAATTCAGCAGAACCAATATTTAGGAGCAACTTGCACGAGACGTATGTAGAATCGTGAAACATCCAACTTACATCCAACTTACACTACATCCCACTTACGTCCAACTTCTTACATTATTAATTCCCACCCCCGAAGTTGCTGTGGCTGAGTTGAATGCAGCTATCCTGCAGACTGCAGTACATGTAGCATCAGCTTATGGGGAGGAATAGGCAGACGTATTTCTACTTTGCTGTCTCATAAAAGCTAACACCCGTCGTCCTTCTCCCTACGCTCAGCAATTCTCTCGGCAATTGACGGATATGTTACGACTTGTCTAAAACCAATCTGTACGCCGGTTACTACTGATCGTCCACGGCCTTGAAAATGGCAGGGATAGAGCAACTGGAAATCCACAGCAAGGTGTGCCTGGCCCTATTACTGGAGACATGACGATTCCGCAAAACCCGAGAACTAACATCTACCCGAACAGTCCTACATTGTGCGATGGGTTAAGGTCGACGAAGGCCAGACTATTTCATGGAGCGTCCAACCGCATAAGAAGTCGATGTAAGCATATACTCCTTTGCCTTGCTCATAATAGCGTCACAGTCCTGACTTGAACGTGTCCTAGTAATTTTGGCATTGTCAAACACCCCGGCACCGGCGCAACAAACCCCATCTCGACATTGGACGGCTCAAATACCGATATTGAACATGTCGATGGCCATGGAAAAGGTACTCGCTTTGCGAAGAAAGATTCCAGCACGGCACAGGAGCAACTGGCTAGCAAGGGGTTTATTCCGGTGAAGTGGTATGGGAAATGCGAGGCGGACAAAGTATCTATGGGAACATATGATGTACTGAAGGGTCATGGGGGGATGTTCGGCTTAATATTCGACAATACCTTCTCAAAGCAAACATCCAAGACAGCGACTTTTGTCCTTCTTACCTACCCTACAGGTGCACCACCGCAGGGAGCACATCATCTCCCAAATCTCCAAGCCGGTTCCCATGCAAGCAGCAGTAGGACAAGTCTCGGAAAATCAAACCCGCATATGGGGGATATCCTAGCCGACTCTACTGAGAGTTTACAGAGCCACTCGGCCGGGCGCCAACGGGCCAAGTCTATGGGTGCTCGTAGTGATGGAGTGGCATCGTCAAGTACATACACGGGTACTCTACTGAAGAGACGGAGAAAGAAGGGCCAGGGTTATGCCCGCAGGTTTTTTTCTCTGGATTATTCGTCTTGTACCATGTCATATTATCACAATCGGAACTCATCTGCATTGAGAGGAGCTATTCCCCTAAGCTTGGCTGCAATTGCCGCGGATGAGCGACGGAGAGAAATCAATATCGATTCTGGAGCAGAGGTTTGGCATCTGAGAGCATCTAATGCTAGGGAATTCAGTGAATGGGCACGCGCCTTGGAAAAGGCAAGTAGGATCGCAAGGGGCCTCGAGCCCATGCTCGAGGAACCTTCTCCCGAAAAGCTTACCGTGGCAACTCCTAAGCAAGCGAGCCCGCCCAACACACAGCAAGATGAGGACCGCGACTGGCAACAAGTTGAGACATTGGTTAGCCGTATTGTCGGTACGCGAGATGCTTTGCGCCGTTTGGTTAAAGATACGGCTGTACAGAAGCAACCGCAACGCCCTCCAAGCTCACACTTATCGCCAGCTTCCCCAGCAGCTCTATCAGAGAGTGCTGACGGCTACTTTACTCCAGCAGCACAGGACAAGCGTCCATTCTGGAAGAGGAAGCAAAGCACCTCGCCCCTTCCACCAGATTCGCTGGTGGCAGCAGCCTCGTCGGCTTTAGCTGTTCCAACACCGGGGTCAGTGGCTACAGTGAGACCGAACGGGTCTATCCACGACGAGAAAGCGGAGCAAAGCACACATGACCACTGCTCTGCTCTCCTGAATGACCTGGATTCAGTTGTCTCAGAGTTCACTAAAGTACTTGCTAACAGCAAGAGACGGCGAATACCAATGCCCGCTTCTTCTACGTCTAGGAGAAGTCTCGAGTCCACAGCGTCAACTGAAGAGTTTTTTGATGCCGAGGGAGGCGAAACGGATAGTAGAGCGCAGGTTATGATGATTGCTCGTCGTGAGAGTGATGAAGATTCCCACGAATCCGAAGCTGACGATGCTACTATTGATGACACATCTTCAACATCGTCCGTAGAAGACGGCGAAGGGAATACAGGAGCTAGTGGTGCCGCGGCTCTTTTCCCCGTACGACCTAAATCTCTGGCTCCATTACCGGTCGACATCGCTGTAGAACGACGAAAAACCATCCCCGCAGCTACGGTTCCGCCACCTAGCCTAATCGCATTCTTCCGCAAAAATGTTGGCAAAGATTTAAGTACGATTAGCATGCCCGTCTCGTCTAACGAGCCTATATCTACCCTGCAGCGTGTGGCCGAACAGCTTGAGTATGCCCAGCTTCTTGACCAAGCCGCCCAGCAGAAAGCTCCAAAGGACCGTTTGGTATACGTCACTGCCTTTGCTATTTCAAATCTTAGCGTCAACCGTGTAAAGGAGCGTGCCATGCGTAAACCATTCAACCCCCTTCTAGGCGAAACTTTTGAGCTTCTTCGCACCGAGAGTGAGGTTCCCGGTGGATTTAGGCTTATTGTTGAGAAGGTCACACATCGTCCGTTACGCGTTGCAATGCATGCCGATGCTGCAGCCTGGTCGCTCACACAAAGCCCTGCCCCGTCGCAGAAATTCTGGGGTAAGAGTGCCGAGCTGACTACTGAAGGACGGGTTCGCATAGCCCTGCGACTCCCAGATGGCACTGATGAGCTATATTCGTGGAATATTGCGACTATGTTCTTAAGGAATGTCGTCATGGGCGAGAAATACGTCGAGCCGGTTGGAACGATGACCGTATGCAACGATTCCACAGGAGCAAAAGCTAATATCGAATTCAAAACGAAGGGTATGTTCGGCGGTCGGAGCGAAGACGTCGAGGTTCAATTCTGTGACGCGGACGGAAGCCAGACTGGAACTGGCCTCGCAGGCAATTGGACATCCTCACTTCGCATTGTGGAGGGCGGAAAAACAACCAACAAGGAGATCTGGAAGGCTGGTCAGCTCGTTCCCAACGCGCCAAACACTTACGGCCTGCCAGAATTTAGTGCCACGCTTAATGAAATAACACCTGTCGAGGAAGGTCGGCTACCACCTACAGACACCCGATTGCGTCCTGACCAGCGGCTTGCGGAACAAGGCAAGCTTGACGATGCCGAAGAATGGAAAGTAACGCTCGAGGAGGCGCAGCGCGCAAGGAGAAGAGATCTGGAAACGAAGGGCGAAGAGTATAAACCGCGGTGGTTCGTCAAGGTGCCAGAAGCGCCCGACGGAGAAGAGCTGTGGAAGTTGAAGCTAGGCAAGGAGGGCTACTGGGAGGAGAGGGCAAAAGGAGAATGGAAGGGCATCGAGCGTATATTTGAAGCCGCAGCCCAATAGAACAGGAGCCTGGTCAGAAGTTAAGCCTTGCTCACAAAATCGGCGGCTTAGTTCCGTGTGACAATATGCCTCGTAGCACGATTGTTGGCCGGATTCAAGCAGTTCTGCGTTATAGATGTTGGACCGGAGTTGTAGAGGATAGGTCAGGCGCGCAAATAGAAGGACTTCGTACACATTAGATCTAGATCTACACTACAGCTTTGCTCAGCAAGCAAGCGAGCTCCCATACTCTGTTTTAATCTAGCATTAAAAATAGCCTGTTCCAACCAGGTACTAGATTCCGCATTCCGTCGTCTTATTACCCCTATCATTCATAGCAAGATTATCTGAGATAACAAGTCTATGCCATGTGATAATCGTTGGCGGGACCAGGGTAGGAGGTCGTATTTACTCTTCAACTAGGGATTTCATAGCTAGGGGTTGCTAGTGGATGTAACGCTCTTTAAACTTGAATTTCGTATATTCCATAGACCCTCATAGCCAATGCGGGGAAGGCATGGAGCGCTCGCTCGTCGGTGGCATGATACCCCGGCCAATCTGCCTTGTGCTGGAGGATGCCTTCTAGATAGCAAAGGCTGAAATGCGATTAAATTCTCAAATACAGTAGAGGATGCGCTGGTATAAACCTCTAGCGAGTCTCCTGGCTCTCTTTAGCCCGGCATGGGCCTCGGGTCCCTTGCCAAGTACGACGCAATCGGCCGCGGCGCCGGCTTTCACTTACGATCGTCGGTCTTTCTTCCTCAATGGCGAACTGTATGTCATTATCGGCGGCCAGATGGACCCCCAGCGAATCCCGCCGGCATACTGGCGCGACCGTTTGCTTAAAGCTAGGGCTATGGGACTTAATACCATCTTTAGTTACGTATACTGGAATCTCCTTGAGCCAAGACAAGGCCAGTGGACCGGCGATGAGGAGAGTAATGATATTGCGAGGTTCTTCCGGATCGCTCGGGAGGAAGGGTTGAATGTAGTGCTTAGACCTGGGCCTTATATTTGCGGCGAGAGGGAATGGGGAGGGTTTCCTGCGTGGCTCAGTCGGGTTCCGGGGATGCGGGTGAGGTCTTCTAGTGAGGCGTTCATGGCGGCTGCGGGAAGTTATTTGAAGCGTCTTGCGGGTGATTTGGAGGACTTGCAGGTGACACGGGGTGGCCCCTTGTTAATGGTCCAGGTTGAGAATGAGTATGGGTCATATGGAGAAGACCACACTTACACGCAAGGACTAAGAGATATTCTTCTCCAAAACTTTGAAGTCCCGCTCTATACGAATGATGGCGGGGTGGATTGGACACTTAAAGGCGGCGAGGTCCCAGGCGTACTAGCCGCAATCGACGGGGACCCGAGATCAGGGTTTGCAGCGCGGGATAGATACATCCACGATCCTACCGAGCTCGGCCCTCTGCTCGACGGGGAGTACTATACCTCTGGGCCCGACTTCTGGGGATCGGAAAGTCCCCATAACACTGCGGCCGGGAATCCGTCGCAAATGCAGCAGTACGTGGATGACCTCGACTACGTGCTTGGGGCAAACAACTCGATCAGCTTGTACATGTTCCACGGCGGGACGAACTTTGGGTTTAGCAACGGCGCGATATGGAAGAACTTCACGGCGGTATTCGTCACGAGCTACGACTACGGGTCGCCGTTGGACGAGAGCGGCCGGACGACGGACATGTATTTCATGCTTCGCGATACCATCCAGAAGTACGTGCCAGAGGGAAGCATTCCCGAGCCGCTGGAGAATATCCCTCTCCTCGAGGTTGGAAATATTACGCTCTCCCCGGTGGTCCCATTGTTCGATACGTTAGGAAAGAAGACGACGGGCGTCTCGCCGCTGACGATGGAGGAGCTAGGTCAGGACTACGGATTCGTCCTGTACGAGCATAAAGTCACTGCCACTTTTGAAGGGGACTTGCAGCCGGGAGATCGGGCTAGAGACAGGGTTATTGTTTATGTGAACGGGGCGAGACGCGGTGTTATCGACAGCACGTATAATCAACCGGCACGGGTTAGTTTGTCGCTCCAGCCAGGCGACACATTGCAGCTGTTAGTCGAGAACCTCGGTAGGGTTGACTACTGGTCTCGAGAGTCCGGCACGTTTGTAGCTCTTGAGGACCCGTACAAGGGTGTCAAAGGTAACGTCACTATCGGGTCTGAGGTGGTAAGTGGTTGGGATGTATACTCGTTGCCCCTCGATGCACCTCCTACCGAAAACCAGCCCGGTTCCAGCGAGATAACGGCCGGGTCTCCGCCTGTGTTCTTCCGCGGCAGCTTCAAGGTGGACAGTGGCGGGGATATCGATCCAGCGGCGTTGGATACTTTCTTAGAAGTGCCGAACGGCGTCAAGGGGAGCGTCTGGGTGAATGGGTTCAACCTCGGGAGGTATTGGACTGTCGGGCCACAGCAGTCACTATATCTTCCGGGAACACTCCTTAAACCCGATGCTGAAAATGAGATTGTTGTTCTCGAGTTGGAGCCAAGTGCGGAGTCTTTGACGGCCTTTGGCTCAGCTGAGAGGCGGTGGGCAAATTATCCGGATCCTGACTATCCCTAATTCTAAGAATACATACCTTTTATTACAATATGAAACTAAGTCGGTATATCTACAGAATATGAATTAGTTGGAGTTATTAGAGTTTCTCCTGTACCCGTAAGATATGCCCTAGGTTAAAGATGGCCGCCATCATGAACGCCTGTGGGTAAGATTAAGTTCCCGTAGAGGCACTAAGCGGTGTCTCCCCACGGATAAAATGCTTAAGTCGCGTTGTCAATATAAGGCTTACAACATCTAAGTGCTCTGACAGCACCTCTGCTTACAGTTATGAGGTATTTGTATAAGGGTGTAGAGTTGGAGGGGGGTTTAAAACTCATGGATTAAAGGTAGCTACCTACATAGATATAAACAATATTGGTACAATTACACTAACCTAGGTACCTAGGTATCTTATCCTACCCTGCAATAAATATTAAGAATATTGCTATATAGGTGTTTACGCATTTTGTTTAAATTACCTTAGGTACTCTTTATTGGCATTTCTATTTTATATCCATCTTGGAGTGTTCATGTACGCTGGCCCTTAATACTTCTGGGTTATCCCATAGCCTCGGTTTCCTCAGAGTGTGGCTTCTGAAACACGCTGCTCGTACGTCTGCTAAGTCTAATAGCGCCGGCTCTTTAACCTTCCCATTAAAGCGACCCGAGCGTAGATAATGACAGATGTCAAAATCAGTTTCTTCCGTTTACCGAATATACGCTTCAATGGCAATAACCTTGACAGCCAACTTCATTCGCAACGGACATCCGGGCTAATAATGGTGGTTCGGAAGGGTCGTATATCTGAAGTTCAACATCGATACGTCAGCCCATCCACCCCTTTGGAAAGCTACCTAACCTCAAAAACAGCCTAATACCCATAGTATACGTCAGTATCGCTCTCGTGAGTTCGCGAGTTTAAGCTACTCGGAAGTTGGATCGCAACGAGTTGTGTGCGATAACCCCTATTATGCCCCCATAAGGGGGTCTGAGCGTCTTGAAGTAGTAGGAACTCATTATCAAATATCGCTGTCAATTTACCATTAAAAGACACGACGGAGGCCCGTATCCGACACATTTGCTCTCCAGGCGTTTAAATCTTCGCTGTCTTAATTTCTTGCTCAGTATATAACCCCAGCTTCATACTTCAAAGACTCGCGCCCTGCCAACATAAAGTTCTCATCGAATGCGATGCAGAGGGGATGCCTTCCCTTGTTCATCGCGTTGGCCCAGGCCACAGGGTCGTTAGCAAAGACGGTGACATTCGACTGGAATGTAACTTGGGTATTCGCCAGCCCTGATGGATTTGGGAGGCCAGTTATAGGGATAAACGATGCTTGGCCCTGCCCGACTATCGAGGCAGATGTTGGTGATTTTGTCAGTATCGACTTGAATAATAAATTGGGGAATGAGACTACTGGCCTCCATTTCCATGGCATCAACCAGATCAGTTCGAACTCAATGGACGGCGCCGTTGGCACAAACCAGTGTCCTCTACCTCCAGATCATACTGTCACGTATCGGTTCTATGTAAGTAGCGTTGAGGCAAGGTATACCATTGGGAAGGGATAATTAAACTAATAACCGATATACATACCTAGGCGGATGCTCCTGGAACATACTGGTGTAAGTAGAGGAAGGATCTTGACAGTTAGGCCGCCTCCTATATTGACAGTAGCATGATAGATCATTCTCATAGCATGGGACAATATCCTGACGGTTTTCGTGGCCCACTTATCATTCACGACCCAAAAGATCCTTATCAAGATGATTACGATGAAGAAGTCATCCTCACCCTTTCTGACTGGTGAGCTCAAACATATGAAACGGTAAAGGCTCCTTCAGGTTGCTCACATATCAAATAATATAGGTACCGGGACCAGACGCCAACACTGATGGAGACGATGATCAACCCCAATAACACACAGTTTGCGCCACCACTTCCAAATAGCACTATTGTCAATGATGGTGGTGATGGCCATATATCTGTTGAAGCCGGAAAGACATATCGTTTCCGAATAATCAATTGGTCTGCAATGTTCTCCACATTCCTCTATTTTGATTCACTGGACATGGATGTTATTTCGATTGATGCATCGTATGTGCAAAGGCAAACTGTGCAACAACTGCGAATCTCTGCCGCACAGAGATTTGACGCTCTGATAACCATTCCAGAAGATGCAGATCGGAATTATCCGTATTTGGTTGCATTGGACGTGAACCCAGACTTCGCAGATAAGAATCCGCCAAGACCTCTTCTATACCCATTCAATGTCACAGGAATGCTGGTCACGGATTCAGACAAGGACACGAGCGGCACAGTTACCGTCCAAACATTCGAGCCTTTCGACGATACAACTCTCCAACCTCATGATAACGAGAGTGTCTATGAGCCGGTTGACAAGCAGTTAGTCTTAAACTTTGACTACTGCTTCGACGCCAACGACTACCCTAGGGCCTGCTTCAATGACACAACCTACATCGCACAGAAGGTACCCGCCTTATACACCGCAGCCTCGTTAGGAGAAAACAACACAGAGACTGCCGCGTACGGCCAAGTCAATGCTTTCGTAGTCGAGTACGGCGAAATCCTAGAGATCATCGTGAATAACAACAACGACGCCATTCACCCCTTTCATCTACACGGGCACCAGTTCCAAGTACTCGCACGCCCCGAGAGCCAGACGGGGAACTGGAGCGCTGACGTTGCCATTAACGACATACCACCCCGGCGAGACACGGTGGCTGTCAACCCCAAGTCGTATGCAGTGTTCCGCATCAAGGCCGAGAACCCCGGGGTCTTCTTGTTCCACTGCCACGTTGAGTGGCACGTTGAGATGGGCTTGAGCATCACTCTGATCGAAGCCCCTGACCAGCTCCGCAACTATACGATTCCGCAGGACCACCTCGACGCCTGCGATGCCATGGGCATCCCTACCACGGGAAATGCGGCAGGGAACGAAGATTGGGCGGATACGGATGGTTTTGTCACGGTGCCTCCTACAACTTATACAGGGTATAATCTTGCGAGATCTAGACTGATGGAAGAAATAGTGCTAATATATGCTGTGCAGTTCTCTGTATACCGAGTCGAGCTGAAAGGCCAATTTGAAGCAGGACGTTGTCATGCGTTGGAGAGAACACGAACTGGTTGGTGCCTGGGGTTCATAATTTGTTTATTATAAATGGGTATGCTGTTAATATTCGTAGCACAGGGGAAATTAGTCGAAGCTCACCTTTTCGTCTGGACTTATATCATAGTGAAATCTGATTTGAATAGGCAGCATAATCAAGATACCTTACAATTAATTGTGAGCAGCGGACAAATGACTCAAAGAGCTCCAATGCGTGTCTAAGCACACCGCACACTATCATAGTTGAGAGATTTACGCGGATTTCGAACCAGCCACTCATTGCTAAAACGGGACGCTTCGGATCGTCTTCTTTCTGGGTGCTGATAGATTTCGTCTATTTCGAACTGGGCATCGGAATAACGGAGCAGTGAGGTCGTATATACGGACTCAAACGTGGCATCCATCAGATTTATGCCTTGCCTAGCTATCTGGCAAGGAATCCTACTACCTCGATAACCCCTAGCGTCGTCGTTTGTCCCGTTATTGGCTCTGGTCGCGACCTAAGACATTGCTCCTCGTTAACTTGAATAAACAAGAGTCGAGGATTCCCGATAGCCAAGGGTTGCGTTGGTAATCATATCTACGAACCGGTAGTTACGATTGGTGGAACTGTACTGTTGTCAGCCCTATGCCTGGCTTTTAACCAACGTGGTGGTTTCAGCCCCACGGGAAGGATCTCAGCTTAGAGAAGCGTACGTACTCGGGGTCTGTGTGGAGATGCGGTCTGGCTCTCGTGGAGTTACACAAGATATCTTCTCAGCTTATGCTTAACATCCGTCAGCAGTTTATTTTGCCCCCCCAGGATAAGACGAGATGCAGAATTCGGCACTGGAAAGGGGGCTAAGGTAGGACTCACGGAAATAGGAGACTCAGCTTTTACTGCGTTAGCAACATTTCCTAAACTGGGGTTCCCTTGATCCGAGTCCGAGACGGGCATAAAGGTGGCGAGGAAGATGGAGAGCGCCATCTAGAACGCCGATACGAGGTTAGATTGACTCTGCGTAATACCTAACCCTGCGCATCAGCAGGATTACTAATGATCCCGGAGACATGACTGGAATCAGGGTAGACTATAGCGTCTCCTGGAGCCGTAGGATCACGGGCGAATAATAGTGCTACGATACGCATTTAATCCGATTAAGTTGCGGATGTTTACCGACTGTATTACTTGAGCTGCCGTCGATTAAGTTATACCCCTGAAAAGAAGTTTCCAGGTTAGTGTATTAATATTTAGTAGTGACTACTAACTTGTTATGATAGGTCATCTAGGTAGGTACCTAGGTACCTGTATAAGCTAGCGGGCTGTTTTCTCTTATACCAATTAAGATGAACTAGAATACGGCACTGTTATATGCGGATATATAGTGGTATCTACTAGGTTAGAGTGATGATCGCCGATAAGGTCATGTCAACGGAAGTCTTCCTGGTTCCTTAGAGTTTGATAAATCGTGATCGTAAGGGAACCAATTACAAAAAGATTGGGCTGAACGGCCAAAGATGGGGGGCTAGGAGATCTATGGCCACGAGTCATTCTATACGGCCAGGACGATAATGTGCGATTCGTTAGATTGGACCTGAGTAGTTGGGAATATATCCGATATGGTTGATCGCGTGGCTCCATGCACGTTGATCTGCTCGTCGTCGGTCCGTTTTAAGCCCTTGAAAGGAACCAGGCTAACGGGTTACAGTTTTTTCCTAGTAGAGAGTAGGCATTGGGTTACATGCTACACTGGCAGGATAATACAGTACCAAGCTATTCTGTATCACGCAGGTCTGAATGATAGGGCTTTGTTAGGCAATCGGCTTGCATGATAAATTTGGCTCAGCGCATCTGGCTTGATTCTGCACGATAACAATCCGGAGGTCCGATTGTCATCATCCAGTGTGGGTGGCCAGACCAATGCTTCAAACTCCAATCATGTTGATCGTGTCCTATTCATAAGTATGCCTATAGGTAGGAGAATAGTTCGGAAGAAGGTTCGCCTCCGGATGAATGGAACAATGTAGTTGGCTTCGATGACGATACCTAAGCTGACGGTTTTGAT
The DNA here is from genome assembly GCA_022432525.1 of Daldinia grandis. NCBI lineage: Eukaryota > Fungi > Ascomycota > Sordariomycetes > Xylariales > Hypoxylaceae > Daldinia > Daldinia grandis. Next base: position 713,576 of record JAJKLB010000016.1, on the reverse strand, counting down.
AACGAGGGAGGTTGCTACTAGGTAAGGTGGTAGACAGCTATAAATCCTTAAGGAACAAAAATATGCTTAGACTACCACCCTAAAGTCCGGATTTACGCGTATTATAGCAATATTCTAGGGTATAATCTTTCTAGATGGAGAATTAGATAGTACAATACTGCAATCCTTGCGAGGATCCGAGTTACGAATAAGAGGTATTTTTTTTAAAAAGGTGTTTGGTAAGGAGTAACTACGAGGTGTAAGCAAGATAATTGACGACTTGCAGAAAAATTAAATGGAGGGTTAAATGAACTTTGCAGAGGATGTAAAAAGTACTTTGATTACCTAAGGTACCCTCTTCCACGTGGCGTTAGGTACCTTATGCATGTACCTACATGGGTGTTTAAAGGCTGGAATAAAGTCGTTCCTTTAGGTAATGCTAGCCAGGGGTAAGTAGGTACTTAAATACCTAGGTAAGTACCTAGGTACTTAGTATAAAGCTCTTATTTCATTCAATCTTAGAAATCCCTATGTTTATGCGAAGACGTCACACATATGAGTCAATCAAATGCGCGATTTGCATTTAAACTCTTACAGCATATATCATGTCGTAAATTACATGCAATATATATATACATAATCACCTGGTCGCTGAGTACAAGGGAAGCCGTAGCAATACGCTTTAATGTTATGCTGGATAGAACCTTGGCCAGCAAGTTAAATGAGAGATCAACGAAGAATTAATAAGAATGCAAAAATGGCGAACTAAATGCCTGATCTTGAAAGAGACTTTGAGTAACGTTAGTTAGGTATCCACTTAAATACAATGTTTTGTTATTGATATGCAAGTAATCAAAAAAGATGATGAATCGAGACTCTAGTTACGTATCTTAGTGCATATCGTTGAATGCAAAGACGTGACTTGGATTTTACTCATCCTTCCTATTTCAACTTTACAAACAACGCAACCAATATGTCAAATACCCTCCAGCATTCACGGACAACGCCAAGTCCATAATTTTAAAGTCTGGCATTCTCTATTAAACATGCTGACACCCTTGTAGTATTTCTAAAAGCAGCAAAGCTTAGTCCGTGGGTACCGGCATGTTGCTGCAAGTGCCCGTCTAAGTAAACTATGGATAACAAATATCGACGGGTAGCCGGCTGAAGAGAGTCCTATGCACATGCACATGCCAGAGCATCATGAGCTCTTGAGTTCCATTGAGAGCTGGAATCCCGAGACAGTGGCGAGAGACATTGCACACATTATCTACTCCCTGTCATCGCAAGACATGGATAACCATACCACAGTCTCGGTCGTACTCGGTACCTGTTCATCAATAGTAGATGTATATGCATTAGCTTCTAGGCAAACTATGGGGTGCTGAAGATGCTGAAGATGCTCAGCTTGAGCTAAGCTTCATTGAGAATGGTCTCGATGCGGCTCTTTTACGTTGCTTTTGGTGTGATGCTAGTTAGCACGATTGTGTTAATAGCACCTTAATGAGAATACTGCAGAGATACAGTAGTATTAGGATAGCAGTATTGCTGGGTCTTAATCCGGCGTGTGAGAACTGTCGATTACCATATATCAATATCAATTACACTTACACCAACCGGCAGTGGTGCCAGTACTATAAGCCATTCTTCAGTGAGACACGATGATCCTCCTATGATGGCTGGGCTTGGTCTTACCTTGCCCTATTACAATATTCCGTTTTCAATTTGAATTTTTCTTATTTTCGTGGCGGGGACTTACTGAATACGGCTGATATAGCACAGTTTTCTCATTCTCTTCCGTCCTGACGTGCATCTAAAGCTTACTAGTGCTGCACTTTTCGGCGGACATCCCCAACGGTCAACAACAAGCGACCCACCGTCTGGCGTCCAAGTAAGATTAACAGTAATTCATTGGAAACCCGGGAGAAAAGAACACACAAGCCTCGCCGCCCATAGTTTCGAAGAAGCTATACCAATTGTGTAAGACTCTCTAGGGTTTCTTAGTAGCGCACATCAGAGACCTTCAAGTCAGTCAGGGCAGAAGAAGTTATACCTCCCCGATCAATACGGGTCTGCAGCGAGGTTACCTAGGTACCTACTAAGCATGCAGTAGTTGGGCATTGGGAACATATTATCAGTTCTGGAACTATTCAGCCCAAAATAGAGGTTGAGGTTGACACGCTTTACCTCCTACCGCGACCCGTACCTTCGGACAAAACATGGAACATCCACTTAAGCTGGGTAGCAGCCCTCACCCATCTACTCCCTCCCAAAATGGAAATATAATGCTTATCTCTCATGGACTTTCGGTCACCGAGAAGAAATCGAATGATGCCGGACTGCTTGGAGGTACTGTAAGAAGACCAGGGTGTGAGTCCACAGTTTTCCTCTGCACCCCCCCCTTCTTAGTTTCTAGCCGTAACGCCTGGGGTAGGTATTGTGGTAGATATCACACATGGGACTAGGCACTGCCCTGGTGTTATATTTAGTTCAGTCTAGCTTTATCCAAGTTGTGTTGTGCTGATCTGATATATATAAGTGAAAGACACCTCGACCGCCGCCCTCGGCTTGGAATATCTCAATCAACAAACAACACCAGCCTCATCCATCACAGACACGATGGCGGACCAGATGGCTTTTCTACTCTTTGGGGACCAGTCCCTCGACACACATGGCTTCCTTGCCGAATTTTATAAACGAGGGAACCCGGGCGTCCTATCGAAAGAATTCCTCCGATTAGCCGGCGATGCTCTAAGGGACGAGGTGGACCGTCTACCCCGGGAGGGCCGCCGACGAATTCCGGTGTTTAGAACACTACAGCAGCTCAATGAAAAATACCGCCAGCAGAGGTTGAAATTCCCCGGCATAGACTCTGCTTTGTTATGCATAGCCCAACTGGCACACTACATCGAGTATGGCAGCTAGGGAGTTCTTGTCAGCTACGAGTTTTTACTAACCATTTAATAGCCGCTCCGAGAAGGAACACGAAGATGTAACCGACCACAGAAACACCAAACTCTCCGGGCTCTGCACGGGGCTGTTTGCGGCAACCGCTATTGCGTCGAGCTATTCTCTTTCAACGCTCCTCCCAATCGCTGTTCAAGTCGTCCTGTTGGCATTTAGGACAGGATCCCATGTGGCGTCGTTAGCAGAGAGGGTTAGCCCATCTACAGAAGAGTCGGAAAGCTGGACTTATGTGCTACCTGCCGCTAAAGAAACGGAGGCAAAGTCCATCCTCGCAGAATTTCACAAATCAGAGGTGAGATTATCTCGACATTCGCTACACTTTATTTAATCTAATAGTCTTCAAGGGAATCTCGCAAGCCGCGCAAGCTTACGTTAGCGCCGTATCCGCGAATAACATCGCGATATCTGGTCCGCCAGCAACTTTGAGGTCTTTATTCAGCATAGACTTATTTGAGTCGAGGCCAACAGCTATACCAGTTTATGGCCCGTACCATGCGAAGCATTTACATGGGCTAGTGGATATTAAGGCGATGCTTCGACTCGACGATGAAGCCGTCACCGCAGCACTCGCTGGATCCAAACCACGAAGCGTTGTTATGTCTACCGTAACTGGGGCGCCATTCCCTGAAACAGATACTAAAGCTCTTCTTATAGCCGTGGTGCACGAGATCTTGAACGAACCCTTAATATTTCACAAGGCTCTAAGCGGGAATGCCAATGAGGCCCGAGGGTTTAAGGGATCCCGAATTCTAGTGATTCCATATGGTCCGACTCAGGCCGCGAGCACGCTAGCCAACGTCCTGAGGTCGCAGACGAAGTCAGAGGTCGTGCTTCGACCGCCTCCTCAAGTTTCCCGCGAGACTACGGTAACCTCGATTGGTAACCACGGATCTACGGGTAACTGTAAATTGGCGATTGTCGGTATGGCCGGTCGCTTCCCGGATTCGGCTAGCCATGAAGCCTTATGGGATCTCCTCGAGAAGGGTATAGATGCCCATCGTGTCGTCCCGGCTGATCGGTTCCCAGTCGAAACTCACTTTGACCCTACCGGGAAGGCAATAAATACCAGCCACACCCCTTACGGGAACTGGATTGAAAACCCGGGTCTCTTTGACCCCCGGTTCTTCAACATGTCGCCTCGGGAGGCTTTGCAAACGGACCCGATGCAGCGCATGGCCCTGACAACTGCGTATGAGGCCCTTGAGATGTCTGGTTACGTGCCGAACCGAACACCTTCAACGAGATTAGACCGTATTGGTACCTTCTACGGCCAAACATCAGATGACTGGCGTGAGATCAACGCGGCACAAGAGGTCGATACGTATTATATTACGGGCGGTGTTCGTGCCTTTGGGCCTGGTAGGATTAACTACCACTTTGGCTTTAGTGGCCCTAGTTTGAACATCGACACAGCGTGTTCATCTAGCGCCGCCGCACTCCAAGTTGCTTGTACTTCATTAAGGGCCAAGGAATGCGATACTGCTATCGTTGGAGGTCTCTCCTGCATGACTAACTCGGACATTTTCTCAGGTCTAAGCCGTGGTCAATTTCTAAGCAAGGAACACAATTGCAACACATTCGACAATGATGCCGATGGCTATTGTCGAGCCGACGCTTGTGCGTCGGTAATTGTCAAACGACTTGACGATGCGTTGTCGGATAAGGACAATATCCTTGCTGTCATCCTGGAGGCGCAGACAAATCATTCTGCGGATGCAATTTCGATAACCCACCCCCACGGCCCGACGCAGTCTATCCTATCTTCGTCTATTCTAGACGACGCTGGTGTGGATCCGCTTGATGTTGACTACGTTGAAATGCACGGTACCGGAACTCAGGCTGGCGATGGCACGGAAATGGTGTCTGTCACGGATGTTTTTGCTCCCGCTAACCGACACAGAACTCTGGACAGGCCTCTCTATCTCGGTGCTGTGAAAGCCAATATTGGTCACGGTGAAGCCGCCTCTGGCGTCACCGCGTTGATCAAGGTCTTGATGATGCTGAAAAAGAATGCGATCCCGCCTCACATCGGGATCAAAAAGGAGATCAACAAGACCTTCCCAACAGACCTTGGCGAACGCGGGGTGAACATTGCTTTCCACATGACACCCTTCGTGAGGAAGGATGGAAAACCTAGGCGAGTTTTTGTTAACAACTTCAGCGCAGCTGGTGGTAACACTGGTCTGTTGCTTGAGGATGGACCTCGCTACAAGACGGCTACCGTAGACCCTCGCAGCCATCATGTAATCACTGTTACCGCGAAATCGAAGGCCGCTATGATCCGAAACGCCGAAAAGCTGGTTCAATGGATGGAGGAGAACCCCTCTACTTCCGTCTCACACGTGGCATATACTACGACCGCTCGCAAAATTCAGCATTACTGGCGCATGAACGTAACCGCCACCAGTTTGGTTGAGGCTCAAGAAGCGATCACTGAGCGCCTCAAGTCCACCTTTGTGCCTGTTTCTCCAGAGCAACCTAAGGTAGCGTTCTTGTTCACTGGTCAAGGTTCTCACTATGCTGGCCTCGGGAGGGACCTCTACGCACACTACTCCATCTTCCGCCGAGCTATCAACGAATACGACCAACTCGCTCGCATCCACGGCTTCCCATCATTCCTCCCTCTTATAGACGGCAGCGAATCCGAGATACAAAAACTCTCTCCCGTTGTCGTCCAACTCGGCCTAGCTTCCTTCGAGATGGCTCTGGCTAAGCTTTGGGCTTCTTGGGACATTCATCCTAGTGCTGTCCTCGGCCACAGCTTGGGCGAGTACGCTGCCCTCCATGTCGCAGGCGTTTTGTCCGCTAGTGACACCATCTATCTCGTTGGGGCGCGTGCTCAACTTCTTGTTGAAAAATGCACAGCAGGTACTCACGCAATGTTGGCTGTCCAAGGCTCCGTCGAAACTGTTACGGAGGCACTTGGTGACCGTGCGTCATCGACCAACATCGCTTGTATAAACGGTCCTAGGGAAACTGTCCTGAGCGGAACGTCTTCTGAGGTGGCTGAGATTGCTGAACAGCTCGGCGGAGCCGGGTTCAAGTGCACTCAGCTCAAGGTGCCCTTTGCCTTTCATTCGGCTCAGGTGGAGCCGATTTTGGATGACTTTGAGAAGTTGGCCCGCTCGGTTCACTTCGAGCAGCCCAAGATCCCAGTTATATCCCCTCTTCACGGAAAGCTTCTCGATGGTGAGCCCATTAACCCAGCTTATCTCCGTGACCATGCTCGAGAGGCTGTTAACTTCCTTGGCGGCCTTGTCTCTGCTCAACAATCAGGTGTTATTGATGAGAAGACCGTTTGGATCGAGGTCGGCCCGCATCCCGTCTGTGCTAACATGGTCAAGGCTGCGTTTGGTGCAAGTACAATTGCTGTACCATCATTGCGGCGCAATGAAGCTACATACAAGACTCTTAGCTCAACCTTAACTACACTTCATTCAGCAGGTTTGAACATTGACTGGAACGAATATCACAGAGATTTCGATAATTCGGTTCGCCTACTCGACCTGCCAACCTATTCCTTCGACCTAAAAAATTACTGGCTGCAGTACACTGGCGATTGGTCTCTTACTAAGAACCGAGGTGCCTTGGCTGCTCCTAAGGCTCTTGAGCCCAGCAGGCCGAAGCTATCGACAACTACCGTCCAGAAGGTCACAAAGGAAGAAGTTAACGGCGACATTGCTATCCTCGAGACCGAATCGGACTTATTAGAGAAGGACATGCGGAAGATCTGCGAGGGTCATCGTGTTAATGGTACTACCCTCACGCCATCAACCCTATACGGAGATATGGCTATGACTATTTGCGAGTACGGCTACAAGCTTCTACGACCCGACGCCAAGGATATTGGTATGAACGTCGCCAACATGGAAGTGCCCAAGACTCTCATCTTTAATGGCAAATTAGACAGCCAAATTCTACGCATGCATGTCAAGATTAACGCGGCCGAGAATGTGGCTGATATCGCATTTACAACTGGAGAGGGTGCTCAGAAGGCTGAGCATGCCTTCTGCAAAGTCTTCTTCGGGGACAACCAACAGTGGCTGGATGAGTTTGAACGTGTTAGCTACTTGATCAAAGCACGCATTGACGCGCTCAAGGCTGCCGAACAGCGTGGTGATGCTTCGAAGATCGGCCGTGGTATTGCTTATAAACTATTCTCTGCTTTGGTCGACTATGACCAGCAATACCGAGGCATGGAATCTGTCATCCTGGACAGCGAGACATGTGAGGCGACTGCTAAGGTCGTTTTCCAAGCAGGGCCCGAATATGGAACTTTCCACACTGCGCCGTACTGGATTGACTCTGTTTGCCACATTTCTGGTTTCATTGTCAATGGCACCGATGCTGTCGACTCTCGTGAGCAGGTCTACATTTCTCACGGTTGGGGCAGCATACGGTTTGCTGAGCGTCTAGATGGTTCAAAGACCTACCAGAGCTATATCCGCATGCAAAACGTTAAGGGCACGAAAATGATGGCTGGTGATGCTTACATATTCGATGGCGATAAGCTCATCGGTGTTGGCGGCGACATCCGCTTCCAGGCCATCCCCCGCAAGGTCCTCAATCTTGTCTTGCCACCCCAAGGTGCTGCCGCTGCCGCTTCCGCCCGCGTAGCACCCGCTGCGAAGCCCGCCAAGGCTCCTGTCAAAGAGAAGAAGCAGGTCACCACTTCCAACCTACCAGCCGTAAACAAAAAGCTCTCCCAGACCTCCGTTACCTCTCAAGTCATCGACATCATCTCTAAGGAGACTGGTGTCAGCCATGATGAGCTAGCGGACAACATCGCTTTCTCTGACCTTGGTGTTGACTCATTGATGGGTCTTACCATCAGTGGCCGCCTCCGCGAAGAGCTCGAATTAAACATTGACTCTCATGCTTTCAACGACCACAGCACTATTGGTGCTTTCAAGAAGTTCCTCGCCCAGTTCGAATCTTCCACAATTGTTGTTTCTGAGTCGAGCGGTTCAAGTGGTACCTCTGATAGCGACGATGATATCGAGTCGGAATCTGAAGTCACTACTCCTGGTGAGAGTGACAAGGGCTCAGTAAAGGGTGAGGCGGCATCTGGTTCCGGAAACAACAGTGAGCTTCAGCAAATCGTTCGGGAGACTATCTGCGCTGAGATGGGTGTGGAAGTTGAAGAGATTGTCGCTGCTCCCGATTTAGCTGCGCTTGGTATGGACTCGCTCATGAGCTTGTCCATATTAGGTATACTCCGTGAGAAGACCGGTCTCAACATCCCGGCTGACCTCCTGGGCCACAATCCTTCCCTGAAGGATATTGAGCGAACACTCGGAATTGAGGATAAGCCAAAGCGTGCAGCACCTGCCCCGAAGCCTGCTGCACCAAAGGCCGCTAAGGTCAAGACTGAGTCTAAGGCTGTAACCAAAGCTGACACTACGGTAACGAAATCTATATTGGCCAATGATGCTTACCCTCACCGAAAAGCGACATCCGTCTTACTCCAAGGCAACCACCGAACAGCTACCAAGCAGTTGTTCATGATCCCCGACGGCAGTGGTAGCGCCACATCCTACACGGAAATCTCAGAGCTTGGTCCAGATGTCGCTGTTTGGGGTATGTTTTCACCCTTCATGAGGACTCCTGAGGAGTATAAATGCGGAGTCTACGGGATGGCGACCAAGTTCATCGAGGAGATAAAGCGTCGTCAACCACAGGGACCTTACGCCGTTTCCGGTTGGTCCGCTGGCGGTGTAATTGCCTACGAGATCGTGAACCAGTTGACCAAGGCTGGTGACGAAATATCTCACCTGATCCTCATCGACTCGCCTTGCCCCATCACCATTGAGCCCCTGCCTTCCGGTCTCCACGCTTGGTTCGCCTCAATTGGCCTACTTGGAGAGGGTGACGACTCGGAAGCCAAGAAGATCCCATCCTGGCTTTTACCGCATTTCGCTGCCTCTGTCACCGCTTTATCCAACTACACGGCAGAGCCTATTCCTAAGGACAAGTGCCCCAAGGTAACGGCTATCTGGTGCGAGGACGGCGTCTGCCATCTCCCTACGGACCCGCGTCCGGACCCATATCCCACCGGCCATGCTCTCTTCCTGCTTGACAACCGAACGGACTTCGGTCCTAACCGGTGGGATGAGTACCTCGACATTGAGAAAACCAAGTTCTGTCACATGCCCGGCAACCATTTCTCGATGATGCACGGTGACCTCGCAAAGCAGCTCGGCGCTTTCATGAAGGAAGGCATCCACCGTTAGAACCAAACACTCTTCATATACCTCTTCACTACTTACCCCCACGCGTGTAAGACCATGACCTTGACAGTGTATATATGCTATCCTCGAGGGCTACGCTCACTTTCTTTTCTCTTTTCTTTATATTTGGTAGGGGCTTGCGACGATAGGGATTATAATGTCGTCGGCTCATTCGGATCAGAATCACTATAGGGAGTCGGCGCTGCGAATATTCGGGTGTGGGGGATGAAGATGGGGACCGCATTCATAGAAGTTTGTCGCAGGCGCGGATCGTTGATACATACTACTACTGGCCTACCACGATGTGTTCAATTAACCCCTCTTTAGACGAGGATCTCAAACACGCCAGTTCTGGCATTAAAGAAGCTTTATATATAGATTCTTTACACTCTTTGATTCCAACTTGTTTCATACTGATGGTATTTTTTTTTATATATTTTGAATTGTGCTTCAATTGTAACAGTCTCACTGCATTGGCATCGTTCGACACTTGGACACCAACATCGTTCGATTTGGTATAAGACAAGACAGGTCTCACCCCATTGTGCTTTGTTTCACTCTCAACGCATCATCTCCGTCTTGTCAGCTCTTCAGCATCACCACATTAGCGACGACGTTGTGTGGTAACCAGAGCGTCAACCCTCCCTTGTCCATGACTTCTTCCACCTTGCGAGAGCTTCTCTCACCTTACCCACGCGCCTTGCCTACGAATAAAGGATCCCGTCTATGCTGTAGCTGTAGTTCGCAACTAACATGACTAGGGCGAATGCTTGTAAAACGTTGTAAGAGTTGTGCTTCAATTAGTATGTTGAGGCTCATGAGAAACATTACACGATTCCAATGATATTTGAACCCTTCACGATCACCTCCAACAGGAGAGATCACACACACAAATGCGCAGCCAGTAAAACGTCGCCCACGGAAGTCTTTCCGAACCACTCTTAGTAATCCAACCGTTCTCTCCCCCTTACAGCCAGATCACGCCAAAGCGCCCGGCAAATCGCTGCACGCCGAGCCCTCGATATTCCCGGCGTCGGGGAGGCGTCATCTTCTAGAAGCCTAACATGGGCTATCCCATCGCCGCCGGTTCCCCATCACGCCTCGCCTCGCTTCGCCTCCGGTAAATCGATTATTCCCGGTTTTTTCTTCCCCCTTCCTTTCTCCATCAGAGAACCCTCTCGACTGCGACGTCGTGGCGTTGCGTCCCATGATCGCAGAGCCTATCGTGTCGCAGACATATCTATAGCACAGAGCGCACGGCATATCGGACGGCCGCATAATGACGAGCTTAACGAGGGACATGTCATGGGATGCACGGCGTCGACCCTAATCCATGTTGGACTTGGATCCCCCCTCGGGTCCCCGTAACGCAGGGTAGACTGCCAGTATGGAGTGTGCAACCTACCTACCTAACCTACATTGATCGACTACAAGGAGGAAGAGAAAGGAGAAAAAAGAGAGAGGGAAAGGGAGTAGGAGGAAGTCAGGAATGCAGCTAGATATGACCTGTAACTGCTCTGTTCGCTTATATATGCCGCTTCTACGAAACCAGCGTGCTCTACGATCTAGACCCAAGCCCCTCCATCCGTCGTCCTCAACGTTGAGTGGAAGGAGGCAAAGCGGCAATCCAGTCGGCTCACCTACGTACGTCAAGCATCTGCAGCTCAGGACAATGGGCCGAATAGGGGCCCCCTTATGACGCGAGGAATAAAAAAGATTATGCCGCGGTTCGCGCCTCGCGCACTCTCAACAACTGCTCAGTATACTTGCTTGCTTGTTTGCTTGCTTGATTTCGTCGTAGAGATAACAAAAGAAGTTTCAACTTCCAGTAACACGGCAGGCTATCTCCATCGTTGCCGCCTCCTCCTACCAACAGGCAAGTAAATAACCCACTCTCTCTCTCACACACTCTCTCCCACAGAGCTCCCAGAGACGAGGCGATCCGACGTAGCTCAGGACACACGCAAGAGAAAGACGCTTGGGTGACACAGCAGCGGGCGCCATGCGCGGAGAAACACCACGTTTCGATGCCGCTGGCGCATGCATGGCAGAGGAGGGTACTTCGCTTGCCGTCAGGGCAAAATTGTGTAGTACCTAGGTAGGTAAGGAAGTACCCAGGTACGTAAACGCAACATGGGATAGTTTTTATATTTTATTTATTTTCCATAAATCAATCGTGGCCACTACATAATTCCACCCCACGCGTGGGACGTGGAGAAGCAGCCACTCGTAGGTTTTGGTTAGCCTATGAAGGCGATAAAGGAGATTTGCGTGTCACGACAGCAAATAGGCTCACGAGCTAGTGACAGGAATGCCGCCGAGCGACGGCGAGAAGGAAGACGGGGTAAATAGCCTAGAGGGTGAATATGTTCCTTGGGGGGTATGGGGGTATGGGGGTGTGTATTCATCACGTATGTAGACTAGGTGGGTAGGCATATTTTAGAGTCAGCTTAGATGGGGAATCTCATCCTTTCCCTTTTTTTCAGGGCCTCGGCATTTGAAGTCTCTGCCGGAGAATTTCGAATACTACTGGATACTTTATTTCTTTTCATGGAAGCTTGTGAAACCGGAACCCTTCTGCCGTGTCTTTCCTTGGTCTGAAAATCTGACGTCAAGGATGTCGAAACGGGGAAGACAAGCTCGTTAGTTGCATTCTTTAATTTCCTGTTTAGTATCACCTTAGCCTGGCTAGATCATCGTATTGTCATAGTGACAGAGAGGCATCCCTAAAAGTGCCCTGGATAGGAAATAAGGCAAAAGCGTATGTGCCATTGTTGAGCCTCTTATGCGCCCGCCCTGATTATTCTAACGTACCTATATCCATGTATCGAGTGATGTATGGTACGTTCCCCCACTGGTCATGTCTACATACTCCTCTTCCCGGTGCAGATCCGCTTAGTCATTTAATGGTTCGCAGAGGGATGTGGCAGACTAGTGATCGCTCTAAGCCAAGCCCAGTTTGTAAAGTTTGTGAGAGAAGGGTGGGAAAAGCAAAGCAAACAAAGCAAGAAGCTCCGGGCAGAAAGCATATCGGGTCTTGATCTCACAGGCTGACATGCAACGGCATAACCGGCCCAGCGAACACGATTGGTTCTCGTGGGGGCGTCGAGCAAGTTGTGCTTCTCTGTGATGCTACCAAAAATTAATTACACGTCTTACCTGAGCCGACACGGGGTACCACGAAATCTCGTACTTTCAAGGCGAGGAAATACACTGGCTCGTCTCGCAGATTCGTCCGAGGTTGAGATGCTGCGCGACCAAAGGGTATCTATGAGCCCTATAGAAAGAAAGGACCTTCTGAAGTCAACTTTCTTATATACCACATATGGCCTAGCACGCCCCGAGGGTACGTTGTGGATGGACCTTCATCATCCTGTGATAGTGCATTAGCCTGGAAATAAACTCGAGTAATTTCCAGGGGCATGGGATAGCTTATTTTAGTTAGCAAGGGCACGACAAGGTTCAACACAGTTGTCATTTTGACTCGAATATCACCGGAGCGTCGAGCTTCCGGCATCTTTTCCGTTCGTACTGCCCGCACGTGCAGTGCCATACCCGGCCACATAGCCGAGCCGAGATTGAAACCCGTCATATCGCTAAAGAAACTCGGCGTCGGCAAGGAAGAGCCCTACCGATTATAGGTAGTGGAAACTTGGTAGCATATGATGATTTCGACCCCCGTGGAGCAACTAGAACCGTGCGGATAAGTAGATCCGAGACTGCCTCTTAAACGTGCGCTTTAATACGGCTTTCCTCTTAGCTCGTCAGGGGACCCGAAATAGGAGATAAAAGCTTGATTTATAGATTAGTTTTAAGATCTAAAAGTCTAGATTCAAGGATAGGTCCCCGATCCGGGCCTCGCTAATTACCAAGGCGATCTCGGGAGAACCGATTTAATACTAGAATCTTGGACTGCTAAGGCATAACATCCAACCGTTGGGTAAGCATTAGTGACTTGAATGTTTAACCGTAGTTTATGCAATACGACTAAACAGTAGATTACGACTTCAAATAGTCCACTGCAGTAGCCATGCTGTCCAAGCATACACAGCAGCGTCACCTATCCGAACTTATCGAAGACATATAGAATATTTATCGAGAGTGATATCATTGGCGCTGGTATAACATCTCATATCGAATAGCTGATGTAGGGTTCGAGTCCCATATTATGACGATTATGATGAGCGGTGACGAATCTAGTTAGATAGTAATCAGTTCGACTCTACTCATATTTGGAAAGCTTCTTGATCCTGGTAGACTCGGGTTATTTTGGCCAATATTTTAAATGATATCCTGTAAGTTCAAGTTGTTATCGTTAATGTGTCTAGATCAGAAGAAGTTGGGATAGCCAATAAGGTCTTACGCTAGGTAGAGTCTCTTGCTAGATAGGAAAAGCACGGCCATAGAGGTCAAAGGTAAACCAGACGCAGGGAACTTGATGGCTATAGAGTATGATTGAGATATGCGTAAAAACAAAGACGTAGTTGATAACATGGCCATATCTTGAAATTCCTTGGCTGGAGCGTCTATTCTTCAAACCATAAGGCAATACGGCGGTATAATATTGCAACCAAATTCGGTTGGAAGCTCCATGTACGGTTAGACAAGGATATCCCGCGCCGCGCTAAAGTCATCGAGACGGGGTGCGTCGCTAGTCCGCTTTGAGTTGCTGTGTCGTCTCGATCTACATAGTTGTCCTACAAATGAATAACCTCTAAGCTAGGATTAGCATTTGGATGTTTTCCCGTCTAAAGGGCGTGAGCGGCATTGAATTTACCACGTGCCATATGCCCATACGAATTAAACGCCACTCTGAATGAGATTCAAAGACTATACTTCTTCCATGCCAAAATAGCTTACTCCGATAGTAGCCTTTTAGTCCGAACGACGTTCTCCGAAGCGAAAAGTATAACATATTTAGGAGTCGCTCGGCCTTAGCTATCTCTAAAGTAACTAAGTGAGGTATTCGATGTAACGTCACAAAATTGCCCACTAAAAACTTCTAGGTGATCCTCCGGGGAAGTATCGATTAAGACAACGGGATAACTTTATCGACGAAATTGCTAAAGCGAATCGTAACGAGTGGATAGCTGAAAAGCCGCGTTCCTGGCCAAGAATTGCGTTGGGATGCAGCTAGGGATGAAGTGGCTTCGGGAACCGCTGTTACTCAAGCTACGACAGACAGACAGGAAATTACTGGACAAGAGGTAGCTGAATGACAAGCCACAAGTAGCCCAACTATAACCGCTTCCTAGGATGTACCTGATCGAATCTCGGAAGACTACAGGACTAACCCAAAATCAGCCACTGAACTGTCTTAGGAAAGCCCCAATAATTTATTAGTGGCTCTCTCCGCGCAACGCGTCTAGCGTAGACCCTGGAGGCGCAATCTAAACCAACTTAGATCGCTAGATCAAGCCCATTGGCCGAATGCAAATCCACTCAGTGACGACTCCGATGAAAAAAAAAAAAAAAAAAAAAAGAGCTTTCCTATGACCGCCAAGTAACAGCATATTCGTAAATCTCCTCTATCTGGCTAGGGCATGGAAACCAATGAGATAGGGATTAGAGAATCGGATAGGCAGCCCACGGGTTTCAAAGCACGGACGAATGCTACCCAGATTTGTTACTCTAGGTAGATCTACCCGATTAACCACACCCCGAGAAGATGGCGGAAGCACCCTACCTCGACCGATTCTTCGTAGGCAATTCGCTAGAGATAATTGCGAGCTTGACCGGGTCGTCTGATGCGTGACGGAGGTCCGAGAAGCTCAAGGTAACGACGAGCACCCCCCATACCAGACGGGACTACTCTAGCGATGATGAAACTCTTATCGGCGGGGTGCAACTTGTAAAGGCATGTAGAGATTTCGTGAATCGTTGTAGAACAACCCGCGGGATAGATAACGAAGCCAATCATAAGCTTTAAAACGCCATGGTCGCTTAGTATGGCACACAACTTAATACTTCCTAGTGAGCTGCGATGGTAAATCCGGAGAATGAATGACACCGATTCTCCGGTGGCTGCTGATGCTACTAAGTAGGTTAGGCTATAGGTAGGTAGAGAGGCAAGTGAGTCCTATAGAGCTTTCGTCATTAGGACTGAGAACCGGCAACTCTTGAGTGTATTACTGAGTAGCACTAAGGGATCGGTAGGGCTGAGGCTGAATGATGAGTCGCCACGCAACTTGAAACGCATACACGATCCATCGAAGTTAATAAGGGGAATCGTACCGGAAGAGACGGATAATAAGTAGGAAAGAAGTATAAAGCAGACATGATGAAGGATACACAGGCAGATATAGTTAGCGACGTACGTACGCTATTATGAGAATATGAGAAGAATACGTGGGGTGGGGTGCGGTGAGGCTTTGCCAAGAAGTTATGGAGTTGACAAAGAAAAGAGGTTGGATCGTGAATCGCTTTCCAATGATTTTCCATCTTGGCAGCTTCGAGGTAAACGGTCTAGGCGCACGGACCACACATTAGTATAAATATTAAGTACCTAGGTTAGGTACCTTAACTGTACCTAACATTATGAATATGTGTATAACCATAAGTCAGTCCATTTCATACATCTGAATTCCGACTACGCCTTCCGAATAAGAAATTCCATTATTCAGACGGAACGAAACTTAAGCCCCTCCTACCCCTCTTTCTCATAATATTTTATGTAATCACATGTAAAGTTCCTCTCAAAAATTCCGATGAACCAAAAAAAATTCGAACTAAACGCAAACATAATCAAGTCAATCAGTCGCGTATGTGATACTATACCCAGGTAGTCAACCCTAATTTGGAGCTATTAAACAATTACTTTCTTACTTTCAGGCCGGGACTCTGCATCCTCCGAGTTTGAATTGCCAGTATCGGATTCCTACTTCTTTTTTATCTGCTGTGAGACTGTTTCCTTCGGGCCCGAGCCTCATCTCCCCCCCATTACTGCAAGATAGCTCAGGGACCCGTCTGCTAAATGTTGACATCTTTACATTGGGCCATACAAACCCATGGTACACCGAAATACACCTGCATAAGTCTTTCCACCCCTCTACTTCGACTCTATCCCGTTCCGGGTCGGACAGCTCTACCTATAGCCTCACTTAACCATCCACCCAGCCAAGCATTTATCGTCGATACCCTGTCCATGGTACCCATCTTCGGATGTTGTATTGACTGTCTGCAGGTAACTAACGTGTGTACAGGGCTGCGGCTTTCTTATTACAGTACTGTCACTGCCGCCGCTGTGAGCATTCCCTCTCACGGCCTCCCTGTCGTGATTCTGGCACAGTACCCTACGTCAAGCTGCGTGTTAAGACACATAGTTAGCGTACTTCGCGTTAGATCTACCCACTAGCTAAATATTCATGGAATCCTTATCATAAATCTACCAAGGTACAATCGTGGGGTTGACGCCGTTACACAATGCGTGTCGACTGCGAGCCGAGTTCAGCCATTGCTTTGGGACCAATCAACGATGTTGCTCTCTCTCAAGCTATTGACATTATTCATATTCTTCAAAGTAGAATCTGCGTGATGGGTCTTTACCAGCAACCTAGGTAGTCGGTTATACGATCCGACGATCTCTGGGGGGTAAGCTCATCTCCATAGGAAGATATTACAGAAGCACTGTGAATTACATTATGCTTTACGGGTTGCCTCTCAGCATTACTTGTAATAGGGTAGTACCTAACTACTTCTACTCTAGCAGCTGACCGCCACCTACCTTATCCTCCTATTCATACATGTAAGAGCTCTATGACTCTACTCATGGCCGGTCACTTATTAGTCCGTATCTTCATTTCCATCTATACTGGCAGCGTTTCGCTACATCTGGACGACCCTGTAAGTCAGGCTCCTTCTCGAACCATAGCCATCCCCATGGCCACAAGCGCCGCCTATCTCTATTGGGCCTCTGACACCAACCGGTTCTGACAGCCTACGTATCCCATGTGGGTCTATCTCTTACTACCTTTCCCTAACACCAAATCAGGTTTTAGTCTCTCCCCTGAGCCTTTTTAATCGGGGCCCTGTACGCTCTAAGCAGACTCCCTCTCGTCTGTCTTATGTCTCCGCATATATCTTATATATCTTTCATAGACGCCCTTCTAGACCACTCAGGCTGATATTCCCGTTGCTTTTACCTTTCCGCTCGTCTGGTACCGGGCTTAATATACGTCGTATCTCCCCATCAGTATCGAACCGGTTCAGTTCCCTACTTCACTTCTAGCTCGGCCTCCAACTCGTACCATTGTCAGCTCTGTGCTACCACATATGAGAGCTATCGTACATACCTCCATTTTATAATACTACCTTCATTGCACCTATCCTCGTGTTGTTTCCAAATTTTGTCACACTCTCGTTCCACCTCAAATCCAAATTCCTGGCCAGGAAACTACCCGCTTATTCCGACATCGATACATATCGGCACCGCGATGGCCTCCACCAAAGCTCGCCAACCTCGGCTCCGAGCTTCATGCGATGGATGTTTTTTGGCAAAGGTCAAGTGCTCTAAAGCTCGCCCCATATGTTCCCGTTGCTTAGCCTGCGGTATCGAGTGCCGGTACTCGCCTTCGAGCCGGGCAGGCAAGCCTAAGTCTGAGCATAGCGGAGGCTCTCATGCGAATGCCCCTCAGGACATGCAGCAAATGCATCACGGTCTAATAGAAGACAAGAACATGTCATATTCTACAGCACATCAAACTCCATCTGAACACGTTTTCAGTTTCGAGCCGGGATGGACCACACCGCCTACTAGTGTTGATGGTAATATTAGTCGAAATCCTTCCATATCAACAGGTCTTTCCTTGCTAGGAGTCGAAGACAGAGTCATGGGTGAGCAGGACCCAATGTCAGCTCCGCCTGAGATGTATTCATCTGCAATGCCTTGGACTCCACCTACAGACCTTTCGTGCGCCACTTTCAGCGATATTCCCGTCACGACTGGCCCTATGGCCGGTACCCAGATGCGATCTCAGTCGTTCGATTTATCTATGTCAACGCCGATAGCGTGGACCGATCCAGTCACACAAGATATGATCTCATACAACCAGGTGCAGACTCCGACGAGCATGTCTTCTAATTATTTCCCCAGTCCAACAACAACACCCACGATGAGACCAGTTGGTCCACGTCATAGATCGCCGTCGTCCGCCATGAACGGAGGTTCCTGCACCTGCTTTACGGCCTGCCTACAATCACTTCAAGCGTTGCATAACGCTTCTGCTCCGGCAGTGCCACCCTTTGACTTTATCCTGTCTCTCAATCGAAGAGCTGTCGAAGGATGCGCAGCTATGCTCTCTTGCAACAAATGCATGAGTAGATCCGGTACACACACCGCTACCATGTTGCTTGTCACCGTGATTGGTAAAATCACGTCGTTTTATAAGACTGCTTCCAACTCGTATTTTGATGCTGGCAGCATGGGTATGACCCAGAACAACTTAGGAAGCAATGTGGGAGTCAGCTTTGGCGTATATCAGCTCAATGGCGAGGATGGCAAGTGGCTCGAGCTTGAAATACTAGCTAGGGAGCTCCGTAAATTAGAGGAGGTCTACTCCAGATTCCGAGACGTGGTCTGTACTGATTATTCCGATATTCCCGAAGTCACCAAGGCCATGATCGGTTATCTCGGCCAGAACCTTGGCTCTACACTCGAAGTTATCAGCCATAGAAAGGGTGATATGCCCTTTATTGCCTAAAGCTATAAGCTTTCGGTTTGAAATACGTTCTAGCACCATTACCACTGGCGCAAATGCGGCATCAGAGCGCATGCTATCAAACGATATTATGATGTAACGCAGAAGAGGCTAAGACGACGCACGCAGTGATATAAACGTTTCAAGATCAGCTAATTATAATTACACCCTCAATTCTCTTGTTATCTATTGCATTTTTATTATTTATACACTCGGCAGTTCTGCCAAATCCAGTATATGAAAGCGGGCATTGGCGCTTTGAGGCGAATAGTGTCCGGGTCGAAATAGCCCGTTATTTTCTCACCAGGAGTATGGTACACACGGGATCTTGGACGATTGATAGGAAAAGTTAAGCTATCAGCTCGAAATACTATATAGCATTTGGACGGTGGTTTGTTTTGGAAAGGTAGGCGGCGTTATGATGGGACGGTTACGATGATTGTGGAGGGGGAGTTTGCTGTCACGGTGAGCATCAGACTATTCTCCTTTGATCCCCTCAGAGGCGTACTATGTATCATTATGATGCACGACAACGATAAATATTTTGTTCAAGATCTATATTTCGATAGAAAGAAACTTGAATTGCCATTCAAGCATTAAATTCAGTACTTCTACCTACACCGCCACTCCCTAGTGCAATTGGTCATTTACCTCTTGGGGCAATCGGTTTGTTAGTCCAGGCAACTAAGATTTCATAGTTTTCAACCGTGATCTGTTACTTGTTTAAAACATCAGGAATCGATGACAAGACATGCAGAAAGCGCCGAGATGTAAAGCCTTTAAATTATCGTTCCCCACATGGAGTCGAGGGCAATTGTTTGCTAGAGTTGCCGCCGATTGTTACCTTATTCCATGTCACCTGAGTAGTATCAGTTATCTTCCACACCCTCACAGCCATCACTTTCTAACACAGGAATTCTCCCTGGCGTTCTTTTTAAAAAGGGCCTTGCCGCGGTAGATCTAAGCGCGAGGTATAGATCACCAATGATTTAGAACTAAACATGACCCTCTCTAGTAGCAAGATCGCATTAAACAACTAGCTAGAGATTTCAACGGACCCAACTATAGATTTAGATTTATAGCCGCATTACTTGATATATGAAAACAAGTAATCAAGTGATGTAGTGTAACTTTCCAATATGTGGGGGTTTTATTGAGCAGCGATCCGCGAAGTGATCCCCATGCTTCGGACTAGGTAGGAGGGCAAAACTCCATCCTCTGCCATTGGCTCGCGTCATTCTGCTTGGTTATCCTGGAGCTGAGTCACTAGCACAATAATAACAGGTACATACATACTGTAAACTACATGTAATGTGTAAGTGGATACGAAGATCTGCACCCTCCATTGTTTTGCTTATTGCTACAAGGTACATACATATGTAGGAGGTAGGTATGCTTACCTCTTCTTAGAATAATTCCATACATGATATAATACTAAACAAAGCGTAGTACAGAGTATCCATATGTCTTCAAGCGTGAGGGAGACACGGTACATTATCCATTTATACATATGATTGGTGAAATCCTTTACGCCATTCCTCTTGATTTGTCAATATAAGTGGAATTTCTCCCTCGTGCCTGAGGACCAGAGGAGATGCCGTATAGCTTAATCCAAGGCGCCAAGCCACTCTGATGCGCTATCTCAGCTTGGGAAGATCTCTATCCTGTTGCAACTTACATAGCACAGCCTTAGGGCGCCGTTTATTTTCTTCCAGCCTAGGCACCTTATACTAAGAAGGCAATGTTGTGGTCGATCACGTAAACTAAGATCCTAGCCACTGCTTCGTTTAAAAGCTTGGCTTGGCGAAGTTGCATTTGAGGCGCATCTGGCTGAATAGCGAGCTGCCCAAGTATGTTACAAGATTATCTTATTTCGGGATTTGTTAGCTGAGACAATGGTCACAAGATATCTATACACCTTGGTCACCTGCATTGTGAAAGATTCAGGGGACTCTTAAGCCGAATACCTAGAAATAATACATAGTTATTAATATAATTCAGCCATATGCATTGAAGAGCCTTTGTGTTTATAATGTCCACGTGAGCTGTAAAGAGTGATTAAATTAAATAGTGAAACTAATATTAAAGCTATATCAAGCTTATATACCTTAAGGGAACGTGTTATCTTAACAAACTTATATTCGAGCTCGTTTAAGGAATTTTATATATGGACATCAAACCTTTAGAAAACTTAAATGACAACAATAAGTTACATTATAAGTTAGTTCTGCTTTTGCTTTACGCAGTAAGATATAAGGTATATGAACGATGCTTAAACTTATTCGATTTGGAACTCCACGCTCTTTAGATGTAGGTAGGTAGGTAGAGGTATGGATGTAGTATAAGAAGACAGACCAAGGTATTACGCGGTATTATGTACCTATAAATGCACAAAAACAAGTGTTAGTTCAGGCGGTACTTTTACATTACCCACGCGTCTAGTTTACTAAGATTATACCCCTGTACGATCGTACCTACTGGGCGGTCCCTACCCCGCTACAACCCTTCTAAACCTTATCTCAAAGTTGGGCAGTCTAACTGGTTTTGTATTAGGTAAGACAAATCCACTAATCATGTACCATGTAGATCTTGGGCAGCATCGTTTAACTTAGTTTCATTTTATTCACACCACCAAAACTTCCACTTATAACAATTCCGCATTCCACCTCTCATATATGCTGCATTGAATCAGATACGAGATCTCTTAGCTAAGCAAGCTGAAATTTCTTACAGTTCCTGCGTACATACAGCACACATACATCCACGCTCACAGGATCATGGACCACGTCATAATCCAACCCGGCCGTATGGGAGTTGAAGATCCCATCGTAAAGGATCTGGCGATCCTCACTGCCTCGAATTATGGCACATGACCAGACACAGAAAGCTGATAGAAGGATTTTGGAATATATACTGTAAGAGGAAGTATGCCTTTCAACTATCTACGAAACTATACTATCGTTGGACATTCCTGGGACCATTTCGTCCATACACCGCTCTCATTCCGTACACCACTTTCTATGGTGGTTGCCTAGCGCGGGTTTCACGAATGAGGTTCATGTGAGATAACTAGCAAGCTAAGAAACGAAAACACTGCGCATGCAGAACGAGTCACCTTAAGCGAGAGATGGATGGCTTTTACATGGTCTAATTAGACCTACGAATGGTCCAGAAATGACGCTTGCGGAATGCTCTCGATCCGCGACTGAATGTGACTAGTTTTCCTGCACTCTCAGACTACCGCTCTCGAACTAATGACGAATGATGTGAAACGGGCCGAGCCTGTAAAGCGCCCGACTTCTTGTCATAGTACCCCCACAGACAATGGTTTCGATTTTTGAGCAGCTTCTAGGCCACTTCAATCGGTTTGCCGGCTGACATCTGCAATGCAACCCAGGTCCCATGGGTTTAATCTCACACCGGTCAGGCATACCACGTTTCGACAGGGTGGGAAGCTCTGGACCAATAGCGATTCGTCTGTCACATCTCTGGGATCTTCTGGTCGTTAACGAAACAAGTTCCAACGTTACAGCACTAAATCATACACGCTTATACTAGAATGCTACTGTGCAGGACACGCAGCTCGAGATGGGCTTTTCGTTGCGCATGAAATGCTCTCGTCCACTGCGGTATCTTCGAAGCCCAAATTCTAAGATGGGATGAACTCGTCTTTGTTAGCCTATCGGCTCACTTATCGATTGAGGCCATACAGCTGCACAGCCTCCCGTCTACTAGGAAATATCTCATCCTTAGCGGATGAGTCTCTCGTAGCTTTGAATCGCTCTGCTGTAAAATTCGTTTCGAGAAAACTAGGCACTCACGCGAATAATTAACTTGGCTGCTCAGCTGCCTCGGGTTGGTGTTCTCCAACGTTTGTTTGCTGTTGTACATGCTGTCAAATCGGATAGTCTCTCACACCACCATACCAACTTAGCCCTTCTCTCTGCAAGCCTCCTAACGCCTCCTCCATCGGTCTATGACTGAAGGTCAGTCCCATCAGTATTGGAAAGCCTCCGTACGCGCTGTTGACAGGCAGGTATCACCCATCCTAACGTCACTCCAACGGTATAAGCATGTTCCACTTATGGGAATTAGTCTGGTGTCAGAAATGGACCCGGATGATTATCTGGCATAGGTATAGGGTGGTCATCCCAGCCCCATCAGAGGTTGATTGTCGGATCCCAGATTATTCGTTGCAGGGGCGGATCGCCCAGAAACCTTTGTTCTAGACGGCTTATAGCCCCGACTTTTAGCTCCTAACTTCCATGCAGCATCACAAAATCGACCCATTTACTTCGTTAGCTACCTAGGATCTGCCGATGGGACGTCTAGGTAGTGTCTTATTTTTGGATTATTGATCCGCAAACCACTCATCACTAAAAAGCATGGTCTTTTGTACAAGTCCATTCAGCCACACGTGTAACAAAAATAGCGCATCCCTACCTGGGCTTATCTAGTCAGCTATATTCCAACAGAATTTGGATGCTATTGATAGAAGTCCAAGCTTGGATTAGTCATTGGCTTTGTGATATCAAAGCTTTGATCCTAGGGCAGTATGCGATTGACCTGGGGGCCAGTGGTGTTGAGAAGACATTACTAAGGCAGGATGACTCGCTCGTTATTAATCGAGGTCCTAGACGAGCCTTAATAGGGTACCCGCAACGACTCGTTTACTCGTGTCATCTTACGGGCCGCGTACGAAGCGACCTGTAGCACACCAATGAGATACTCATAGCCACATCGCAGAATTTATCCCGATTCGCTCTTTAGGTGGTAAGGAAATGTTTACAAAGACATCCTCGACCAATATTATTAAGGCTCAGTCGATACAAGGTAGATAATAGAATTCTTTTTGGTGGGCCATAATTCGAATTATCATCAGTTTCCTTACATACTACAGATTGATATCGCAATTGGATCGGAGTTAGGTACACCAAGAAGAGTCGGACTTATCCCCAGAAATGCATGTACGCTTTACGATCCTTCTGAAGATCTGGGCAAGGGCCCACATCAAAATGCGCGAGTAAAGATGAGGTTACTTTGCGGGACATTGTCATCCAGGTGGTTATGAGGAATCATTCGAGCACTGGACCCTCTGTACCTGCCGTCCAACCCACAGGAAGCTCGCGGTATCCTTCCTTCATTCCCTTCTTCCTTCGTCTCCTTCCTGCGTTTCTATGCCAATATTTCCGCACGGCGCTGGCGTCATGAGACCCCCTTCCACCTTACCCCGTACTCATATCAATATTGCGTGCATTTCATCTTTGTAGTTTCAGCCGGTGCACTGTCACTGGTAACATTCTATGCGGCTTACTTACCGTGTCACAGTTACTACTCTTTATTCTACCATACACTGTACAACTGCCAAACACCTATCATACGCGCATCATATTATCTATTCCATTCGTCTTCAGGTGGCACCAAGAACTGTCCACTCATAAGGATAGGCATTGTTGGACTTCTCCATACCTTCTCACTCTAGCGTAAGCACCTAAAACCTGGAGGTAGCATTTGTAATGAAATTAAGGCACGAACCGAAGACGCTACCAAGTCTGATATGAAGTCATATAAAAAAGAAAAGGTGTCGCCCAGGTCACACATAGTAAGTCCATGCGAAGACAATACGTTACGTTATGAGAAGACATTTATCGCGCGCGCCAACAACCGTCTTACATTCTGAGATATATCACTTTAGCTTACACACGTTAAGCTACCAGGGCCAACTTACATTGAAACCGGCTCTTGAGTCTTACCTTCACGTCAGCCATCTCACCTCACTTCAGCCTCATTCGCTCGGAACACCCGCCAGCAACATATGGAATAGACTAGGCAACAAGAAGCAAACTCATAACAGCCTTGCTGATTTTACATATGGGTAGCTTTATCTCATAATAACCCACCTTTTTATCACTTAGTCGTCATCTTAATCATCTGGCCTCGGAGACTGAGAACAACTTTATAGAAGTTTAAACGGAACCAACGGGGAACAGTATGTTTTCTCTGGGCGTGTTGACTAATAGGTCAACCACGTCAGGTTTGAGACCTCATTTAGTATTCCCTTTGCTCGTTTATGAATCAGATCGCGAGTCTTTCTTCTAACCAAGAGATTAACTACCTAAAATGACCTTTCTTGCCATGCCACCTTGGTCGTATTAGTTTTACGGCGTATAGGGAACGCATGCGACTCAACCCATACGTTTAGTATAACTAGCCGATACGTATAAACATCAACTTTGGTACGGGTGCTGACAAAAACCGGGACTATGAACGTACCTAAGTTCAGGTGCCAGTAGTTATAACGATTATACTAAAGGCCTTTAAGTACCTAATACAATACTTTCAAATCCATGGCGCATACATATAGACTGAATGCCCCATTGGTTGCTTTAGCTGTAAATGCTGTTTCTAGAAAAAGATGCTAATTTTGAGTAATGGTATGGCTTATCTCACCGTGCTATTTCCGTAGGTATCATGCTGTATGCTATTGGACGTTACTTCAGTCACAGAGGCACATTATGAAACAATGCGTAGGTAAACACGGAAAACGCAGCTATGAAAGTAAGAGTAAGTAAGAGTAAAATAGTCTATCCCTCTCGGATTTGTCAATCCCAGTAATAACCCCTACATGTGAAATAAATGCTACCAGTTCGAATTCCATCTTTTCAATGCTTACTACAGATTTACCACAATGACTCATTCTACTCATTCTACTCATGAGATGACTTATTTTCGCTCGGATAGCGCGGTGAGCTTCCAAGCGTCGTAGTGGAGATTTAAGGGGTAATTGCATCATTTAAGTGCCACCGCCCGAAGCACGGATGACTTGGCCTACAAACGGTCAGCATGGTACGAAATTAAGGTAAGTATGGAGGAAGGATGGAACAAAAAAAAAAGAAACAAATGCCGCTAACTCACCGTTGATCCATTCACCTTCATCACTAACAAGACAGTAGACCGCCTTGCCAATATCAGCAGGGACACCAACTCGTCCTAGTGGGCACATATTGGCGAGGCCCTCCTTGATCTTGTCGATGGACATGCCCTTGAAGCCACCGGGCACATAGTGCCAGCTGTTCTCGTCAAACATGTCTGTCTGGATGCCACCGGGCGCGATGGCGTTGCAGGTGATACGCTTCTTGCCACAGTCGACGGCGAAGGCGCGCGTGAAACCTTCAACGGCAGCCTTAGAGCCGGCGTACAAGGCGTGATTGGGCACACCGGCCATCTGGGCGGCGATCGAGGACGTAAGTACGATGCGCCCGCCCTCTCGCGCATGCTTGAGCCCCTGCTGCGCGACGAAGAACTGTCCTCGTGTGTTCAGGTTGAACACTTGGTCGAAGAGCTCCGGTGTCACGTCCGTCTCCTCAGACCATACCTCCATACCCGAGTTCGAAATGACGTAGTCGATGCCGCCGAAGTGTGCGACCGCCTTATCGAACAGCGCGACCACCTCCGCCGGCTTCGAGATGTCGGCTTGGATTGCAACAGCCTTCGAGCCTAGCTCGGCTAGCTCCTTGACGACGGACTCGGCGGAGCTCGAGCTGCGCCCATAGTTAACGACGATAGAAGCGCCACGCAGACCTAGCTCTAGGGCAATACCCCTGCCGATGCCGCGCCCGGAGCCGGTAATGAGAGCAACTTTGCCGGCTAGGGGCTTGACCTGGTTGCTCATTGGACCGGCGGAAGGCATGACTACGAAAGCAAGGTTTATATAATTACTAATGACAGTAGAGTTATATTAATGAGAAAAGGGGGGAGAGGCTCTTTGGCAATCTAATCCGAGACGAAGAAACGATGGCAGTGAATAAGATGAGATGATCGGGAGGAGGGGGGTGATGACGTGTGGATTTTTAGTTTCAGGTACTGTTATTCGCGTTGTCTTATAGTAGGCTGGACCCCAAGGAGCTCCGAAGCGTTGATTGTGCTACGCCAGTCCGGGGGGAAGCAAAGAGATCCGTACGACAACGGACAAGATCGTGGCGGACGGAGGCGGGGTTATCGGAGCGGACGGACAGACACAGGGACACTCTTTGGGATTCAGGGAGGCGGTAAGAGATAGGAGGTCTTACTAGAGGCTGAGGAGAGCCAGATATTCTACTTCCTATAGGTATGATTCTACTGTACGTTTTATAAGGGAGATGGGGAAGTATCTCGGATATTACCAGGGGAATATCACCAACGTTCTGGTGAGTATGTATGCTACTATGCTCTTACGTAGGTTAGAGTATATTAGTAACCTCGGTGTATTCTCATCTCGCGAAGCGCGAGGGAGAGTTAACGAAGCCGATAGGTGACCAACTCATCATGTCTTCATGATGATGTTTTTGATATACCAACATAAGGTAGGCACTTAGCCTTTGGACTGAAATGCATGTCTATGCCATCTACATAAGACATTACCTACCCCTCGTACCGTGTCATGTGACGTTACGCCTCCCTCTACGCTCTCCAAAATGCCTTTCGCGCATTACGGACCTCCACGAAGATTCTAAGGGAAGGACACGGAGATACTCTCGAGCCTGACTAAGTGCCCATTTCAAGTTCGCGACACGAGGGTCGATCAGGCCTCATTAGGGGAAGTGGACCCAGCTAACACATATGGAAATATATCAAAGGGATGACCTCAATGTTTGAGGGGAGCATTCAATGCCAGCTAATGATAAGATCTTAACTAAGTGAAGATTATCGTGTAGGTAACCTCCCCCCTACTAGAAGCTCGGCCAGCGGCTCGTCCTTAGGGAAGCACTTGGCTTACGTGGCTACAGATAGGTAGGTAGGTAGGTAGGTAGGTAGGTAGCTAAAGGCTTGTCCGAAGTTATGCCCCCATCGGACTTCCGGGCATAGCAGTATTAGCGAAAAGCGAAAGGCGAGACATCAAATACCTTCGTTGGGATATTATGTTTATATTCAAGACACCGGAATGGTAAGTGGCAAGGTCAAGAGATCTGGATGATCTACCTACCTACCTAGAATGAGACGTATTGATTCCTGAGGGGTCGTCTTGCTAGTAACTTGGTTTAAAAGTGAAGACACGTTCGACCAAACTTAACACTCCAATGAAGTTGGGTGAAGAACGCTCGTTAAACTTTCCCCAACGCGAAATGGGGTTAAGTTCAGCTGATAGAAGCGACCTCAACTGGAGTTATAATGGCTTTACAGATACGCTCTTCCAAGCTCATCTCAGTTATCATCATGCAAACTTACGGCCGAACGAGAGAGTTGGCTTGATGGTCCTTTATTATTGGAGGAGGTAGACTGAAGCGCCATAAACGGTATGAAGCCATAAAGGAAGAGGGAGAGGGAGAGGGAGAGGGAGAAAGGGGGGAGTTACACCTGGCCGACGCGATCGCATAATTATTCCCCCGTACTTTTAACAATGTCGAGTTGCTTTTAACGAAACCACGTGGCTAGCGATAGTTATTCCTTTTGCCGATTTACCGGGGCAAGGGAGAGAGAGAGAGAGAGAGAGAACGAAATGGTTCGGGTCCGAATGAGGAGCTGACGAGTTATGACTATTGGTAAGGCAGCAAACAATACTAATAATAATACAACACCACATCATGCTCGAACGATTTGGCGAAGTCTAGGCACTGAAGGAGTATAATGATGCAAAGAACTTCTGTATGATTGGCGGAAAGGAAACAGCATATTAGTCGTTGCTATCCATCGTTGCCGAACGCCACCACGGCCATCGTTTAGTTAAGTCTTCTTCCCGTAAAACTCACGATGAGGATGAGGATGACAATGAATTGAGATCGGTTTAAGCTCATAGCCGCATTGGACTTTTGCCTTGGTAACCCAATACTCATTAGGTAAAGATCCGAATCCGAACTGCTACCCCTCTATAATCCTTGTCCCTGTATCTCCATACGCTAGATGATGGGAGACAGGGATCGAGGATGTACGTAGTTGGTGTATATAGTTCCATGGTGTAGGTATGTATACTAAGGGTTCCAAGAGACTATACGACGACATCAATTAATAATACCACGTATAACGACATATGCACCTCCTATGTTGGATATACCATATGCAGTTGCAATACGTAATTTGCGTCCCTAATAGAACCCACGTTGCATTAGGCACGGAATAGGCAATGGCTTCTAATGAAGGTTACCGAAAACGAGAGAGCTAGACTTCACGATGCACGCCGAAAACCCCCTATCACTTTACATGATATCTATCATCATGCTACATTCATGTATGACATCTCACAGCTCGTGGGGGTTAATATAGCTAGGTACCTAGGTAGGTAGGTAGGCAAGTAGGTGTTGTACACAGTACTATTCATATCAGAGTAGTATTCGCCCTCTCCCCGACTGATCTAAGCACTAGGAAGACAGTCTAATCCGAACTCCAGCGTCCCGGGGTCCAAATGCCTTTGCTTACATGCTTATTTCCCCGAGCAAAGAACGAGGGCCAGAATATTCGAAGATTACAATATAACTTAATTAGGAGTTAATAAGCCAAATATTCATACGTGACTCCAACAATAGCACGTCTCTTGACCCATATCATGGTAGCGAGTGCATCGAAGGACACATGTGCAGATGTAACCAGTGCCCTCGACCTGGGTACGAGAGATGGGCTAGGTAAACTCTTCCGAGCTGTTACGGATCTGTAACAAGACTTGGCTGCATATTACTGACTTAAGAAATGCAACCCGTCACGGATGTAACTCAGGATATCGGAACCAACTACCGGCATCAAGATACGTTATTCCATCAGACGCGATATACGCTAGTTGTCGGTGATAATCTGACATACACACACGTACGCATACGCCAGAACGCCACGGACGGTCTAAGCATAGCGGGGAAGAGTCCCTGCGACATGTTTTCCGAAGAAGGGGGCTGAGGTCAGCTCACCTTTCAACCATACGGGCAATAACGAAATAAAATAAAAACCTACCAGCGGAGATAGCGACGCTACAAACGAATGCTAAGAGAGATGATTCGACAGGCTGGGGTAGATGCTGACCACACGTGCATATTCAACCTGTATGTGTTAGGTACCTATATGTACGTATACCCACGCTATAGGCGGTAACCAGCAGCGCTAGCATCGTCGGCCGTGCCGGCGACCCGGGAGGCTGCCGTGGACGAGAGGGGGGGAGGGGGGGATGTCAGCCGTCCGGTTCGATTCCGAGCCGTAGACTCATCCACCCACTCACCCACCCACACGTACGTAGGAGCACACTAACTAGGCCAAGCAGCGAACTCTGAGGGTTGGTTAATCTATCTGCCTAGGCACGAGAACGGGTACGCGCTTACAATACGAGATATACGGAATACGTTGGGCACGAGCCGTGGACGCACCCAGGCCCCCAGACGGGCAATTGTGGCTTGGTCCCGCCGTTGATTAACGCGCAGCTGCCGTGTCCCCCTTCTCGAATCATACCCGCAGCGCGCTTCGGAAAGGCGTGTCGTGGCGTCCGCCACATCACAGCTCGTCCTAGCTTCGGCGTAATTAGACGAGATGCCCTGCCCTGCCCTGCCCTGCCCTAGTATCTCACCGGCTCCACGCAGAGGCGAGAATTTGACGGGAGATTAGCTATGGCAGATAGATTAATTGATTGATAGATGTACCTAGATGGACACATACACGGGACTATGGGGGATGAGGGGGGAAGGGGAGATTGGGGGCGGGGAATCGCGGAGATACTGGAGAAAGGCTCCCACATTACGAACCGAAGACGAAGTAAGCCAAGGTAAGGCACAGGCAGGACAAGATAGGACAGGACAGGAGAGGACAGGACAGCAATGCTATGCCGCATGCCCGCAGTGTGCCGTGGAAGTAAGATTGATTAATGATCGATTAAAGGCTGACGTCGTGTTCGCATCGATAAGTAAAGATCAACCTCTCCTCCCATCATAGTTCGAGGTGTAGCATCTGGGTAGGCAGGGAGGTGGACAGCTTAATAATACCCCCTTCCCGGGTTTACCGAGGTTATACTAGACCTCGTATATGAAATATACGAGGAGAGTAGTTATTTGCTTTTAAACTAAGATGAGCCAGGGGGGAGGGGGGAAGAATCTACAAGCTGAAAAAGAAATAAAGGGGAAGCGCCAAAGATGGAAACGAGGATTTGTAAAGATGCGTAATAGGTAGGTAGGTCAATAAGTAGGTACCTAAAGTAAGCAATAAGGCTACATGTGAATAATTATGTATAACTAAAGGTAGGTATGTATGTATGTACAATGCCAGCAGAATAATAAAAGTAATCAAATCAAATCAAAAGCAAAAAGGGTAGAAAATTCCCGCAGTCTTAGACTACCGTAAATGACATGCCTGCTCCCATGCACGCGCTACGCAGTAAGACACGGTGAAGGATGATAAAGAAGGCAAAAGAAAAAGAAGAAGAAGAACAAAAAACCGGCTGTCTATTCCAAGTTCAACCAAGCAGGCAAGTTAGTTAGGAAGTTTAGTTAGGTAGTTAGCAACAAGCAACCGCATATCCCCCGTACCGTACGCGCCGAAAAACCCCGTCCCGCGCCCCTGACCGGGGAGGGGGGGGCGAATATACAACTCAGACAGGCGAGATAATTAGTCCCCTTGGCCCCCCCTGTATCTGACATGTTTATCCTGAGCTTAATCCCAACCACCCGTAAGCAATCGCCAGTATCTGTCTGTATGCCTGTTCGTCTTGACTGATCGTCCCGCTTCCGCCCGCCTGCCAACCCGCCCAAGTCAAGCAAGAGACCTGATCCCCCCTCCCTTCCCGAACGCCTAGGATGGATGCCTTCCCTCCCTTTACTTTAGCATCGCTGCCACGACGCGAAGCCGGTGAGAGCATCATAATCATCATGATCATCTTAGTCCACCTTTCCCCACACCCGATATTCATTGCCTATCCTTTTCCTTTCCTTTCCTTTCCTTTCCTTTCCTCGTGGGTATATGTGCCAGCGCTGATGTAGTGTGCGCCATGCCCCTTTATATCTCTGATTTGATTCCACATCTCCCCCAACCCATCCCATCCCATCCCACCACGGCACCATTCTCTCCTCCTACTCCCCCATGATGTAATGTGTACCTCGGTATATATGTATGTTATAAGTCGTGTAACTATTCGTGTAAAGACGTTGAGAGTAGAAAAATAAAAATAAAAAAATACAAAAAACCCCCCCGGTATATCGTAGAGCAATGTCGTGAAGAAAACACATGATGATTATACAGCTCTGGCTGTATTCAGCATAAACTCGTAGAAGACGCCTGCACGGCAGCACCCGCGCCCGTCAGCCCGTCAGCCTGCCAGTTCCCGCTCAGCGCCACGAGCTTCCGCCTGACGCCGTCGGTGAAGCGGGAGCTGACGCCGTCCTCGAGGGTCTTGACGGCGTACTCGAGCACGTCGCCGGGCTTGTCGAGGCTGGCCCGGGTGCCGTCGCGCTGGTGCGTGAGCACCGGCACCCCGTCGCCGTTCCACAGGTAGGTGATGACGGCGGGGTCCTCGGGCGTCACCTGGTCGATGGGCACCGGGGGCCCCGACTCGTCGCGCTTCTGGAAGTTGGGGTCCAGCCGCGACACGCTGTCCGTCCAGAGGATCAGCGTCGCGCGGTAGACCCCCGCGCTCCACCAGCTGGGCCGCCGGTCCCGCGCCATGGACCGCAGCAGCCGGAACACCTGGCCGCAGTGGAAGATGGCCTCCTCGCGCTGGGAGATGCAGCGCTTGTGGCGCAGCGACAGCTCCCAGTAGGACCCGTCGAATCCTTCGCGCCGAGCCAGCCTCTCTATCTCCGGGAAATTGGTAATCGCGTTGAGGGAGATGAGGTGGTAGAGCACTAGGTTAGTCTTGCTGGTGGCACACGTCGGGTTCGCCTTGTAGTAGGTAATCGTCAGCTCGTACCACTTTTGCAGCAGTACCTGGATCTCGTCGCGGCGGGATTCGAAGGATGACTTTATGCCAGTCCTGTTGCCTATACGCCGTGTACCCATGACATCCGAGAAGCACGACAGCATCTGTGTGATGTGGTATAGGCAGGACTGGAGGGGATGCAGTAAAAGCCGCAGTTGATGTGGCGTCAGACTGCCCTGCCTCCTCGACAGGTTATCGTTGAGGAGGTCCTGAAACAGGTCGTAGAGCGAGGGGGTGAGCGAAGGGGGTGTGGTGAGAAGCTGGGGATTCACGTTTGCGGTGCAGCCGTAGATGGACTGTACGGCGGCGATCCATTGGTCAGCGTTGGCAGACATCCATAGAAGCTCGGGACCAGGTAAGGGGGCGCACAGCTCGCTGGTTGACAGCATTGGTGCCGTGTCATGGAACAAGCTAAGCTCCTGGTCCACCATGACAAAATTATACACCAGCCTATTGAAAGAGATCAGCGTACTGCATAAGACTATTGGTTGAAATACCGGATGCGGTGGCGTAAGTAGAGCAAGCATACCTATTTTGGGATTCTCGGTGTAGCCATGAGCGCCATTGGAGCTCAGCATTGGCCGAGCTACTGAACGTGGGCATCATGGACGGCTGGGATTCAAACATTCCGGCGTGCTTGAGCATCTGCATGATATTACGGTTAGGGGCGTGAAGCTGTGTAAGATGAGGGCGGGGGAGATTGCATTATTGGATGCTCACCGAAAGATACATGCCGCGCTGGCCCATGGCTATGTCCATGAGCCACTTATCTCCGCTCCAGGCCCCGAGGAGCGTAAAGAGCAGGGCGCATCGAAGCGCGGTGGGGTCGGCGCACATCTCGATGTCCTTCTCGATAATGTCGAAAAGCGAGATGCGGCAGGTCTCGATCAGGCCAGCTGACAGAGCCCTCGCTTCTGCCGTAGGGACAGCAGAGGCGCCTTGCGCGATCATGAGCAGGACAAGAAGCGCCGCCGCCTGGTTATTCTGGAGCATCTCGTTGGGATCTACGCAGCCGGCCGAAACCAACGAGTAAAAGAAGGATAGATTTCGAACGTATGAGCGGAGGAAATATTCCAAGATCTTCGAAGGCGGGAGAACTAAGAAGCTCATCAACCTCGAACTTGTATAGCTCTTGACTGGGCTATTAACCCCTCCGCGGTGAATTTCAAGAGCCTTGTGGAGGAACGTCTGCGTTATCGCGAGCATGTTATCCCGAGTGCGGGATGTCATGGGGATGACCGAAGCCATGTCGGTTGCATCCCATTCGACCTGCTCTAGATACTGCTCCAGGGCACTCCAGGTGCCTTCTTGCCGCGACTTTTGTTCCAAGCATTCCAAGTGAACGATAGCCGTTCTCGGGCACGTACTTGAGTATATAGGTGGGTTGCATCGAGCCAGGGGCCAAGCAGCCTCGGCCGCGATGACAACTTCAAATTCGGGTATCATGGCATCGGTGGGGGTATTCAAGGTCATATCAACGGATTTAATCGCCGACTCGAAATCCCCCGTAGACATTATGCTAGTGCTTCTCGTATGTATAGAGCCTCTCGAAGAGCTCATATGCTCTGAATTAGATGAAATATCGCTAAGTTCGTTAAAGGTGGGCATGGGGACGTCGGCTTGAGTGAGAGGCATGTTATTGGTGTACATGTCGAGGTCTAAGGGGTACTCGGACCAGACCAGCATGTCTTGGTAATTCGGTTCTTGCGGGATGAAGTCGTTGCCCAAGTGAAGGAAGTCATCAAGACCCTCTACTCTTGGGTGAGGAGATGGGAAATCGTCAGAGCTCATCTGAGAGTTTGCCGGAGAGTTTTTCTTGGCAGGGCTCTCGTGTTGCTGTATTCGCGGGTCGATTGTCATTGTAATACAGCTGTTTTCGGGCGACATGGAGGTTTTTATTGGCGTATCCTGCTTGACCACGCCCTGGTCTATATCCATGAAGGCAGGATTAACCGTCGTGGCTGGTGTTGTTGGTGAAGGTTGCGGCGGTATTGTGATCTGGTTTTGAGTACTACTCATAGCAGCCGTTGCTTGCGCTGCCCTCAAGGCGGCTTTCGAAGAACGCCGCGCAAACCGCGCTTGACACTCGAGGTTCTTGTCAGCGCACCGTGCGCATGGAACTCTCTTGTCGCAACCCGTCTTAGCTTGTGCGCAGTTAAGACACGCAATGGGTGTTCGTCCTGCTACCGTAGGAACACCACCCGGCAGAGGTTCCATAGGATCTCGGGCCTCATGATATGTAGAATGATGCCTTTGTAATAAGTCCCTGCAGTAGTTCGATGAGTATATAGCTGAAAATGCAGACGCAGGGTCAAAGAGCAAACCTTCGGGCGAAGGACAGTTGGCACGCACTGCATCGGTGCGGTTTTACGTTTGTGTCTATAGCGCCGGGCGTCAGTTTCACTAGTCCTTAGAGCAGATAAGAACCACTCACGACTTGGAATGTGTCTTTCTAGATGCTCCTTGCGCGTAAAGCTCTTCCCGCAGTATGCACAAAACACCATCGTGGTAGTTCAGGCCAGGTGAGATCAAGATGGTTTATCTTGGTCTAGTCTCGCTCATGCCAAGAATGTGTGAACACCCACGAGAGTCCCAGAGACTTATAAATCTTCTACCCAAGAAGCGTTCGTAGGTAAAGTGGGAAAAAAAAAATGAAAATAAAAATAAAAATGAAAATGAAAACAAAAACAGGAAAACTCGTCTATGCAAGAGGAGGGAGAGAGTACAAAAGGCTAGACACCAAGCATCAAGATGAAAGGGGGATGCAGGGGGAGGGAAGGGTCAGGTTGGATATGTTAGAAGAATAAATGAATTCTAACGATATGTACCGTACGCAGTCAAACAATTACATGTACGCAGAAATTACATCGAACGTGCTTGAATCAGACTTATCCGGATCATGGCTTTCTAAATATGAGAGCGAGAGAGAAAAGGTTATCCATCTCGGGTCTATCAGCAAGACGCAAGGGTACAAGAAGCTTACCCATGTAATAATGGGGAAGTAGAGAGTACAAAGTGTGAATGTATGTAAGTGTGTAAGTGTGTAAGTGTAAGTGAGTGAGTGTATGTGGACCAGTGGATCACCAGTGGACCAGGCGATGCAGCTCTGTTAATCTTCCTGGTCTTCCTAGTGCCAGTCCCTGCCACCCGGGAAGGAGATTTGGATGTACAAAGGGAAGCAGGTATCTTAGACACGGGGAGTTGTGGCACACAATTAAATGCCCGGCCTAGCCTAGACATTTTCAGCCGCCATCAAATACTTATATCCAGGTACAGCTCGAAAGCTTTGACCCCTGTCCCTGGGATGGCGGGGGCAATATAACGATGATGTGCGCGAGTAAGAAACACAGACATCGTCCTGGAGACACTGGAGACAGCAGAGACAGCAAAGCGAATCTTGCGGTGTTAGCTAACACGTAGGCAGAGCGATAGGAAAACATATCTTTCCCAGGCTAATGCGAGTCTCTAAGTTTACATTAGCTTATTGGGAGCGCTGTAACCCGATCTCTCTCTCCCAGGGAGGCGGACCACCACCAAGACCCGGTAGCAATAGAAAGTAGACGTTAAGGTCCTGCGGCACTAGCCAAAGCTTCCACCAAACCCCCCTATCGTTCCTATGTGCCTATACACGTTGGGGATGCGTTAGGCATACCTTAGGCATACCTTAGGCATACCTTATACAGGTATAAGCGGCAATGGTAGCAGAGCGTAAGACAGATATGGCATTATCTTCAACGTAGGAGCCAGCTCAAAGGGGGACATCAAGGTCGACAAGGATTCGATTCTTTCGCGTCGCTGTTTGGTACCTAAGCTCTCAGGTCGATCTAGATGCCTATTCGATGGGAATCACTCGAAGTCGGGTACTTGTTTTGTTTTTTTTTTCCTTTGTTTTGTTTTGACAGGCGGTTGAGTGAAGGGTATTGATGGCGCTAGGGGGGGGGTCATTTTACCTGGGCTGTCATCCAAAGGTTGGCGCATGAATGTAAGCGAGCGAAGGACACAAAAAACACACACGCACACACACACACGCACACAAAACACCCCTCTATGATCGCCTAAGATCGTTGGCCTATAGTGGTTCGCCCTACTCGCGCAATTGCGATTACAAGTGGTTGAGGGACCGTTCCAGGCTTGATGGATTCGGGAAAGCTGTGCTGTGCGGTGGTCGAGCTGGGAGTATGTAAGATCCAACCTCGTGGTTGCATACAGGGTTCCTAGTACCGAGACGTGCAGCAAAGATCTGCGCGTCCAAGGGCCGAAGCAAACCCTGATAGCAACAGGGACCTATGTATGTAGTTACTTGATTGTTTTTTATTTTTTCGTTTCTCGGCATCATCCTTCATTCCTTGGATAGATTTCTAAGCTATTTTTCAAAATAGGCAATTATTATGAAATGAATATAATAGACTAACTAACATGTACAGCAACTACTACTTTAATTATTTCCATTTTCATTTTCATTTTTTATTGGGTAGTTATTTTTTAAACGTCGTAAAGCTAGTACAATATTGTTGTTCATAACAAATAAGTAAAGTAACAGTGAAGTAATAGCAAGCTGAACATAGTACACCAGCTATGGCACACATATATGACACACATATACATATTCATACACACATACTCACATAGGTACACACACAATCACCCTCACCCTCATACTCACACTCATACATAATATATACACATGCACGACTTTTTGACTCTTTTAAACCCCGGCTTATTGATAAGATGAACGCGTACGTTAAGTAACACCCCCGATTAGTCCTAGCTGGTCTTATTCTACGCCTCTATCATGCATCAGCCCTCTCAGCTGTATCGAAGCGTCGGTGTTAGCTGTGGTTCGGGAAATCTTAAAGTGTAACCAAGACTTTTTTTTCTTCGCGTCTACAGAGAGAATCTCGCTTCCCGCCTCCACGAATCGAATCTCCACGAGATAAACTCGAGTCAAATTTGCTAAACAGCATCTATTCAGCAAACTGTTACAGAGCTACGTAATATTGAACATTCTAGAGGCTCTTTTTAATTTTCTTTTAAATTTTCAGATTTTTTCACGTTTAGTTTCAACCTGACTTAAAACCTGCAAATAGGTGTTCAATCATGTACCTAGTTAAATAATCTGTTCTGCCTTTTCACCACATTCATATATCACCACAGCTCTCATTCTACGTCAAGCTACATGTTGCATAGATTAAAGGACCCGACATCTACATATGTATAAGTAAGCGTGGCCATATGTATGCAGGCAACAGTGAGTGCAATTTGCCAAGTATACCCACGTATACATATAGTTTGCGCGACATCGTGCTTAACCGCGTGCGTGAAACTATTTTTACTTGGATACATCCCCATCTCACTCCCCAGGTAGATCCTCGCGGTGTTGAACGCATGTCGGTCTGGCGCACTCAAAAGAGCTTATAACATATAAGATAAGATATGAGTAGAGATGAGACTATGTTCGACGATCAGATCCTGTTCGCCGTCATAGCACCAACATCAATCTCTTGAGAGCAAATCAGAAGCAGCCAGTTTTTCGATGACCTTCATATGAGAGACATTAATCAGGATGAGATTGGATAGTGACCCAACACACGCTGAGGCACATCCCGAAGGAATTTTCCTAATCGAGAAAGCTACTTATTAGTCCTTTTGCTAGTCCTGATTTGCCGTCCACATAGTAATCCTTCTTAGACAATAGCATAACCAGACTGTCGGGCCGCCCTATCACATACGTGTTCCGTGCTCTGTGTATTCCGTGTCCCTGGTATCCCATCAGCGATTACGACTCACTTCGCCTTAAATCTATTCTTAGCCATTCGCGTGGTATATTCCGGGTTCTTGTCATCGTTGGCACGATTCCTTTCTTCTTACCTACCTAGGTAGCTAGCTAACCCCCCCTCATCCCGCGAATTCCTATCAGCTTGGCTCCTGTTAGTGCTTGGTCGTAAGTAAGTAGGTACTTTCTGTATGTAATTCTCGCGTCCCACCAAAAGGCCTGAGGTACAAGGCAGAGATTGAGTAGACGAAAAAAGCCTTGGCTTCGGGGAATATCCAACTAGCTCGGCCTCGACATCTCTCGTAAGGTTTGAGGTTACTCTAGTACAACGTTCGTTTATGATCAGTTGCCGCTAGTTGCAACAATACTGACACCTTGTTTTAGACTTTAATTCCTTCCCGCATGCTCAATAGATACGTGATAGATTGACGCCTTATTTGTTTGGGCGTTTGTGTAAGTAGGTACAGCCAGCCGCTATCTTCCACACGCCCCATACTCCATACTCCATACTCCCTATTCCCTATTCCCTACTCCCTACTCCCTACTCCCTACTCCATACTCCATATTCCGTGCATTCGAATTACGTTCGGATTTATATGCAGCTGAAGTGGTGGTTAAACCTTGCTCCTCCCTCGCAGAAGGGTTAAAAGGGGCCCATGCTGCGAATAGGTGGGTTGAGTTCATCTCGTGCATTCTATGAACTCAATACGCAAACGCATTTCCAGTACATATATGCCTAGCGGAAGGCGGCTCTCTCTTGTCTCACTGAAGTATTACGGCCTCCGGCTTGGCTTGGACAGTGAGGTCTTGTGACTTGTCCACGCAGTATAAAGACATGGCCGATCCGTATAACTGCAGTCCTAAACTCCGTGCTGATCTCCGGGACAAGACCCGATGAGGCGTGCAATACTCGCCATACTTTACCCACTGGACGGCGACCGAAGCTTCACCCGCAGATCAATATTATGCCTGTTTAATCTAGTGCATGCGTTCATAAGTTATTCATACGTGACCATACGTGACCATACATGACCCGACCGGGAAAAAAGAATCAAGGAGCGAAAGCGAGCCAAGTCGTGACTCTCTCCCGCAGCGACATCGCCCTATAGCATCTCATTAGATCCTAGTTAGATCCTGGACTAGCTATCCGCCTCTCCCGCCTCTCTCGCGTCATGTATTCCATTAATCGTTTTAGGGCTTACGCCACATCGTCCAAGCGTGTCCACTCTTTCGTCGGGATGGTGCAAGACTCGTGCAAGACTCGGCGCCCCCTTCGGACTCGGGGTGGATTTCAGGATGTAAAACGACCCTTAATTGAGTAGAATACGTGTGAGGCGTCGGGATCTAAACCGCCGCAGCCACAGCCGTAATTTGCCCCCCCACGAGCCTTCGTCCCTTTGGCCAAGGGAGAGACGAGGGAGATGTGGGAGATGTGGGAGATGTAGGGATCGGCACTCTCCCGTTTCGCAGTCGCTACGATGTCGGCGCATTGCAACGACTATGCACCATCGTCCATGGGTATGGCCTCGTGAGTCTCAATCTATTTTCCAATAGTTCGTATACGAATACTAGACGGGTATACCAGTAGCAATATTGTTCATTTCAATCCCCGAGAAGTTGTGGTGACTTGAGAGCATCGGGACCAGTGAACTCTCCGTGTATGTTCTGTCGTACAGCGCAGAAGCTGAGAGGTCTTACGGGAATTAAGACTGGACGTGTCGCACTACAGTGCTTTTTCCAGGGAGTGTAGTGGCGCCTGTAAGGATCTAGACAACAGAAGCTTCCATGCCTAGATCGCCCTAGATGCTAATCATTCTCTTCTTTTTTTTCCCCCGTGTTCCTCCTTCTCCGATAGGTCTCCCCTACTAGAGGGAAGAAGCAAGGGGCATAGTGCGTATCCGTTTTGCAGCGTGGCCGTAATCGCTCCTCTGGCAAATACAGCCTGTTGGGGCGAGATGTGACGCCTTCGGGATGACGGTTTAGCTGTCGGCGCCGCATTTCGTACAGATGCTGTGTAACTGGATCAGATAATTCCTTCGCTCTTTATCCTTGCTAGGAGCATGCCGAACTAGCTGTGGGCAGCGGGGGTATGTCTCCAATCCCGATATGTTTTTTTCTATACCCGTAAGAGCTGATGGCATACTTCCCTGTGAAAGGTCACAAGGAGTGGCTTGGATGCGTTGGTGGTCACTATAGGCATAGGCATGGCATCCAAGGTATGCCGTGTATGCCCAAGGCAGAAATAGAAATGGAGCAATCCAGTAATGTCCAACGAAAATAAACCCTTCTATTGCTTGAATTGTCGACGACTTGTAGTACTACTTCGGGTTGTAAAACCCGAGTGTGTTGTAAAGTAATGTGGCTAGCCATTGTGCTGATGTGGTCGCTCGGCATTCTATTCCTGCAAGCCCGCCAAGTTAGGTCTGCGTCTTGGGCATGATCGAAGGCACCAGTAGTACCACTCGAATCTCATCCAACTGCATACTTGTTCTTTGATTTACAGTAAATCCATGAGAACGTTTCTCTGCATCGTAGACCGGCTAGATGATAGTGTGAGTTGGCATAGCTGGTATTCAACAGTAGCAACTAAACCTTGAAAGGCAATTAACGATTTCCATGATGGTTCTCATATGCCCCTTTCTGGTCAGATCTTTCGAGTCAGATCTTTCGATTAGTCCTGAAGACTCGTTCGGCTTGATTCGAATCAGCTGAGGCCAAGCGAGGCGGGCGAAAGAAGTGAACAATCCAGCAACGTAAGACGGCCTCCTAGGCTGAAAGATAGTTGCTCCGATCCATCCAATCCGGGTGCCGCTTAGTTAGGTGATGGCGATGAAGCCGGAGACATCATTTACCGAATTCGGGACGTTGGGAATCCTACCTCTCTCTCTTTGTGAGAAGGAGATCCTTCGGGATAGTGATGAATGTCGCTTCAAAAATGTGCCGGCTTCAGCGCAGCATCTTTATCTCTTAGGACGCAACCCTCTTTGGTTCTTTGACGCGTAAGCTAGGGCTCGGTTTTGACGCAGTTCTCGGGCAGCCATGTCTCCTCCCGTGTCCCGGACTCGAACGGACGACCCACCACGGACCCCCAACTTAGAGCTGGGACTTCACTATTGGAACTGGGCACTTCACCTGAAAGCTACCAGTAAACTCCACTACCTTCAGGCTTTGGCGTTTCCACTGATGACCGATTCGAGCACAGGGATAATGTAAGGGGAAGATATCGTGCTTCCCCGGGCGTCTATGGCAGTGCCTAGCCCTAAGAGTGTTGGTGGGCTGGTCTGCTGCTTTCTTCATAAAGGAATAACAGTCGGATTCAGCACCGTCGGGCAGGACGGAGGTAGCATTCGCCGGATACTACTAGGTTAGACATCTCCGCTTGGATATGTGTTCCTTCGATATTGTCAGCATACCTTCAGGTAGGTGGCTACATACATGGATTAAAGAGGTATCCAACTTACTTAACTCCAATAAGATGGGGTTTACTTGTCTATTCGGCAACAATAAATGTATCAAGTAGCTTCTTAACCTAGTGAATTATCTCAATCCTTAACATATATCCAGACCATATACTATATCACTTAATTAGCCCTTGATTAACATAAAAACTCTCTAAACAATGACTTACGTAAATCGGCGATGCAAACCTAGGCATCGGTGCTCATTATGTCCGTTCGTCGACGGCTGATGCCGATTTACCGATCTATGATTCGATGGCGCCGGCACTTGGGACAGAGATCGAGTAATAGGACGCCTTTTCTGCCCAGTCGGGACGCTTCCCCTTCCCCTTACATCGCTTACCACAGATTTCGGGCGGTGCTAAGAGATAACCGCATAATAAGCGTGCGTAATGATATGGAGGTTGTGTGCTGTGTGCTGCGTGCTGCGTGCTGCTTACCTGTCACTTTACTTCTGGCTCTATCACATATATAAAAACCGACCGGAGGTGAACTTGATTACTTCACCTAAGCACTACTAATGCAGGCGGGAATCGCATTTTATATGCCCGATATATGGTTCTGAGTCAGTAGAGGCTAGCGGTAAATAGGGGGCATGCTGACGTTTGCTGGCGTTGTTAACGAGCAGCGATAGGTAGAAGTATAAAGATGCCGCAGTTATTTGCGGGATTCCAATGTCTAATATCATTGGCCCATGTTTCATATCTACATTAATCCTTAATTAAAATGATCAGTGCTTAGCAACGTAAAGACAGTTGTGGTGTCCGTTTTACTATAGTATTTTTTTTTTAGTATGATGGTTACTTGGAAAGAAACTAAAGTTTCTCAAGAACCAGAATTTTAAGGGGCATAGCTTCTGTTAAATATGAAGATGGACATAACCCCGCGTTTCTAAACCTGCTACGAAGACTAAATATAGTCACCCCTTTGTCATCGACCAGTAACAGTCTGTAGAGCATACGGGTGGCAGCCCTGAAACAATAGAATACGTCGTACGCAGCCATGCACATTATAAGACATCTACGTAGCTTGAATTAGACCAGAATACGCATGCGGCGTTTGGGTCAAGGAGGATGCCTCTTTGGGGCTGGCGGGTTTGTCTATACGAGATGTTCTATAGATCCATAGACAAACACATTTTTCCAACCCAGAACACGTACTCACTGTTTACGTATGACCCTTCTCGTATGCAGGTTTTCTGCAATATGACGGCTCGTGAAAGCAAGTGGGCGTAAGTAGCAGGGGAAAATCCTGCCCCGTTCGAGAGACGGCAGGGCCTTGAATGCCTGCCCCTTATCGGCACCGAGACACTTGCGGTGAGTATATGTGCTCCGTGTTTCTACTGTCTGCAGTGTAAAACATCCAAATAATGCTGCGGCAAGCGACATAGCCGCGCGTTCTCGTCCAACTAACTTATGAGTTATCATATGATGGAGGGAAGTGATTATCTCGAGCCGAACGAGCCTTCTCACGGATATATCTATATGAGGACATCCAGTAGATTTGGGTCCTTCCGTTGTGCACTGCTATACTCTTTCGACTATACGAATGCCCCGAGGACGCACGTATCACAAGCCGGAGCTTCATGCCACCATTTCGGACTCCGTGGGAGGGGGTCGAGGACCGGACTGGTTGAGAAAGAGTGGATAATAGGAACCACCAACAGTCACGGGGAGAAGAACAAACAGTTGCAAACTATGGAAGCATTCTAAAGAGACATGGCAAGATTAAAAAGGGGTTAGCCTTTGGTGGAAGAGGCTATTTGATGTCCAAAAGAAAGAACTAGGAGCCGACTACAACAAGCTACGATACAGTACCACCGTGTTTCATTCGGGTATTTTACGACCTATTTCCAGGGCGCCGACTATAGTTTGAAGATCTGAAAAGATGTAGATGGGAATAGGGATAGGGGGTGGGGGAGTTGGTGATAGGTTGCGCGAATCCACCCTATACCGAAGGCCACACGGCGATGACTATCGAATCGGAAGCTACTATAGTGCCGGAGCTCCAGGGGGTATACTTGGATAAGCATGAGCAAGAGATGATTAATGGGTTTAAGAGGGAGCGATAAGAAGGCTTAGTTGCCTCAGACTACCTGATGGGGCTCTTGCAAGGTGTCAGCAAGGCGCTGTAGAAGTCAAGAACAGCCAAAACCATACACCAAAGGCAAATGACCAAGAGACTCAGTTGCCTCGAGCCTAACCACGAGCAGAATAGAATTAATTAGAGGCCCCCTAACGCACTTCAATTCGATAAGAAGGACACGACAGCTTATGGTCAGGATAGCACATAACTGGGCGCAGCTATCTACACTTGGACTTCCCGTAATCCGGACAGAGGGCCCTATAGACGACAAGAACGCCCCTACCCAGCTACTATA
Source organism: Daldinia grandis (assembly GCA_022432525.1). Classification (NCBI taxonomy): domain Eukaryota; kingdom Fungi; phylum Ascomycota; class Sordariomycetes; order Xylariales; family Hypoxylaceae; genus Daldinia; species Daldinia grandis. Next base: position 669,242 of record JAJKLB010000016.1, on the reverse strand, counting down.
ACGGCCCGGCCACCTATTATTGTTGCACTTGTACTAAACCTGGTTAGCCCAAAGAGGGGGTCAGGACCGGACACTACGAGCTTGCCTATCCTTCATCATATATAGGGTCACAAAATTCCGCTCTAACACCCCCATGTTAGCGACCACGGAGGAAATACGACTATCGAATAAAAGCTATAGAGAGAAGCCTGGAAACCACCACTCAAGTCATCCCTCCCAATACGTGGTGCGAGCATTGGTAAGAGAACAACCTAGAAGATTGGACTACCATATCCCCGATTCCTTCGTCCCTTGTACACTACAATACAAGAGACGCCTCTCCAAATATACAGGACTTGGCGATAGCTTGAGCTTCATTCCAACTAGTGGAGGGGAGACGGCGCACAAAAGTCCCAAGAATGAACACCGTGCCTAGCTTGACTATTGCTCCGAGATAAGCACAATCGAAGGCCAGTCATATAGGCCACGGTATTACTAGGCTCTTTAGGCCTTCAGCCTCGTCAATCTATCATGACCGAAACAGCTGTGTCCAAGAGGATAGGGGTAAAGTATTAATTACTTCTCCTTTATATCGAATAAATGCTTCGACCATAGTCGAACATAACATTAGGTACTGTTAAACAACATACCACTACGCCAAAAAGGTCTGTTAATAACACAAGTGCTATCTCAGTTTATTTGATAGGTAGGTACTTATAACATAATGAGACATCATTTAATTATAATAACTAGGATTGTCTCGAAACACCGGTCTTGCCTCTAAAGTGTTTGAACAATTATCTAACATCACCTACCTAGGTATGGATTATTTGACGTAAGGATATCGTTTTACGAGAAATAGTATCCTATATCGAGTCATTTCATATTGGCTTTATATTAAAGAAGACCGCTTTTAAGTAGGTAAGTAGATACTAACAGGTACTTAGGTAGTTATACAATGTGGGCATTATGTATTTATTACTTCGATTATAGCTAGGTTTATAATAAACGACCGCACATAAAAGTCAAGAGTCATAAGTAGGTAGGTAGGTACGTAATGTTACAAGTTACCTTCGAACTGATCTTGAATGAATAATGCCGACACCTGAACAGACGCAGGACGTAAGAACTCCCCTCCAAAACCTGTTAACTATATCTTGGTCCGCTTCTTAACTTTGCGATACAGATCCTGCTCCTCCGTCCAGGCATCTTCAAAAGCAGTCGGTAGCTGTTTGAAATGCTCATCTCTGTGGCCTAGATACCGTACCATTTGGAACGCGCCTGTACCAACTGACATAGTCTGTCCCATGATAATCTTCTCACTCACACCCTCGATACGGTCTGCCTTCATTCCGGCCGCGGCATCGAATAGGTGGTCTGCCGTCTTCTCAAATGATGCTAGTTGCAATACGCTGTCTCGCATCTTGGAAAGACCGAACCGAGTAATACCAAGAATCTCACCCTTATACGTCATGACGTCGGCTAACAGTTCCATATGTCGCGGATCGATGTCCATATCGCCCATGACACTCGTGATTTCTGCGGCAATAGTACTTCGCGCTGCTTCGATGCCAAGGACGTCCCGACATTCAAGAATGCTGTTAGTACGGACCTTGGTACCGATAACACCTTCAGTATTTACGCACTGTCGGAGACCATAACCCTCGACTAGTACAGTATAGTAGTTGATTTTTTTATCCTTCTTGTCTTCTTCCGTCTGGATGATTGCACGAGTAGCATCTGGATACCCGGAGATTGGAACTGACGGCAATACACGCTTGAGGTGGCTCACTCGAACGAGCAAGTCAGCTGCCGCCTCTGCGATTGCCGCTTTACTTTTGGGTGCTCGTCTGGCCATGGAATCCGCGTCTGGGGGTCTCACGGTTACCTCAATAGTTGCATCTTGTTCGAATACTTGAATGTCCGCATCTTGGATCTTTAGCTTCTTTTGTTTGGAGATAGCGTGTTTAATATCATCAAGGCCGATACCAAGATGCATTCCTTCTAGGGCCTCAGTGTTAATATGAAGGGTAATAAATGCTCTGTGCGGCCCCCATTCGTCATCAACATATCGAATAATGTCCTCGATATATGTCTTCTCAATTCTTGCTCTCACAAGATGTGCCACCTCAATCTGTCTGTTATTTTGCAGGGGGCAAGTGATAACTGGCGTACTGATCAACTTTGAGGCGTTGATGATTTCCTTGATACGTGGTACACCTTGTGTAATACTCATTCCAGCAACACCAGCAAAATGGAAAGTCTTCAGGGTCATCTGCGTTCCTGGCTCGCCGATTGACTGAGCACCCACTGCTCCTACTGCATGGCCCGGTTCGACACGCGCTTTAGAATATTTCTCTAGGCATAGCGCAATGAACTTTCTAACCGTGCGTTCGGAAACCTTTGCGACCCTCTCCGATGCTAGTTTTGGAACTGCCAAGACTGCCCCCTTTTCTTTCTTGTGTATTGTCGCCAATGATCCACTCGGTTTGGTAAGCATAGGCTCGAGACCTCCAGCAGCTCGGAATTTAGATAACTTCTTCGCCAAACCCTCCATATGCCCATAAACGGTGTCGAGGAACTTTCGAGCACTCTCATGCTCGTCGATAGCATAGTCACTATCGTCTCTGTATTCTAGTGGTTCTCCGTGTAGTAGTCCTCGTCTCCGATAGCGTTCGCGTTCTTTTTTGAGGATGGAGTCGCAAAGCTCTAGGATCTCAAAAGGTAATAACGCCTTATCAGAATTTTTCCAAGTAAGATTTTCGGCATGGGACCAAGTTCGAGCGAAGTTAACTGGCACAGCTTTACCTTCCATGTCGACGGGATCGAGCTTGTCTGCGCCGAACTGGAATTGCACTACACCTCCGCCCGAAGTTCTGACGGTATCATCGTATTGGGTTGAAAGATCTTCTAGCGACTTCATTAAACGACGAGACATATATCCGGTTTCTGCAGTTTTGACGGCCGTGTCGACCAGACCTTCTCTTCCGGAAATAGCGTGGAATAAGAATTCAGTTGGTACTAGGCCAGTGTAAAAGCTATTTCGAACGAACCCCTTTGCCGGGGCTTGTCGGGTGTTCTTATGGAAGTGTGGGAGAGTCCGATCTTGGAAGCCATCAGCTACACGTTTTCCACCGATGATTTGCTGCCCGACAACGGCAACCATTTGAGCCACATTGATAACCGAGCCCTTCGAACCGGACGAAGCCATAATCCAAGGAGCGTTATTTTTACTCAACGTCTTGATACAGTAGTCCCCCGCAGCTTGACGAACTTTGCTCAGGGTACCAGAAATCTTATTTTCTAGGGTTTCTTCCATACTGCATCCTGCTGCTTTTGGTAGTTTATTCGCATTGAATTGCTCGATAAAGACATCTGACTGCTGGTATGCATCCTCTACAAGCGCTTGCTTCTGTTCAGTGAGAGACGCAGTAGGGTAGACATCGCCGATACCGATTGAGAAGCCACGGTTCGTCAACACTCGTGCACAGAGCTTGGCTAATCGATTCATCGTCGTTACGGCTGCGTCTGGACCGAAATCTCTTAAAATGACATAGAAAATAGACTCCTTCTTGCCTGCTCCCACAGTGGACTTGTCCATCCTGCCGCACATGACTTCCGAATTTCTCACAACTAACCAACCATCGTTCGGACACATATCCGGCGCCAGAGGCTTTTGGCCTGGCTGAGGTGGTTCTGGATCGGAGAATTCTTTGCACTTGGCATCAAGGTTGACTTTTACTGGCGAGGCCTTGTTCGGACGCATAAGCATACTGAAGACTTGCTTTCCAGTCCAAAGTCGCTTAGGAGCAAGAATAGCTGGAGGGGGGAGGTCGAGATTAGTGACACCGTCCATCATTTGCATCACTACATAAGTAAACGTCCTGCGATCATAGAAATTATCTTTGCTACTAAGCAAATACGCAGCTGTAATGAAATCCTGTGTTGCTGCAATGATAGGCTCTCCGTTCTTCGGCGTCGCTAGATTGTGCTTGACACCCATGAGCTCCATGGCTTCAGCACGAGCCTCTTCCGTCTGGGGAACATGGAGATTCATCTCGTCTCCATCAAAATCGGCATTGTAAGGCCCGCACACACATTCGTTAAGGCGAAAGGTTCTCCATGGTCGAACTTTGGCAAAATGGCTCATAATACTAAGTTTGTGAAGCGATGGCTGCCGATTGAAAAGGACAATATCATTATCCTCGAGGTGTCGCTCAACTATGTCTCCTTCGCGCAAATCTCTAGCAGCTGATTCCTTGTCTGCAAATCTTAAGGACACTTTGAATGCCTGGTCACCGTCTTGTTTTAGGATGGCCTGGGCTCCCGGCCATACGTATGGACCGTTTAGTATGCATTGCTTTAGTTTATCGATATTTGCGCGGTTGACTCGTTCGGGGTAGGTGAGGTTCTTAGCGACGAGCTCGGGCACGGCAACCTGATTAATGGCCAGGTTTGGATCGGGCGAGATGACAGTTCGACCAGAGAAGTCGACACGCTTTCCGGACAGATTACCACGGAATCGACCCTGCTTTCCTTTCAGACGCTGACATACACCCCTCGTCGTTTTCATACCACTACTCTGTAGGCCGGGAACATCGCTGTTTACGTATACCGCAATTTGCAGTTGCATATATTCCCACTGTTCCATGATGGTCTGGAGAGCAGTGCCTTTTTCCAGCGCAGCACGGATGAGACCACATGCCCATACTATGTCTCCAAGACGGGTTGTCAGATCGTCTTCATTACTCGCACCCTCCTGGGCTACGGATGGTCGAATGCACACAGGAGGGGCAGGGAGATATTGCCATAAGAACATTTCAGGCCGTCCCTCTGAAGGATCGAGACCAAGTAACTCGCAATCGGTAGGGCTGATCTGCTTAAACAAGTTCAGAACCCTGAGGGGGTTTAAATCCTCGAAAGCCTTCCTCAAATGCTTTTCAAGGTCGTGAACATGTTTCTTAGCTTCCAGAAAGGAGTTATCAAACTCGATCTTACTTGGCGGGGGCTGCTTCTTCTGTGATGTTGACTTATTGTACGCAACAAACTTGTCGTGGACAATTTTAAGAGCTCCAACTTTTCTAATTTGCCCATTCACCGCGCCGCAGTATGGGCAGTTCTTCGTCTTTCTACATTGTGCATTGATCTTTTTGCATATAGCACTTCGTCGCATGTTGTCGATAAAAGGTCTTCTCAACTCCTTAAGAAACATTCGTCGCTCTGGCTCTGTCAACAACACCCGGGAACAGTCTTTGCATATGTTCTGCAATATCGTTATCGTGAACTTGATATAACCGATATGGAAGGCTGGTAGAGGTAGTCGGATGTGACCAAAGTGACCAGTACAGTCTTGTAAACGAAGACCACATGTTGAGCATATACCTGTCTTGCTCGACGTCCCCTAGGAAGACTGACATTAGTACTGATGCTAAGCAAACCACCAGTAGTTATATTCACTTACCAGTCTTTTGTCAAGTATACCATTCTGTGTTGGTTCTCTGCCTCTATCGATATCGTACATAGTTCGATCGGAAACTTCTATGACAGCTTGATTGACAATGTCTTGATTAGATTGGATGCCGAACTTGATCTGCCTGAATTTCTTGGGAAGTTTATCCACAACCTGGTGCTTGACCGGTGCAGCTGAGGTGGTGATCGTTGTGGTAGCCATTTTTTCGTAGTATTTACGACGGGCGCGTCGCAAGAAAGCTCTTTCGCGAGAGGGGGTCTTAAGGTCAGTCGGAATTAGGTATTTTGTTGCGCGCCCCGATCGCTATGAGGAGGAGACGATTCATTCCATACAGCAGCTGATGCCGGTCGTTGGGGCAAGGGGAATAAGAAGAGGATACAGTTAAAAGACCATTTGCCGTCACGTTGAAGTCTAGAAACGAAGCTTGATTTAATGGAAATTTTAGTTTAGTTTCGCAAAAACTCAAACTACCTGAGATGCGGTTAGAGTCATTCTAGGTAGTCCGTGCCCCACCATCCTATCGGAGCCGATAACTCGATAAGGATGGGGTAAGCTTTACAATTATGGCCTAGTGGGAAAGACTCATAGCGGGGTTATAGGTACTTTTATGCAGCGCGTGCAGTACCTACATATATCCATGTACAGGTATTAAACTTTATGTGGTCGTCATAGGTAGGGGTTATTATGCTGCACTAAGGTGCCAATTTAAGGCTGACAAGGACAACAAGGTCCAATTACCATGTGATGCATGTGTAAATAAATCCATATGTAGGTAGGTATATACCTCTAACCTACCTCTAACCTAGATAATACAAACATCTTATTCTTTACTGCTCCCACGGTCTATTAACGCTTCCCAAATTGGTCTAACAGTAAGCTTTATTTTATGTAACTATATCATGTTACTCGTCTCACCGAATTGTTCGTCGCAGACCCCAATAATTCCCTGCCTTACCGACTCTATCTGAAGAGTTATAAGCGGGCCAGACGACCGATCTTAATAATAGATTTAACATATTTAACACTTGGCTTTTTAAGTTCGAGTTCCTTATTTATTACTTTATTTAACTACTCGTCAAGTTGGCGAATTCGCTGATTTGTGTCTCGCGAAGCTTCGGAAGTGCCCGTCTACCCTTGCGGCTTGTCAACAGCAGTCGACTCTCCAGCGTGTTCAAGAGGCGGATATTCGGATGGCCCCCCGGCCGTTCCGGTAAGATGCCCCCAGAAAATAGCGATTCCAATGCGTCCAATGCGTCCAACGACAAAAAGGAGGTCAAGAAAGTAGAGAAGTCGTATCTAGCTAGCGCCGTAGATTCCATCAACCCATGGACCACAAATCGAAGCACCACGCCGACTCCGAAAGATGTCCCTCCAAAGACGAGTAAGCCAGTACCTACTAGGAAAGCTGAGGACCATAGCACGAATACCCTTTACGGTCAGAGTTTCAGAAGATACCCATTGGATTGCCCACCGTTGAATGTTATGTGGTTTCATGCCGTAGATGTGAGTGACACATCTTGACGGCTCTGTCTTTGCTCGCAGCCTTCTGACTTTTTTTTTTTAATTGTCAGGTGCCCAAACGGAAACCCAATTTCCTAAAGACGAAGAAGAAGGAGGAAGACGGAGCCAAACAAACGCCGCCGAAAAAATTCGTTGCATTCTCCAAGAACGATTCCAGGTCAATCGAAAATGCCTACCAGAAACTCTTAGAAGAGCTCGAGGATGAACGAGGCAAGAGTTCGACAAGCAAGCAAATGCGCTCGAGCTCTCAACGGAGGAGAGCGGTTTCGTCGGAGGATGAACCCAATACTAGTATTGATGGGGAGAATAGTCCGCAACAAGGCGGTCTACGAGTCCCGGTCAATGAAGACTTTTTGTTCGATGTTGACATAGAAGAGCGTGAGTTAGCACCGGTATATTGGTTGGGACCCATTTATGATGTCCGCCGTGGCACTTGGTTCTATCAAGAAGGGTCCACGTTGCGACCCTGCGAGGAAAACCTAGCAGCTCAGCTTGAGGAAGGCTACTTGAAAATCAAGCCATGGACGTATCCTGCACCAAGCATCCGCAGTAGCTCCGGGATGCAAGATGTCACCCCTAAACCATCCTCAGAAAATTTAAAGGCGGCTGCCAGGTCGCAGACTGACGGTCCACTCAAGTCCCCTCTGCTCCCAGCGCAGCATCAACCGCAAACTTACCGACTCTTCGGCACTTACATGAACAGTATAGCAACTTATCAGGACTCAAACACTGCGTGGCTATCGTCAGAGAGTGTCTTTTCCTGGGTAACGTCGACGGTATACCAGAGGTTTGCGGGCGGTGGTTATATGAATGGCGTAAAACTTGTGCGTGGTTACTCAGAGCCTGGTAAGACGAAAGATGGGAAAAGACCACCTACGCCCACGACCGCTACACTGCCCCCTGATAAAGTGGACGACAAGCAAGAGAAATCCATCAAACGAAGATCTGCCCCGCCTAGTATACGTTCAGAGGATACTTCAGACTTAGATAAAGAAGATGATGAAACTACAACAGAGACTCAGCGTCGAGAGAATCGCTTGAAGCGACAGTTTTCATCATTTATCGAGGCTTCTGACGATCCAGAAAAGCAGGATGAGCAAATCAGAAAGCGCGAGGAACAAGAGATCCAGGACGACTATAATGGACAGGACGGTGAAACACAGGGACGTGACATCGAGCATCTTGTTCTCGTTACCCACGGGATCGGGCAGCTCCTAGGGCTTCGGTAAGTATAACCATACTATCGTAGCACATTCTAGCACAAATATTAATCCGTACTTCCAGGATGGAGAGCGTCAATTTTGTCCACGATGTTAACATGTTACGAAAAACAATCAAGGCGGTGTATGCACATTCGGCGGACTTGAAGACTCTTAATAAGGAGAACGATAACGGGCCAGGCAATTGTAAAATCCAGGTTCTCCCAGTTTGCTGGAGACATTTACTGGATTTCCCCAAACGACGAGAAAAAAAAGGCGAAACCGACTTAGGTGACATCGGATATGAAGAGGATGAATGTAAGTATCCTACTCAAGCCCTTTAACCCTCTAGCTATGAATTAACAACTCGCCAGATCCTTCTCTGGAAGATATTACTATTGAGGGGGTCGCATTTGCCCGTTCTCTTATATCAGACCTCGCCCTGGACGTTCTACTCTACCAGAGCGCCTACAGAGAACAAATTGCTGAGATAGTCCTAATGGAGTCGAATAGGATCTATAAGCTCTTCATGGAGCGAAACCCCGACTTTAAAGGCAAAGTTCACATCGTCGGCCATTCTTTAGGCTCAGCAATCATGTTCGATATCCTCTGTAGGCAGAAGGAAAGATTCAAACCACCAGAGACACCCCGCCACCCCTTACGCTTCTGGCCCTCTCAAGAGCGGTTTGAACCTTCTCAAGATCACCGAGATCTTGCCTTCGACTTCGAAGTAGAAGACTTTTACTGCCTCGGCTCGCCGATTGGGCTTTTCCAGATGCTCAAAGGGCGTACCATTGCAGCCCGGAGCAAGCCGAATGCAGCCCCATCTGAAAGTCCCCTCAATCCGGAAAGTGTAGAAGACCCATTTCTATCTTCCATTGCATCAGATCAACGCATCTCAGCCGTCACGGGTCATCCATTCTCAGTATCATCGCCAAAAGCAGGACAATTGTTCAATATATTCCATCCTTCTGACCCGATTTCATACCGCCTAGAGCCACTAATCTCGCCAGCCATGTCGTCCCTCAAACCCCAAGTCTTACCCTATACCAAAAAAGGTATCTTCGGTGCTGTGGCCCCACAAGGATTGTCAGGCCTCGGCGTCAAAGTAGGCCAGAGCGTCAGCGGACTCTGGTCTAGTTTCAGCGCCGGAATCGCCAGCAGCATCCTTAACCGGAGCCTTGGACTGAGTAACGAGGACGTCGCAAACTTCAATGCTGCGAACAGCAATAATAATCCTTCGCAGACAATACCTCCCGGAGCTGGTACGAATATCATTTCTGGTAGCGTAATTTCCGACACCAACGCACAATCCGAGAAAACGGACGCACGGAAAAGAGCGCTCGCTCGACAGAACTCATCCGCTGGGCCGGGCGGTACTTCTAACTACGACGCAACACTCATCGACGATGACCTTGAGACGCTATACGCCCGATTTCAGAAGAAACGTATTGAGGAGCATAAAAATAGCGCCAGCCGCGCTGAGGAGGGCCAAGAGCTTGGCGAGGCCTGGGCAGCAGAGGAGCAAAAGGCGCAGAAACTGCGTAGGGAGGAAGCGAAGGTACGCGCCTTGAATCGTAACGGCAGGGTTGATTACAGCATCCAGGAGTAAGTCTAAATTGTCTCTTTCCTACTCTTTCCCATCTCCACAAGAGAGGGAGAGTGGCCTCAAATTAAAAGCAAAATAATAGTCGACAATTGCTAACTAGTTTTTTAATTACCTAGAAGCGCACTTGACTTCAACCCCATCAACACTATCGCCTCGCACATGAGCTACTGGCAGGACGAAGACGTCAGCCATTTCATGATCTCGCAGCTCTTGTCTCGGAAGAAAGAAGACGAAAAGCAAAAAGGAGACCAAATTCTTATTCGCGTTTGAAAAGATGGCTTGTTCTTCTGCTATGACAGACGTATTACATTGCAATACGTTCGTTCAATGCACAGCATTTCTCATGCTGTGGCTCTCATCACAAACCCCAAGCATTACTTAATTATATCACACGAGGGATGGGTAGGTAGGTATATTTCGCTACTGGCTAGGTACCTACCTAGCTCGGCTACCGCGGTGACACCTAGGAAAACCCCGCTTCCCTTCGCGCCGCGTCGTGGCATATAGCACATGACAAACATACCTTCTCATACCGCGGATCCCAACCGAGGAGCAAGCAGGTGCCTCGCCGCCGTATATATATCTATACTAAGCTCGGAGCTAGGCTTAGGATACTCGGAATCATAGTCTCTATCGATGAAGAATGCTAGACCCAACCCATCCACCTTTCGAATTTCCCCTCTTCCCCTTTTCTGACACACGGAGTTGGCGTTGGATGGATGCATGGATGGATTGGATGGGCGTAGATATGTATGTCGATAGATACCTAGATACCATTCTAAATATCATGATAGAGTTAGGCTCGCGGCCTACAACAATAACCATGATGATGTCTTACTAGCTGATACTAGGTTGTATCGTATTAATCCTAGAGAAGGGGTAGGCGATCGTCTTGTGGCTAATTCTACCTCACATGATGCAAAAGAGATCGTCACAAGTGAGTAGTAACGTGATTCCGACAACCTTGTCTCACAATAGGTAGCCTCAGGGGCAGGACTTAAGTACCTAATCTTTCAGGAGTGCTCTCTGCAGGACACCAATTCACAACCGGTATGTCTAACAATACTGGTGATTTAGAAACACGTAGTTATATTTGATCAGAAGAACAGAGTCAGAGGCAATTAATGAAATTCATTCGCATTCAGTGTTCCTAGACTGGGAACAACCACTGCGCAGAAGTGTATTTGTATGGTGCTAACGCAACCAGAACGAGAAACCCTGCAATGTCCCTAGCAAAGCAAAACCATGACTCCGCGTTCCGCAACAGAACTTTTCCGGATCCAGGCCAGATTTTTCCCCTTTTTTCCATTGTGCCATAAGTCCGACCAAGTGAGATCACTCGAGTTTACCAAATCACGACCTGCCATAGTAACCCACCCGCTAATGCGAAGGGTGCCCATAAGAGAATATACAAAGGGTGTTTGTCGAAGATTATTAGAGATTGACCCTCCCAATCATCCACTGCTCTGGCAACCTTTCCAAAGGCCACGGTCGCCATCCACCTTCATAACTTTCCGAGAAGAAATTGAATTTGTAATGAAGTCATCGCGTCGCAGAAAAAGCTCGAGGCATCTTTATGGTGAATCTGCTTAGTTAGGGCACTGGGACTGGACATGTCCAGGCTGCTGGCACTTGTAGCAGATCTTCTCTCCACCAGTCGAGGGTTTGGTGCAGTCACGAGAGAAGTGACCATTCTCGCCGCAGTTGTAGCATTTGCTACCATTGACACATTCACCTGTAGCTGGATTAGAATGAAAGCATATGCCTTGCGATTTCAACATTACTCACGAGACATGTGACCATAGCCGCCGCAAGAATAGCAGGTCTTACCGCCTTGGCCACCGCCTCCGTTATAGCCGCCGCCAAAGCCACTACCTCCTCCGTAGTTTCCTGAGCCGTACGATTCAGTGCAGTTACGAGCAATATGGCCGGGCTTGCCACACTATAGCCGGAAATGTTAGTTTTGCGATAAACGCCAAACAGGCAGTATTGTGAGAACTTGCCTTGTAGCACTCCTGAGAACCACCACTACCTTGGGGGCCGCCAGCTGGAGCGCCGCTCTGAGGGCAGTCACGGCTTATGTGACCCGTCAAACCGCAGCGGTAGCATGACTTGGTGTCCTTAGGACCATCGGGGCAATCGCGACCTAAAATCATCTTCTGTTAAAGGCTGTACGATTAAATATGGGAAGGCACTAGGCTTACTGAAGTGGCCTTCGCCGCCACAGTTGTAACTGCAAAAATGTTATTATAAAACGTCTATTATATCAAAGTGAGAATATTTCTTACCACTTGGGCGGGCCACGGTTAGGACATTCCCGGGTCTGAGAATTTGTCAGTAAGTAAATACTCGTACAGATAGACCGCCTCGCAGCTCATTAAGCTCATTAAGCTCATTCCGCAAGACATACCTGATGTCCAGGCTGACCACCTACGTGAAGTGATGTTAGATGATGCCTCGCCCACGAAATTAAACAAGATAGACGGGGATTCGAGAGAGGATGAGGTGTTTTGATCGGTGACATACAACAAGAAGATATTTTTAATGGTGATATACTGGAAATCGGAAAACTTGATAGGGGTCCATTTGTTACATTTTGACAATGGCTTGATAAATAAATATCATACAATAACATCAATACAGTAGTTGTAAATAAAGATATAGGGTTCCCGAAATCACACAAGGCAATAGGTAATTGTTAAAAATAGATAGTGTGATGACTTACAAGTGTAGCAGGTACGAGTGGAAGTGCCACCTTGGTAATCCATCTTGACTTGGTGGATTTAAGAAGATGCAAATGATCGAAGTCTGTCAAAACGTACATAGTGTTAGCGAGTAAGACGCCATTAGAAAACGGAATAATATGCCATGTAACCGCTGACTGGCACAGACAAACGGTCTTCACTCCATAGAGAATGAGTTGCCAATACCAGTTCGAACACCACCCCTCAAGCTGCCAAGTCACGATTTCATTGGAAGCCTTGAAACATTTGTAGGTGCCGCTAGAGACCCAAGAGGCTGGTAGCAAGTAACAGATATAAAGACGACGTAGCGCAAGCAGGATGGGCGTATGTAGGGCTGATAGGGACACCGATTCGTCATGAATGCAAGGTGATGAGTGTGGGGATTAAGCGATGATATCTGAGAGGCGCGTACTTTTGATACGTACGCCCGTGCAGCGGGGTTATGTTCAGTGCAGCGGAAGGGGCCACGAAGGAGGGGTTCATAGTCGCGAACGCCATCACCAACACCAGCAAATGACAAAGGATGACATTGATGTAAGCAGGAAGTTGAAGCTTACCGTAACTTTGATAGGGAGCAGCAGTGTCGAATTGCCGTTGACTTAAACTTGAGTTAGTAATCTAGTAGCGACCACGAAATAGATATTGGTGTCGTACTAGGTCCTTGACAGGATTGTTAGTGGGAGGGCCGATATGAAAACGGTGGACGATGTGTGTGCGTGTGCGTGTGCGTATGTGTATGGGGAATAATTTTTCAATCGGGCGTGTGGTAGGAAGGATAATGAGAGAAGAAGAAAAAATATGTTGACGGAAGGATGGTCAGTCAGTTAGCCTGTGGAAGGAGTTGGATGGTGGGGTGATGAGCGTCTAGGTCGAAGCCAACGGCCTGAAAACAGAGATTTCAAGGCAATGGCAATACAGAAGGGGGGCGTTAATGCTGAGCGGCAGGTACACAATATAGGTACCCTAAGTACTTAGGATACCACATATATTTGGGCATGCAGAGAGGTATATGTACTTATAAGTAGCTTGATGTTGGAAAGCGTCAACGTACCTGAAAGATATACAAATTTCGATGTATGTATACCGAAGGGAGAAGAGCGTTGGAATTTAGAGTTGATGTTTGGACGAGGGAAAGAATCTTATTATCGATTTCGCCGAAGGATAACGATACCACGTCCTAATCACAGTAGAAATTCTTGTGGACGTAATAGCGTAATAGCGTAATAGCGGTTGATTGCTAACCATAAAATTTTTTGTGGGCTTCGCCAAATTTCCATTTAGGACGTCGGCTGGCTATTCTGCCCATTTTAGCGCCTAAACGGCACGTGCGATGCTTTACCGCCATTTTTAAACAGTACAAGTATTATATCACTATCTAAACATTCATATACGATAAATATAATGGCAAGCAGGGTCATATATCTTGTCGATCTAGGTCCCGTGGGAGTCTCATTGCCCTTTTTGATCCGAATACGTCCTTTCGACTGAGCATATGTAGCCTGTTCGCTAACTGACCACCTACCTCTTCGCCCCTAGATCGATGAAAAATAAGCAATGTAACATGTTTAATAATAAAGCTTCTTTTTTTCTATTAATACCTATAGTATCTCATATTTCTACCTATTTAGTGCAATATCGCTTCTATCACAAACACTCGAGATTCAAATTTCCCGGCTCATGGAATGCCGTGTCTCGAATTAAATGATCGCGACCAATAAACATCGCCACCGGGAAACCTATTTGAGACGGCGGTCGTAGTTATTTGATATGCTGTCAAAGTTGGGCCTGTACCTAATTATTCACACAGAAAATGGGCATATTCCTAGGTTTTACTCGCACTATGACACGAATATATAACCCAATCGGGCACCGTGTAGTGATGAATAGGCGAGCTTTGATTGTTTTAAATACTGTAATAATGTCACGATTGCTCTCGAATTAGCTTAATGCTCAAGGCAAACATCTGTCGTAAACTGCTATTATTAAATCGAACATTACACTTGGGCAGCCCCCAAGCAATTTTATGGCTAGGTGTTTATTGGTAAACTTACCTCTTAACATTGTATCCCCATTTATACAAATAGCTGGAAATTATAGCAAGGCCTTTGGGCCCTGCCTTTGGGGATGAGGTATAAATCCTAATAAGACTTTGTACTTAAACGGATTCGTGTCTACCTACCTACATATCGTCTTAGCCAACTACATAATTACTGTATTCAAATCAAACTTTCCAAATCATGATGACACCAGTACGGTTGCATTGAATAATACGAGGTAACTTTCGATACTATAGTAGGCTATGAGGTATAAATAGTTTATGTCTCTATTCCGGTCTGTACTGCTTTGATTATATCCGTGTGTTATATAAGGACGCTGCCATATTCGTGAATATTAAAATCTGTCATTGTTTGACTGCTGCTTTTTTTAATCACTACGGCGATTAGATATCAGAATTAAAGATTTTGCCGTCCCGGAACGCGACTCTCCGAGAGCTAGTATAGGATATAATTGGTTTAAACTAATGGATATCAAATAGTCAACTGTAAGTGGCCCCGATCTATGCTTTGCGGTGACGAGCTGTTTACCTATGTTATATGGACTGCGTTTTAATACGGTGATTGGAATTCGTGCGCTATGCGGGATGGAGGATCATATGCAGCCCTACCTATTCCATCCACAATCGGAAAACCAACCCCGTTTGCAAGTTGCATGTAACGTGGATTTTGCACATCCACTGGTAGATACTTCAATACCTGGGCCACAATCACGGGTATCCTTTCACTACAGTAGATTCTAGTAGGTACATGGCGTGCATACCTATGAGGTAGGCACATAAATGAAACTATGAAGTCACTCCTTCAATATTGCAGTTCTAATGTCGCATCTAAGTATGTAATAAGAGACCCAATTGGGTTGCAAAAATCAATACATATTCCCAATGAGGAATTTCAAGGAATTTCAAGGAATTTCACATCAATCTCTTCAGGGCTAGGTTCCAATCGTTCTTTTGGGGAGGCAAGTAGGGACTAGCAGAATTAGGCAGCTTAGTAAACGCACGGACCATGCTTTTTTTTTTTGGGAATGGGGCGGAAAGTGTTTCTCGGCGCGTATCACTGTTCTAACACGCGTCATTACCCGAGTAGTTCGTCCTTACCAAAACGTTCATTGCTTGAAACCCCCAAAGTCAATTCGTTAAACATTCGCGATAATGTCTTGATGAGCCATGTTTGCCTACTTATAGCTATAATCAAGAGCGCGAGTCAACTTATTCACAGATGGAGAACTGGTTCAAGGACGTGGGTAGACCTGCCCTATTTGATGCTTTGACTGGAGTCTGTAATAGAATTGATAATGAGCTTGATGAAGGTGCGTGTGTGTAAACGACTATTTTAAGAAAAAAAAATACTAAGTTGGAAAATAGGGCTTAAATCATATAGAGACGAAAATGCTCGGCTTTCTACTGAGCTCGAAAATTTAACGGCCAGGATCTCCAATGCAGATCAATTCAAGGAAGAGAATCTCGCTCTAAAGAGAGAACTTCAAGCCCTTAAAAATAGCAGTCATGCCAGCATCTTGTCTATAGACCAATCTAAAACCCGCGATGACACTAGAAATGGCCGATCCCCTCTCACCCCTAAGTCTGTGAACCAAGTTTCGAATCTTAAGCCATCTACTCAAGTAGGTAATCTTAACATCGATGGGCTAGGCGTCACTGCGCTCAAGGAAGAGTACTTTAAATTGAATGGGAACTACACAAAGCTGCACCAGAAATACTTGGAGCTTGAAGATGCTCACACAAAGTTAAATCGGCGACTTCGAGATAAGACGAAAGCCTATAACCAATGGATGGATCATGCAAATCAGTTAGATGAACTGTGCAAGAAGCGTAGTCGGATAATAAAAAAGTTAGAGGCCAAGCTGGACGCCGCGGCGGCAGCAGCATCTGGTTCACTTGATGGAAGCCTTTCGTCAGACACACCGGTTCCGCTTACGAATAAAGACCAAGTCGCTGCTCGCGAATCGATCGATTTTGACGTTCCTAGCTATCCTAGGTCTACGAGGCTCGATCCCTTGTTGAAGGAAACTCCACTAATGTGGCCACCCACAAATGTTGATGAAAATAGAAGCGGTTCCCCTAAAAGAGTATCCTCACTGGAGCCGATGCAAATGAAGACAGCGTCACGGATTGACACGGAGACAAATATCACAACCGGCTCGGGAAGTTGCATTAGCACTGTGGATGGCGAATCATATCTATTGCCACCTTTGCCGCAGTGTCGAGATACCAATCTAAGGGAGGTGCTCATTAAGACCGAGCCTTCTTCCGACCCCCCGGTTATAGTATCCGAGCGTTGTGTGCGCAAGAGGAAATATGATAACCAGACTGAAAGTGTGACTAAGGTCAAGACGGAAGATAGTTCCGATCCGCTGATTATAGATGAACACCAGCACTTTATACCACATGAGAGCATTGATTTTGATGCTGAGGGGGGTAGAGTAGTTACACCAAGAAAGCGCAACAGGACAAGTCTCGAATCCAAAGACTTGTCTGTTTCGGGTTCGGCTGGAGTTCCTGGGTCGCACGCTGGCAATAACCGGCTAAGCAGGTCAGAAGACCCTCCGGTACGCAATACGACACGGAAGAGAACTGTGCCCCCTCAGTTTTTATCGGACGAAAATCTCGATCACGCATATGTTGACAATGATCTATTGCCGCCACAATCCAGAATTTCCGGCCCTGCTGCAACGATTCAAGAGAAACTAGGAGGGAACTACTCGACAAAGAGAAAGGGTCCGTCATCTGTAAGGACTAGTCCAGTTAATATCGCAGAAGATGATGCTCAAAACGAAACCCCGAGGACTACTAAGAAGAGACCAAGGAATAGTCTTCAAGCTCTTCTCAATACTCCCTCGCCAGGCCACAAAGCTATCAATCCATCACCCACCACGCAGTCAGACCATGCGCGTATATCGAAACAAGTCGAGTTTCAGGCCCCACAGAGACGTGAGCTGCCTTTCAGCAAGCATGATCTGAGGAAGACATCTAAGCTGCCTCAATCTTACGCTACTCTAGAAACATCACACGGCGAACGAACTCCCGGAAATATAAACGCGAAGCGACCATCTGACGGCAGAGAAAAAGACAGGACGGCTGGCAGTATCCGGCCTTTACGAGAGCGGCCCAAGTCTGAACTTGGCATTGCCGACTTCAAGATTAACCCGAATTCCAATGAAGGCTATGATTATGCCTTCACTGACGTTGTTCGGAATAAAGATGAACGAGCTAATTTGGAAGGATGCGTCCAAGAGGGATGCTGCGGACAGACGTTTCGGCTACAAGCACGAGCTAAGCGTGACCAGACAGGACCGGTAGATTTTCAGGTCCTACTAGAAAAACACTTGGGTGATGAAGCTTGGAAGTTGTCGACTATGACTAAGGCCGAGAGGGAAGATGTGTGGCTTGAGGCTAAGACGCGAGAGCTTGCTAATGAGCATGGCAAACATCGCCATAGATTCCATCGTGCTGCATCCCCAGTAGGTTTCTGGCGGGCGGATTTCCCGAGCACCCAGGAGGAACAACGTGATAGAGAAGAAGCAGCGAAGGCGACACGTCGAATAGTCGATGAGAGATATCGCGAGGCTATGCGGCCTGGCGGAAGATGGGTTTTTAGAGATGAATAACATCCGGTTCGCTGTTAAAATTCGAAGATGATTTAGGGGTATTCCCATGGCGCACTTGATTTTGCTAGCATAGAGCACACATTTACGAGCATAGAAATTAGCATAGCATAGCATAGCATAGAATTGTGGACTCATCAACCGAAAGAGGGTTGTGTCAAGCGAGCATGGGGACAGCAAAGATAGGAAAAGAGTATTTTAGCAGATAAATTACTTCTGCCAACACCATCCGTGCTTTTGTGTTAACTAGCCTTTCTTACACTTGTACGAGACTTGTTCGAACAAGCTTTCGACTGTCCGAATAAGAAGTGTAAAGTACATAGTTACCTAGGTTACCTAGGTACCTAACTAAGTAAATAAAATCTAGGTTAACTAGTTTTAACTGGAACTATAGTATGTATGCCCATTTCGTGTCTTAAAATATTAGAAAATCTTGAGTGCGGTATAAAGGCTGGTAGTACGTACCTGACCCTTACCAACGTCCACTATAGGTAGGTACCGAGCAGTTATAACAAATGTGGCTAGTGCCCGTGGCTGGGAAAGTATGCTCCGTCAGCCGGGCTCGCGCAGGGTTATTATTAGCTTGAGGTAATCTCAAAAGGGTCCGAAAACTTTAGAAAAAGTCAGAACACAAATTATTAGCTCGGTTGACCACGACCAACCCCGGTCAACTTTAACAACTTTCTTCAACGCGCGAACAATTCTGGCACTACTATACATACCCAACTTATTCCCTGGGCACCATACCTGCCCTTCAACGTCGTGTTTCCTCATCGCGTAGTGCACCTTCTCATACCCATTATCCACTTTCTCGTTTAAGGCTCCTATGAGGCAGCACCACTCGTTTCTATCATCCTTCTCGGCTGCGGAAGTGGATCGGAGCTGATAACACAACTTGACGCAACCTGACGCTTAAACTATTCAGCGCTCAGCCTTCGAGCAAACAACAGCCCCGAGATTGCCCGTTCGTCGCCTCCGCGCAAACAGAATCGTAATTCGAATACTGGCGACAGTCTACGTCGCAGAAGCAGTGGATAGCCACTGCTTCGTCACCCCAAGCCGGCAAGATGAACGGTAGTCATCTGCCGGCTGGGCAGTCTATGCCAGGAGGTATCCCCGGAGGAGTAGTTGTGGCGCGAGGGCAAGTTGATATGGGACCTGGCCCAGGACCTGGCGGTCGACGGCGGCCACCACAGCATCAGTATTCAGCTCATCATCAATATCACCAGCAGCAGCATGTCAATCCCATATACCACCATAACGGGTATATGGCTCCCTATCCTCAGACATACTATCCTCAGGTTTCGCATCACTATCAGAATGGCGCCATGGCCAATGCATCATACATGCAATACAATCAGTTTCCTCAACGATCTCCTCCCATAATCCACCAGCAATATCCTCCTATCGTGTCCTCCAGCATGCAGCCTATTCCTCAGCCTCCTTACTCTCGACCACCCCCGCCACAACAACACTCCCCGGCTCTTTCAACTCCTCCTCCTTATGCCGTAGCGGCGCCGCCTCTACCTGTCTCCGTACCCGAGACGCCCTCTTCGACACACTCGTCCCAAGTTCTTCCGGTCCCATTGACTCCCCCTACGCCGCAAAACCAGGAAGCTGCCCCGGCTGCCCCGGATGTCGAATTGCGGCCGACCCAGTCACCCTTCAAACCTCCAGTAAGTTATAGAACCTCTTACAGCAAACCGATCCGCTTAAGCTAATCCTTGCTTGTAGCTGCCATGGTTGTCGCGACCTGATGTTCCCTTTCCTACCAAGTCAGCTCGATCTAGGAGAAAAAGACGGATACAGAACCCCAATGCAGAGACTGTCGAATTGCCTTCGATCCAAGCAAAGGGAGTTGAGTCGGGAGTTGTGTCGCATGAGGAGGCTGTGGGAGGCGATGCCTCGCTACTTTTAACCCCTACAGTTAAATCTACTACTGCTACCATTCCGGCTAGCACGGATGCCCAGCTACCAGCACAGCCTGCACCTGGGCCAACAAAAGATGGCCCCTCGGAAACTTCACAGTCTATTCCGTCTGCCACTCCTCAGTCGGTTCAAGCAGCTCAGCCTGCTGTTATATCTACCAAGCACGCCAAGACAGCCTCTCTCGCGGCTATACCCGCCGTTCCTATTGTCCCCGTAAAACCTAAAGCAAGTCCTAAAGAGACAAATTCATCCAGTGCTGAGACCAAGCCAGTAGAGGAGAAACAACTCACACAGCATGCAGCAGAGGAAAAAGCCGCTGAAGCTACAGAGACTTCCCCAGAAGCATCTCGGGCAGAAGCAAAAGTAGAGCCCGCCCCCGTTGCCGCAAAAGCTGCCCCAAAGCTCTGGACGGGTTTATTCTCACGTGCAGCATCCGCCGCTTCTCCTTCAGCTGGCGTTACCGGTACTGCATCAGCTAGTGCTGGCGTTGTAACAAGCAGCATCCCTGATAACACTGCCCCAAGTAACGAGGGTGTAGGCATAGGCAGTTTTACAAAGTCAAACACCAGTTCTTTGGCTGAAGCTTTACGATCATACCGCGTGGATGGCAGTCAAAAGATTTCGTTTCTAGAGCCTAGAGGTTTAATCAATCCCGGGAACATGTGTTATATGAATTCGGTAAGCCATGGCAGTTTGGTTTGCAACGGAAGTTAAACTAACAGTACCCAGGTTTTACAAGTTCTCATTTTCTGCATTCCATTTTATGACTTCTTGGACCAGGTCAGCAAGAAAGCGGCATATAGTTTCAAAAGCGAAACTCCCCTAATCGACGCGATGTAAGTACTTAATCTACATCATTTACATAATTTACCCTCGATCCGTCTAACGTGTCCAGGATTATGTTCATGCGTGAATACAAAGTTATTGATTCTGCGGCATCTGTGGAGCTGCTTCGGCGGAGGCTGAAGAACGAGGAACTCGAACAGTATGGCGAACCCTTTACCCCTGAATTTGTTTATGAAGCTATAAGAAAACTTCCGAGATTTGCTAGCATGAGAGTAAGTTCTTTTTCCCGTCTATTTTGAGGCAATCTAACAAGGCTATGCAGCGTGGACATCAGCAAGATGCCGAAGAATTCCTTGGTTTTCTTTTAGAAGCACTACACGACGAGTGCGCGCAAGTAATGCGCAACCAACCAGACTCATCTGCTACGACTACCGCTGCAAACTCATCAGCTCCTACTCCTTCGGCAACGTCTCCTACAAGTACACCGGATACCAGTGATTGGTTAGAGGTGGGGCCGCGTCAACGCTCTGCTGTTACGCGTTCTTCCGGCCACCCAATTACCTCGTCTCCCATCACTAAGGTGTTTGGTGGGCAACTAAGATCGGAATTAAGGGTACAAGGCCTAAAGGATTCCGTAACTCTGGAACCATTCCAACCTCTTCAGTTAGACATTGGTTCCCCTCAGGTCAATAATATTGTTGATGCATTAAAAGCACTCACCAGACCTGAAATCTTACATGGCGATTTTGGGTCGCCAAGGGGGAAGGATGCGACGGCCACCAAACAGGTTCTCATCGAATCCCTACCACCAGTCCTCATTCTTCACTTAAAGCGTTTTCAGTTCGATACCGAAGGGACTGGAACTGTCAAGATCTGGAAGAAGGTTGGATATCCACTGGAGCTAGAACTTCCCAAAGAACTCTTTCCACGACAGAAGAGAAATGCTCTTGCCGTTGAAGGCGCGGGTTTCCCTAAATACAAATTGATCGCTGCCGTTTACCATCATGGTAAGAATGCAAGCGGTGGTCACTACACTGTTGATCTCAGACGCCAAGATGGTGTGGAATGGATCCGTATGGATGACACGGTTATCCGACGAGTAAGAAGCGAAGATGTGGCTGAAGGAGGCTCTGAGGACAAAAGCTTTAAAACTACGGCGCGGGTTGACAAGAAGGACACCGTCGTGAGCGGTTCCGGTAACAGATTCGAAGGAATCGGCGATGACGAAGCTGGTGATGATGAGGGGTGGAATAAAGTAAGCGCCCCAGCAAACGGGACAAAGAAATGGAGCTCCGTTGTTAATGGGGCATCGAACACTGCACAGGCGAAAGGAAAGCAGACCAAGGACAATATCAAGGACAACAAGGTTGCCTACCTGTTGTTCTACCAGAAAGTCTGAGAAGCTGTGTAGCTTCGATTCGACGGACAATATGAAGGCGGTCGGCCGCCGCTGTCACAAAGAGTTTATATTCGGATGGGGGGTCGGTATGCCTACTGGTGGCAAGTACCGTCTTATACCACGGTTACTACGGTGTATCACAAGTGTCCGAGTATGGCAGGGGTATTCAGGGACTGGGGAAAAGGGGGGGCGTAGCGGTTTTCGATTCGCAAGTCCCCGGTATCTTACCGTGGATACGGCTGAATAGGCCGCCGATCCAGCATAAGTATTTGCATATGGGGGGACAACATTTGGGGAGCTTAGGTATGGTATCTTTTGTGGTCATCATCTTACCCCTGAATCTTCATCCCGTCTACCATTAGTTTCTTACCTACCTACCTACCTTACCTAACGACCGATAATGGAGATTTGCCATACCCCTCGGTAGAATAAAGAAAAGTGATTCACGAACTTAATAGACACGATTTCATCAAAATACTTTATCATAGTTATATGACCATGCCTCTCTAGTTCTTTTCATGATGATGATGATGGCAAGCTAATACTACTACATACAAATGGGTATCAATTTCGAAGCTCTATTGGGAATAATCCAAATCCGGTAGTGATATAGGCCTATCGACGTCGCCTTACTCCTTTACGTTCCACTGATTATTACCGCCCATCTGATTAAATTACGGACTACCTTTTCATCCCAGACTCAGCTCCTTGCTTTTTTTTTCAGGCACTTAAGCACGGGCCGTCTCCAGAAAGCTCAAGTCAATATTCCGACGACGAGCCCAACCCGCCAGATGCGTAATAGCCCGGGCGTTCCCGCCGTACAGCCGCTCGTAAAACCAGGTGTTCCGATTGTCGACGCGCTTCACCTTGGCCGGCAGGTACACGTGCACGTGCGTCGGCATGAAGTGGCACGCGTCCTCGGCCGGGCCCGAGCTCTCCTGGAACTCGAAGCAGGCGTGCGACAGGTCGCCGGCCGGGGCGAAGGGGAGGCCGCGCAGATCGGTGCGCACGTTGTACCGGTTCAGGCCGCGGCCGTGGACGACGGCGTCCAGGGCGCGCTTGGCGGCGTCGACGTACGCGCGGTCCCTCGGCGTCGGCCCCGTCGCGATGCGGCGCCCCGTGGTGAGGTCTTCGGGCGCCCGCCGCTCGGGCATCCGGATCGCGATTTTGGGCATGAGGACCGTGGCCCCGGCGCCCCAGAGCTCGCCGCGTCCGTGGTGCCATGTCCCGTCGGGCCGGAGGTCCACGGCCGACAGGCGGATGGTCACCCGCGGCACGATGTCGGCTGGGAGGTGGAATTCTTGGCTGACGATGTCCTGGATGCTGCGCTTAACGCTGGACAGCTGCGCTTGCAGGTCGTTGTTTAGCACTTCTTCTGTCCAGGTCGGGTTCGCGCGTCTGGGCTCGAGGCGCGTGTGGGCGCGCTCGACGAAGTTGTCTACGAGGGCGGGGCCGACGTTGGCGTTGGGGGGTGGTGGTGGTGCTGGTGCTGGACGCCGAGGGGTGAGGGGGGATGGCCCGGCGTATAGGGGCATGGATGTAGGGTAGGGCGATGTAGGATATGGTACCGTGGGATAGGATATTGTTGGGTATGGGGGTATGGGGTATAGAGGCTGCGGCGGCACTGGCAGTACTGGTAGTGACGGCTGGGGGTAGTTGTTATGCCGACCCTGACGGTCGTTGTGGTAGTGATTGTTGGACGCCATGGAGCTTTCTTTATTGTTTTGTTGTATGCTCGTGGTTATTGGTCTACCTCCTTTGTTCCTTGAATGCCTCTATCGTACGCCCTATGTAGGTAGGTTAGGTACTCCGATTAATCATTACGGGGGTTTGATAGATACCTTGGTTGCTCTCCAGTACAGAGCCCGGAATTGTTCAGAAGGACCGGAGAGGATTAAATAGTCTGTATTTCTTGTTCCAGAAGAATAGACTTGTATGCTTCATAGTTGAACCACGGTGTTGTGGTGAATCAGGGCTCCAAGATTCAGAGCATAAGTTCATTGTTCGGTAGCCACTCGCCATTGTTGGCGTATTTCATTGTCACTAGTTGCGCTGTCTTTGTGTGATTCAAGACGATTAAGGGCAAGAAGTTTGAACTAAAAAGATAACTAGGATGAAATGGATCACTTGTGTGAGATGGGTATTAAGTGTACGTACGAACGATTCAAGATTCCACGGAAGTCCCGAGCAAACCACCCACGCATGGACGTGAAATGGTAGGACTGTGGCAGCCGAGCCGACGGCAGACCGAACTTAACCCATCAAAGTGCAGATATCTACGTATTTCACTGGGCAGTAAGTGCATATTCAATAATTCTATTTCATTCTCGATAAGGAGTGACATACCGGAATTGGTATCGTGACGAGAAGCCATATGGATCCTTTTACTAAATTTGTAGTTCCAAAAACCTACTTATTCCCCTAATGGGCACGTGTGGTTATATCCTGTGGGGGTCCTCTACGGCAGTGGTCTCATAGCACATGGGAACTATTGTATGTATCTTAGGGGTGTTAGTACTATCAACGACAAGGGTCATTCATACTTGGTACTTGGAGATCGCGTCGGTGCCATCCGGCGATACTATTCTTAAGGCTTCTTTACTACAGCCTAATCACGGAAATATCTAAAATTATTAACAACCTTCTCTTTGTAAGGTTACACTGTACGAACTGAACAGCCTTGTAGCTTAAAAATAGTTTAGGTTGGTAGTTTTCCCTTCAGGATTTGTTACAAGTATCTTTGTTCTTGAATCTTGTAGAATCGTATATCACTCCCATGCCCCTATCCAATCCCACATGATATTTGTGTATGCTCTGAGCCGTGTGGTGTTGGTAAGGGTACCGAATCCTACTGTTCGGTGAGTATCACTGGTTGCTTGACTGGATTAGACAAAGAGGCTGATTCATTCGTACAACCCGGCACCACGGAGGATGGTGAAATGGAATAACAAAGTCAGGATAAGGCGGAATTTAGAGGTTTCACTGAACCAACAGCAGTGGAACCACACTATCTAGGCAGCAAGACCAAACAACTGTGAGCTGTCAACTAATGTACCTTAGCTCGTGTATCGAATTATGCAGGTCCTATAGTTATCTGTATCTAATTCACAAGGCTGGCTTATGTTGGGCGTTCCATGTCTCACATAATGACGAATGGTGCTGGTGTAAGTTTCTCAGCTGTCAAACTATATAAGTCACGGCCCATGTTGAGGTCCCCGGCCAGGTGACCAGGTCTGTAACTCAGGCCTCCGTCACTGAGGCCTCACAAGCAACTGGTGATAGTACGGCAAAAAGCCACTAGCATAAGCGCCGTGGCTGGTATATATACCTACTGAATTGGAAATATAAAAAGTAGTAAGAGATTATTGCTAGCGCTAGGAGGATGGTTGTTACAGATGTTGGTTGAGTTATCAGCCTTGCAAGACTAATTAGTAACTCGAGTAATCGTTCAATAACCAACATTGAATTTACAATATGATATTATAAATGGAATAGAATAAAATAAGACAAAGCTTCCTTAAATTCATCGTTTAAAGGAAGAGGTAGTTAATTCACTTAAACCAATTAGAATTCAATTAGTAGCGTATTGTAGATTTAACCAAATTCGAAACTACTCAAAGCCTATTGTATTTAGTAAAGCAGATTAAATATACACCCTAGTTATCTATATACATACTATTACCTAGGGAGGTAGGGAATATTCTGTCTATCAAGTAGCGCAAGCATAGGAAAGGGGAACTATGAAGATTTGATAGGACAGCCAGGGGTTAATATTACCCGTTCTAGTATGTGTAAGGCATATTAGTAGAATTTTCGTTAGCCGACCCCAAAAAAGGTCTTCGGCCCGGCAACGGGAGGTTAGAAAATAGACGAGGGGAACAAGTTAATCGTTGGGGAGAGCCTTATGTTTCCCGTGTCTATAGCGCCATGTCTCACGATATGGCTTTCTTCGGCGCTTCTGAGTCCTAGCCCAGTTTCATGTGGCTTTTTCTTCTTCTGGACTTTTCTCCTAGTTTCCTATTGATTTGCCTCCCCCTCATTCTGTTGGGCCTGGGCGGTTGACACGATCACCCATCCCACATAGATTTACCAAGTACCCAGACCTTAACATTTCTTTCTTTAACATGATAACTTCTCTACCATGATTAATAGCAGGTTCATCAGTACACTTATTAACCACACAAGACCATTTCCCATTCCTCTAAGATTGTCTACTTCACTTTAGATCTAAATAGCGGAATACCTGTTTAATTGAAAAAGCAAAAATAGAAAACTACACTCCGAAATGACTTCCATCGACCCATACTTAAAGTGAGGACTTTGGTTGCTTTAAATGTGTAGTAGCCTGGCAGAGTTGACGGGTTTATACAAAAGCATGATAGGCGTAAAATGATTAATAAACAAGTCTATCTTGAGAAATCAATATCTACGACCAATCTGCTTTCGTTAAGTATAGCAAAAATACAGTCTGCGAATCATAGTACTTTCCCGATAAATGGAGTCTAAAATATATATCCTAAGCAAGTCATTACCCAAATAGCCCAAGAGGTAGTTATTGCAAAAGTATACAGAAGCCAAAGACAGATAAATTTAACAAGTTTTTATATTAACATTTAAATTCTTTTTCATTTATTTAATGATAGCTTCGAGTCTTCAGTCTGTATCAAGCTTACCATCCACGCCTTATTTATACCTTAGGTGCTAAGTAGGTAAGGTAGCCGCTTCATAGCGTAGCTAAACTATCAACTAACCACGTTTCGATGCGACCCAGCAGTAGGGAAAAACAACAGCAATGTCGTTGCGCACCACCCCCAGGATATATATAGTTATAGTTATATATATGTATATGTACACGAACCCATCCATCCCCCTCTTCTTTGTCTAACTCTAATGGCTGGTAAAGCCTCTCTCTAACGTCTATGTTACTGCGCAAGTGAGGTTAGGCAGGCAGGCAGGCAGGCAGGCTAGGTGAGTTCATTTCTTAACCCTAACCCGGATACCCTTGGTCCCCTTCCACGGCAGGGACAGGATCATCTCGCAGGCGATATCGACGTCCTTGCGCGTGGTCTCGTACAGCTCGAGCTCGTGGCGGCGGAAGATGGTGGCGAGGCCGATGAAGATCTCCGCGTAGGCGAGGTACATGCCGACGCACATGCGGGTGCCCTTGCCGAAGCCGACCATGTAGTGGGTGAGCGGCTTGGTCTTGCCGTCGAGCGGCGGCAGGTACCCGGCCTTCTCCAGCAGCTCCGGCTCGACTTTCGGGTCCCCGAGCCAGCGCTCCGGCTTGAAGACGAACGGCTCCGGGAACAGCACCGGGTTGTGGTGCATCGTCCAGATGTCCATGCCTACGGGGACTCCCGGCGGGATGACGTAGTCGCGGTAGGTCCAGGCGGCGGTCTTGTTGATGCGTGGCATGCGCTCGCTGACGGCACAGGCGAGACGGAGACCTTTAAAAAGGGGGAAGGAGAAGATGTTAGTTACTTTGGGTTGATCTGGTTGGTGTGGTTGTTAAATGAGTGGGAACTTACTTTCGTTCACGATGGAGTTTAGGAATGTGAATGTTTCAAGCTCGAACCAATCGGGAATTTGGTTGGGGTCGGGGATCCTCTCTTTGAGCTCAGCTCGGAGGCGTTGCTCTACTTCAGGGTTGGCTAGGACGTGGTAACAGGCAACACTCAAGGTCCACTTGGTCGTATCGATTCCGGCGGCGATGGTAGACACAGCCTCGTCACGTAGTCTTTGGTAGGTCAACTCCTCAGGGGGTAATCGTGATGTGAGAATGTCGCGGTAGAGGGTAGGGAGAGGAGATTCCTTTGCTTCGGAGTTTCGGCCTCCAACCATGTCGGCTACTTGGCTTCCAATTTCCTATTGTAAGAGTTAGTTGAGCTCTCCTAGTCTAGATCTTGCATATAATATGTCTTACCTCCTGAGCTTCGACGACAGACTTGATTGGCGGCACAACTGCCTTAACAAGCCACCCCGGTAACGCGGATACCAAGTATTGTATCGTGCTGAAATGCATGAAAGTGTGACTAGTGTATAGCAGATCCGACAGCCCTATTGCCAAGGAGCTCTTGAAGTCAGGGGCATCGGTAAAGAGCTTAGGTCGAGCAAAAGCCACTTCCATAATGACATCGCTTGACAGCGACCCCCATACGTAGGAGAGGTTAACGACCTTCCCAGAGCCGGCATATTCAGTAGAGAAACGGCGAGAGATACGGTCAACAACCATCTGGACTCGGTTACCGTGTTCCCGTGATCTGGCACGGCTGTAGAAGGCGGCCATGGCACCTCGGCGTTGACGATGCTTGCCGGCGTCGATAGTTCCGAAAGCAGCGAGCGGCGCGCCGATGCTACGGGCAAACATCTCGACCTTGTCGAACTGCTTGTTCGTCGCGTAGACGACATCGAAGTATGCTGGGTCGTCCACGTGAAGCTCGAACGGGTTTATTCGTACGATAGGACCTTGATTCCACAATGTTTAGTGTCATAGATAATAGAATACCCATTATCAGTGTAGCTAACTCACCATATTTCTCATGCATCTGCTTGATCTTGAAGATATACTGCCCACCACCCTTTTTGAAGATGTTGTAGTAAATCTCGTACCACGACGTAAGTGCGGCAAGCTTCGGACCGGGGAATTTGGCCAAGGGACTTAGATATAATCGATAGACGACGAGGGATATGGCATAGCAAAGCCAAGCGCTGAAGGTTGCGGCCAGCAAGGAGGTGCCATATTGCTGGAATAGTGAGATGACATCTCGTGTATTCCAGATGGCGATAGCCATTTTCTCTTCTTCAATAAGTTGACAAAATGAATATATTAGTTATTGTATTATATAGGTAGGTAGTATTGATACAACACAATGCTACGGCCTTGGAATTTCTTCTACACCATATGGGCGTCCTCGAGCTTTATATTTATATCTCAGCCCTGGCTAGATGACGCGTAGAAACGGCGTTTATGAAACTGCCATATCTAAATTCCGGGATATCGATTCTACGAGTCTCAAAGTGCTTACAACTCGCCGAAGGGAACTCGCGGTGAAGGCTGACCTCACCCATCGCGATGCAGTCAGCGTCGACATGGTTTATTCTGCCAAATCCTCCGAATCCTAAGCTGCGGGAGATCGTGCTGACGAACCAATGATGGCCATGGCAAAGGCATCCGAATGCAAGTTACTACCTATGTACAATACCAAAATTCATGATAAGTGATAATATCCATCGTAGTTGGTCTTCTTTACCTTGTTCCTTAGAAGGGTGGCCCCGGTCCCGAAGGACCATCCGAAGCTGACGCGCATGGGGTAATTCGTACTTGGTCTCGAAAATTACCGTTTCCTCCCACCCGTCCCACCTGCGCCGTCCCCCGGCATCTTTCCGTGGGATGCTTGGTCCATATAGCTAGGTACCTACCTAGCTACCTACCTAGCTATGTAATAATCTTCATCACCTAATGTTAGCGAGGTGGGGGGGGCAATGGGCACTTGAAACTTCCTTGATCGTTAGGGATCTTGTATCTTGTATGACACTCATCGACGCCGAAAGCATCTCCGGGATTTGTGCCGGCAATAGGCATCCCGGAGCTGTTATTGGAAGCGCTAGTCTCTCGTGTACATATACCTGTGCCACGAAGAAGCACCTAGTTGGGTTAAGGGTGTCATAGATTAGAGTGCATTATACCATCTCCATTCAGGCCGGTTATGTTTTGTAACAGTATTTTATGACGAAACGAGGCTCTGGATATCATCATCGACCGGGATCCATGTTGTCATTTTATCTCCCTTCAGCAATACCTAAACGCGGCCGGCCCCTTACACCGCCGGGGGGGAAAGGTATAACATAACCCCACATCCCCGGGACTCAAGCATGCGATCGATCGACAGGCCCGTATCGGGGCACGAGGTAGGCATTTGGTTTTCCATATGCGGGAGTCTCAAAGAAATAGGCAAATCCTTCTTCTGAGATTTAGTATAGTGAGTCTTGGCTTAGAAGGCCTGAGCGGCTCGAGCGAAACTCGGTTAACCAGTCAGTCAGTTAGTCAGTCAGTCAGTCAGTCAGTCAGTCAGTCAGTCAGTCAGTCAGTCAGTCAGTCAGTCAGTCATATATGTCATCTTTTTTGATCGTAAAAATCCATCGTAAGCACTTTTCCTATTAAGTTGATGAACGACAGTGAGGCCGGCGAAATGTCCTAGATAACAGGGAGCTTGCTTACTGCCGGTCAAGTAACACGTTATTTTTCGCAGCAAGTTACAAACATCAAGTAACTCAGATACGGAGGTGTGCTTCATTGTATAAGTCACTATTGCCATTAATCTCTCCGGAGCTTGTTAGCGTCCTTCTGACATGTTCTGACATGTTCTGACGGAAAAGAGCTAGCGCAAGGAGTAAGTCAAGAAAGAGCCTGGCTTCCGTTATCTGAGTGTATAACCAGTTATACGCTATCGAAACTGACTCATGCTTTCTTAGCAGTCGTGCAAGAGAAAAAGTACCGTGTTAAGCGATGGTTTGGGTTCTTACTATCTATGCTGACTTGACATACCCGGTGGCACAGCAGTAAGGATCTGAAAACTGATCAATAACTTGGGCTAACATGTCCAGGGATATGAACATGTATAACTATGCTGAAAAGGTGGCAGTTTTAAAGAGCTATCCTTAGGAGGGTTGAAGTCTAAAAGGAGTGCTTCCGAAAGGAGCAATAAACTCTACAAGGAGCATCGAATTCTGAAAGGAGTATAGTATCTGACAAGAGTATTAAAATCTGACAAGACTGTCTAGCCGTCGGTAGGATTATTAAAGTTTCGAAGGATTATTAAACTTGGGAGGGATTGAAACATTATCGAAGTGTTACTAGACTGCCCCTTTTGAAATCGGAGGGTTTCCTATTGGCTCAAGGTAATTACCGCATCTTACATATGTAGCACTAACTTCATGGAGTTTACGGGGCTTCGTAGGATGACTATCCTAGTTACTATTTTAGTAGCGTAGCTGAGGCTGAAGATACGATTCACACAATGCTGCTTATCACATTCTACAGATGCAACCCAACCCAAGCATGACATAATTCGGTAGCCGGGAATATCATCATGACGCAAACCAGCTTCGAATTACTTACCTAGGTACCTACCTACCTAACCTAGTCACCAGGACAAAGTGCGTTGGTAATGGAAAATGTTTTTATTTGACTTCTCAGATCAATTAAGTACCTCAGTGTGAAGCTGCTTTACCCAACCACGAGATGCGAAAGTCGTGGGGTGCGGGCAGCATAAATACTTGGACTCCATCAACCTATCCGGAGTTTTATGCGGCTGCCATCGTCCTCATCAGTAAAACGTAGCTAATCTGCCAAAACCAACGCCCTAGTGATACATGTAGATGATGAATAGCAATGCTAGGTGCTTATTAATATAACACTTTCTTCATCTTCTTATCTGCTGCAGTCTACTGATCTCGCTGTTGAATCTAAGCTTAAAGCCGTTGCAGAGAGCGAGCATGTGCGGATATTGGGACCCCATCATCTCAAATGCGTGGGGTACTACTTTCACATCCCACATGTTGATTCGCGAAGTCTTACTTGCCTTGAAGCACAGGTAGAAATATCCAGCACGTTTGGGATTGATGCAGAATAAATAGATCGAGCGGTTCGGATTAGCATCCGAGTATGATGCCAACCATTTTTCTACGTCGAAATTAGTATTGAGTCAATTCAAGGAACGTGTCGGGGAAACTTACCGGCATCTGCGACGCTGCCCTTCTTGAACTTCTCGTGGCCCATCATTTCATCGACCTTCTTTGCCATTGCCTTGACATGGTCCACGATCAGTTCGTCAAGATCCGTATACGTATATTTACCACCAATACGAAGCGTCTTCCCAACTGAGAACTCAGTCTCTTTCTGTAGTTCAAGGACATCGATGTGCTGATAGACTCCGTCTGCGACCTTCCAGGTGACAGTGAGATGATCGTTGCCTTTTGAGGATGGCCGGATAACTACATCGCCCGACGACTGAGAACCTAAAAACTCTTCTGCCTGTGTAGAGTTGAACGGCTTGAACAACGGATGCTTGATCACTCGCTGTGTGCGACCCGTTGTCTTATCCTTCTCTCGTAGCGCATCCTTATCGTCGTCTTCTTGTCTAAAATCCCAAGTACCACGATCGTGGTCGTTATGTTTCTTGTAGGGTCGCCGAAGTGCGTCTTCGCGCAAGGTGAGCTTCGCAAGGAATTCTTTGCGGTTGAGATCCAGAATCTTGGCTTGAACAGTCTGGTTGACGTGGATAACATCCCTAATCGATACGTTGCTTCTGTGGCTGACCTCGTGGGATTCGATTCGGCCTTCAATACCGCAATCCAGCTTGGCGATAGCGAAATCATCCTTGACCACCCGTAAATTAACCGGGATGATCATGCCTTCTGCCAGTGAGTCCTTGGTTTCGCCGGTGAACATGACGAATACCTGATCAGGAGTCAATGGGCTAAAATTTCGGCGGAGTTCTTCGTATGGTGCCTGTAGTTCTGCCCTGATGGTTTCTAGAGTAGCTCGTTTCCGTTGGTTGTAGTTCTTCTCTAGCTGCTCGGCGTATTCTTCTAGAATAAGTTCGTTGACCTTCTCCTGCTCATCCTCTCGGAATAGCTTGCGGACTATCGCGCCGGCGCCGTTTTCGTCAGTCTCAGCTTTCACATCCTCTTCATCTAACTCAAGGGCGTCTGCTGCCATTTTGCGACCTAGTTCGTAATCTTCAGGATGTACACGTGTGTTATCCAGCGGCTCTGACGAGGGATTTGTAGCATCATATTCGATGTAAAGAAAACTAGCGCAATTGTTCCAAACTCGAGGGCCAACCACTGGGAGCTTGTTGTTATCCGGGTCGCCAACAAGTTCGTCCCTCGAGTTCACAACGCCACCGTTGGTGTTGATAGCTTTAATAACACTCGTGGCCTTGCGGGGACCTAGACCTGCGATGTACGGTAGTAGATTGGCTGTATATGCATCACCAACAGCCTCGTTAATATCAACACCACAAAGATTTACCATGTCCACCATCGATGTCTCAAGGTGCTTCAGTAGTTTCTCTTGAGGAAGTAGGTGCTGGCAAGGATTGAATAGCAAAGAGGTAATATCCTTGCCGAGAGCTGCATACTCCTTCATAGGATTTTGAAGATATCTAGCTAGAGCGACACAGTACCGCGTATTAGATGTCAGAGTTGGATGATCGGCCTGCGCCCGAGGGCTGTCTTTGTAGAGCCTTGCGACTTCGTCGTTAACAACTACGACCTCTAGTAGCTCGCTGCGGAAGTCGTCAGAATCTGGATCTGGGAATTCGGGACCGGTGAGATTCTTCTCGTTCACCAAACTTTCCACATCACGAACTAATCGATGGGTATCGGTTGAGAAACCACTAACGCTAATTACGTCGGGTTTCCTGCGTTCAACCAGTTCGACAAAAGCCTCACGCTGCGATTCATCGCGAGCAAGGTTTCCAAATTTGCCATGCTCAATGACCCGCCCATCTTCTTCGACCCAGACCCAGAAGACAGGGTCTCGAGCTGGATCGCCCATACCGTTTGACAAGGCGAGGACACGCGGTGTGGTACCCAATACCATGCCCTTTGGCTTATAGGGGGCTTGGTCAAGTCGCTTAGAATATTCTTCACGGCACAGCTTAAGGAGCTCTTCCTGACATGCTGTTCGCAACGAGTCCTTGACCCCCTTGGCTATTACCCTCTCAAGTTTAGCGAACGCAATATCGAGGACCTTCTTGCGCTCCTCATTCCAAGCATCTGCAAGTTCGCTGTAGTTATCCGAAACAAATTCCGCCTGTAGCTGGCGCCGGAACTCTTTCTCATTCTGGAGTCGGAGCCGAACCTCAATCAGCCCTTCCTCTTCTGCCTTCATCATCTTCAAGAAGAGTTCTGGTCGGCGCGCGAGGTCGCTAATCGTCTGGTTGATAAGGTATTTTATCTCGTAATAAGGATGGGACTCATCAATCCTCCGAAGTCCCTTTTCCGTTCGAAAGCAGCTAATCTCGCCCATCATGTAGAAATTCTGCCTGAAATGTTTTCGCATCCTGGGGCTCATGAATAGTTCCTCGGCATACATGTGCCTTGCTTGATATAGAACTTGGTCGCCGGTAGGGAAATCGCTATCTGTGAGGCGATCCGCGAGGTCGATTGGCAAGCTTTGCTCGTCGTCTGCGATCATCTTCTTGCCTTCGCGGAGAGCATTCTGTGCTAACCTGTCAGGAGAGATGCCGTAAGCCTTGACGAACTTGTAGGCATTGCTCTTTCGAACGCGTTCAAAAACGGACGACTTTGCGCCGGGGCGCTTAGTCCCCTTAACCACACCGTTCATAGCAGCGATGTCCTTTAATTGTGAGGCATATTGGAAATTAATATAATCCTGTAGGTCTTGAAGCTCCTCCATAGTGACAGCCTGACTTAGCATTTCTGGGATCATATCGTCGTTCACCTGCGTGACTTCTCGTAGATTATCACATGTCTTTTCAAGGACGCCGCGCTTCTCGAAAAGGGATCGGTACTTGATATCTAATTCAAGGATGCGCCAGAGGTCGTCTTGTGTCAGAAGCTTCTCAGCGTTGACAATATACTCTGGCGCTTCGGGGTCATCACGATGGTCGGGATTTCTAGTCTTCCGGGCATGGATGAGGTAGTCTTTGCGATGTTGAAAGACGTAGGGCACCTCAAGATCCTCAAGAACGAAGTATTCAAGCACTTTACCGACAGCCTTCTGAAAGGGACCGTGCAAATCACCAGACAGCTGTTTTTTCGGCCACATCAGATCAGCTATCCACTGAATTTCATCCTTAAACTGTTCACCCTGGATGTTGAGATGTTTGAAGGGTTTGCGGTCAAGCTGAAATCGTTCGGGTTCGTCCGTAAAACGAATGGCGTTATCTTCATCGGTCAGAAGCTTCTCCGCCAATTGCGAGGGCTCGAACACATCCTTCAGCTCGAGAGTCTGCTCTTCTCTCTGCCGCTCCTCCTCTTCCTCTTCCTCGTCCAAAGCCCATTGGTAGTCCTCTCCGTTCCCGAAGATAGCTTCCATATCCTCAAGGGCGTCTTTATCTAATCCAGCCCGGTCGACGATTCGTCCCGCTATGCCTTTGTCTCGCGGGCGAGCAACTTCCATGTCCTCCATCTGGCGCATGCGTTCATCCTCATCTTCAGGGAAGTCTTCCTCGATGAAATCATCGAACTCGCCCGCGGTAGCGCGATGACTTGGTCGTGCGTACGGTTGCTCTTCGGTAGGCTCATCGTCTTCATCGGAGAACATATCGTCGAGACCGCGTCGCTCATTTCCACGGGTATCATCGTCGCGGTGGCCACGCTTGAGTCTCTTAAACTTACCCTGTTCATATATGTTAGAATAAAATAGTTCTACCCTTATGTTACTAATTTAGGTATCGTACCTGTGAAGGCTGCTTGCGTTCCCATTCGGGAATGTTCTCGCCGATTAGATCAAGATCCTCTTCGTCCAGTTGAGCTTCCTCTTCACGCTCTTGTCGGCGCTTACGCTTTCTTCGCTTGCGCCGCTCGTCCTCATCTTCCACCATGTCTTCATCTTCATCTTCATCCTCGTCAACAATGAAGCCCTCGCGGATCTGTTAAAACGCAATTAGCTATCTACAACCTACAGCCGCGGTCCTAGGAGTAGATAGGATGAATATTGTGGATTACCTTTCGTGCTTCCTCTTCGTCATCGTCATCTTCATCTTCTTCACTTGAATCATCCATTTCCTGGCCTCGATTTCGGGATCTTTCTCGAGTTTCGCCGGTCTCTTCGTCGAAGGATTCATCATCCTCTTCGTCATCGAGTTCGGCCTCGCCCGAAATCAAGTCTCTCATCGAATTACTCATATTGATGGGTCGGCGGCGGGCGGTGGATAGGAGGTAAACGTGGTTCTATGTTTTGAAAGGATAAGAAATAGTCTGCACTATGCAGATGGAGTTGGTGGATTGGATTTTGTAGGCAGCTAGGAACCAAAAATAATTGCGCTACTAACTCCAACCCGAAGCGCGCAGCTCTGTAAGAAGGTAAGAAGGATGTAATTATTAGGACAACTAAGTTAAAGTTAAAGTCTCCTAAGCCTTGGGAAGCTAGAAATTTAGATCGCGTCGACCGCCAGCCTCGCGATTGGACAAAGTGCCTAAGCATCAGATTGGTCGAAATTTTAGGTAAGGATACTTTGAGCCACACGCGTCACGTGGATACCTAAATGCCAAAGAGGCTCGTGTCGTTTTATCGATAACATCTAACATTTATAGACATTTGTACCTAAGTACCCTTAAAACATGTACCAAGCCGATCTTCACTTATTAAAAGTTGATCTCACGTCACTTACTTTCCACTAATGTAGTACGCAAGCATAATCAATTTGATGGTTTCTCGGGGACACGAGAGAGCCATATATAAAACATGAGTGCGGCAAAAAATAAACAAGTAGGCGCTTTTAGATCGAGATATTTTGCTGAGATATGTTTTATGGCTCTGGCTGATAAAGCCAAGAGACTATGGTGTCGGTTGAGGGCCGGCTGTCCAATCACGACCGCTGTCCGATAGATGCACCAAAATCGTCGAGGCCGTGACACCTAACAAGTAGGGGCCATAACCGAATCTGGAGCTGTCAGGGGTAGATGGACATATGCCAGGCTAGAAGGATGCATCAGCTCCTAAAATCGCGTGTATGGAGTAGATGAGAAGGATACGAGTGGAGGGGGACTTTTTTAGATGAATATATTTTGGTCATAGCATGATATAGATACTTACTATGTAGTGTTAGATGTAGGTAGATATGTGAAGACATACTAAAAGAAAAAGGGGGTGGCAAGAGTCTTTGGGGTTGTACTATGTAAAGTTTAGGCTACATTAGGCAGTAAGCCAGGCTCTACGGCTGACTAGAGCTTTTCTAAACCATATAAACCACATAACTATCATACCTTCCATTACATCCATAGGTAGGTTAGGTAGGTAGGTACCTATGTATGTAGTAACTATTATTACATCCACAGCTTCAGCTATCGATTTTAGGAACTCACTCCATAGGATGATTCCCATTTTGTTAAATAAATCCACCAACAATGCTACTTATGGCTACTTATGGCATTTTATGTGTGTAGATTAGGCACTTTTATATATAATGTGGATAGAATAGGATGCATATGGCCGCTTGCTGCAGGTGGTCTGGTCGTACATGATGCCATCAGGTATTGTTAGTAGGTACATGAGTCCTTACTTGAGCGAGGCCCCCGCTAACCCCTTATTTTACACACATAAGGTACTTGATACTTAGTGCTTGTATTGTTCACAGCTAGACGCGTACCTAGGTAATAGGTACCTAGGTACGCAAAGCTCTTTATTAGTGGAAATAAACGCCTCTAACCATAATCAACTTCAATAAGAACCACTTCTCCCTCTCGCGGTCTTCCACTTATATTACATCTGTAGACGCTTTGAACCAAGCATGACGATATGGTTTCAAATATCAAAATCCCCTACATAGCATGATTGATCCGTTGTGGTGCTTCTACCCCTTTGTGCTAAACACAGACACCTAACGCTTCTAAAGTCCCATCCACTCAAAGACACTTATACAAGCTCGATTCCTACTTGCGTCTACTCTGGTGATCACCCAAGACGGCTTTCAATATTACCTGCAGCTTTTCCTCATATTTATGCGGTTATAGCTAAATACCAAGCAGCTTCGTTTTTTGGTAAGTCTCAACTACATACAGGATTCTATTGATTTTTCCCGCATACATATAGGCAACCTACCTATGCATGTGTATAGAGAGCAGACCTAGTTCAACTAACAACTAACCTAGACTTATGTTAGACAGCTCATCTCATCTCGTCGTTGTCTATCAAGACCATAGCGCACAAATTTCTACGGCCCACGATTTCCGAATCGTTTAAACGACGTAAGTATATTTTCTTTGTCTTTTTGTCTGATGTCGAGAAATATCTGTCATATTGGGCTCCCTCTTATCCATACGTACCTGTCTATACACCGACATATTGCTTCCACCTACATACATACATGTACCGAAAACTCAGGAATTATATAATTTGAGTTGATAGGTTTATTCCTAGCAATTACTTTATATGACCTGTGGTAATTGTCCCCAGCCGTACTTTATCTAAGTGGATTTCGCTCTTCACGATTTCTACCACCCAATTTTTGAATATCCCCTTCTCGGTGCCCAACAAAGGACTAAAACAAGGCCTATCATACGACAACATCAGGTACCTACTAGTAGGTACTTCGGATAGCACTTAATTCTTTTCGGTAGGGTCGGTAAAGTCGGCCAAGTCCCACTAGAACTTAGGTATCCTGTTATCCCGGCATCCTAGCACCACTACGAAGTACCTAACTTGATAGCACTGCCTTGACAATACCACCATTACTACCTCTTACATGCGTCTTCGTACTCCCCCCTACGCATCTGCATCTTCCTGCACACTTCCCCTTCCACAACGCCTAACCATCTAATTTGCTGACTCGGAATACCTGTTGGCAGTCTTAGAGCGGCTACGTACCCTAAGACCTTAAGACCTTAAGACCCTAAGACCCTAAGACCCTAAGACCCTAAGACCCTTTCTCGGATTACACAGCAGTGCGGACAAGGTTGTACAACTGACACTGTCGCTACTCCTGAAAAAATACGAGAGTTCCTCCGTTAGATCTTAATCCGATTCCCAACTTCGATCTTTTCGGGGTCCGCGTGAGGGGCAACAACATACGCGCGACACATAGACGCCGCGGATTAGTTCAGAATAAATCTAATACCCGGGCGTCTGCCGGTGGACATGCAAATTGCTTGCCCATTTGCGATCCGCGCCGGCTTGAAATCCTCTTCTTAACCGGTCTTGCATAACGTGCAAGTTGCCGCTTCTCGAATCTTAAACCATCGTCGAGTACCTGCGGGTTTATACATCATGACCGACGCATTTGCCCCGCGCTCTATGAAGCGCAAGAATGTCAAAGGCTTAGCATTAACCCCCGCCGCCCCGAAACAACCTGCGGCTTCGAACAATGACAATCAATCCGGCTGGGGCTTTGGCGGATCCAGAGCCGATGAGGTAGGCCAAGAAGCACAACTCGAGATTGGAATTGAGTTTAATCTAGACCTTCGGCAAGAGGATATCGAGATCGTAAAAGAGCTTGGTTCGGGAAATGGAGGTACCGTCAGTAAAGTAAAGCATTTACCTACTGGAACCACGATGGCTCGAAAGGTAAATATCTTCGTTAATATACTTTGGGAGCGGACACTAATCATAGCCGACTTTAGGTGATTCATGTCGAAGCTAAGAAAGAACTCAGGAAGCGAATTGTGCGCGAGCTACAGATCATGCACGGTTGCCACTCCGATTATATCGTGACCTTTTACGGCGCTTTCCTAAACGAACACAACGATGTCATTATGTGTATGGAATACATGGATGTTGGGTAAGTGCGATAAAACCCCGGAAAAAAAGAACCTGAATGTGTTCCGTGAACCTAACTGAACGACTACAGATCTCTCGACAGAGTCTCGCGTCATTTCGGGCCGATTCGCGTAGACGTTCTTGGTAAAATCGCGGAGGCAACTTTAGGCGGCTTAACCTATCTCTATTCGAAACTACACATCATGCACCGAGATATTAAGCCTTCTAATATTCTCGTAAATTCTCGGGGTCACATCAAGCTCTGCGATTTCGGAGTATCGGGAGAACTTGTCAACTCTATCGCCGATACATTCGTGGGCACTTCGACTTACATGGCCCCGGA
The DNA here is from genome assembly GCA_022432525.1 of Daldinia grandis. NCBI lineage: Eukaryota > Fungi > Ascomycota > Sordariomycetes > Xylariales > Hypoxylaceae > Daldinia > Daldinia grandis. Next base: position 629,135 of record JAJKLB010000016.1, on the reverse strand, counting down.
ACGAATCCAAGGTGAAAAGTACACAGTTAAGTCAGACGTTTGGAGTTTTGGCTTGAGCATAATGGAACTGGCTATTGGTAAATTTCCATTTGCAAGCGAACAACTGTCAGATGATGACGGGGCGCCGGCCGGTATCTTGGATCTCCTCCAACAAATTGTTCACGAGCCCGCTCCAAAACTTCCCAAAAGCGACGCGTTCCCGTCTATATTAGAAGATATGGTTCAAAAATGCTTGTCGAAAATACCAGATGAGCGGCCAACACCTCAGGAGCTATGGGTGAGCAATACTCCAACCAAGGTATATCGAATGTCTATTCTAATCTTATATAGGATCGAGATCCATTTGTCCAAGCCGCTAAACGGACGCCGGTAGATTTGAGAGCATGGGCTGTCGGACTTATGGAGAAAGACAACCGTAAATCCCATTTGGTACCTCAACTTTCGCCAGCTACCCGGGACCTCTTGCGATCAAGCGAGTCCCCTACCTTCCAAAATGACAGCAATGCCGCTTACACCCCAACTTCCGGCGAGATCCCCATCGTAGGCGCCATTGCTTCGCCGAGAGATCACGGCCACTCGCAGAATCGATCACCTACAAGGAACGGGGTGGGAAGCCTTGGGCGCTCTTCCGGTTCCGCTGTGCATCCGGGATTAGGACAACGAGCCGCAACGTCTGGATCAATACCCAAGATTACCACTGCAGATCTCTCGCAGCCGGCCAGTGCCAGTATGGGAACATCATTCACACTGCCAGTCCGGCCTGCACCGCCTGGTGGACCGTTGCCACCCCCTCCCCCAAGGAAGGAGACCCCAGATGAACTGCGGAAAGAGAACAGACGGCAAGCAACATTCATCCCTCCGTCGAACGGCAGCTATGGAAGCGCGGGATATTCATCGCGATAAACCTAGTGGTACCACATCTACCATTATAACCGTTGTCACACTATAAGGGCCATATCAGTAGCTCGGTTTCGGAGCGCTGAAGAACATGACCACCAAGCGTCCGTATTCGCCCAGCGTAACAGCGTGTCGACATCGATCATCCCTCACATACATCAAGCATTATATCTCGGGCATGTTTCATAGCATGCCCCTTAGCGAAAGAGACTATATCAGACGTTTTAGGGAGAGGTATACGAAAGCGAAAAGAAAGGATCTCGGAAGGGGAAGCTATAAACGTCAACTACTTGGTGTAGTTAACAATTCTGTTGAGCGAAGTGTGTGGCAACTAGCGCAAATGCGACAAGATATCAAATGACACTTTTGACTTTTGAGTTATACGTGATTGCGAACATTTAAACAACATTTATATTTATATTTATCTTATTTTCAGAGCTATATTCCACGATGGTAAGTAATAAGTTGACAACTGCAAAGGGGGGTTTGGTTGACTGATAAGTCTGGTTCGTAATCTTTCTATTATTCTATAAATATCCGATACTAGAACCTTGAGGTAAGGCTATCTAACTACACCGTCTTTCACAAACCCCAAGATAGGAATCCTAATGTATTTCTCTGCCCACGAAGCCATAGTCCAGTACTTGGACTAAATCGTCCAGCCGCTCGATCACCAGGTCGGTGTGTTCGTGGTCAGCCAGATGGCTATTCGCATCATTAACAAGCAGCACCGTAGCAGCACCGGCGCGTCGCCCGGCCGTCATATCGTCGATGGAGTCGCCCACCATAATCAACCCAGACGCATCACCCACCTCACTCAACTCCGCGCCATCACGGCCCACCGCACCCTCCTTCTCCCACGCACTACTACCAGCACCCTCGTCCCCCTCCAGCACCGCCCTCACGCCCCCCTCGTCCCCCGGCCCCTCCACAGCCCGCACCAGCCCCCAGCTCCGGGCTATATGCAGCAGGCCGGCGGGATCCGGCTTCGGCGGGCGGAAGTCGCGCGTCACGACGGGGTGGAAGACGTGGCCGGCGAGAAACTTGCCCAGCAGGTGCGAGACGGGCGTCTCGAAGTTGCGCGTGCAGATGCCCTTGCGCACGTTCCGCGAGTCTAGGTACGCCATCAGCTCGGCGAGCCCGGGCTGCGCGACCTGCGCCGTCATGGACTGCCGCTCGATGGCCCGGATCGACTCCATGGCCGATTCCTGCTGCGCGGCGGTCGGGAGCGAGTATATGTGCTCCAGGATGTCGACGTGCTTGGGGATTTGCAGCGCGGCGCGCATTTCGGAGAACATGTGGTTTTGGGGCAGGCTGGAGAGTTGTTAGTGTTTTGATGTTGGGCTTCTCGTTTATAGGGGCTGTGGTGTGGGTGTGTAAGGTGGGTGTATGTGTTGTTGTGTGGCATATCTCCTAATGACCCAGCCCCAGGGTCATAGGTGTATATATGGACTCATAAGTTTAAGAATATTCACTTCTTAAGACTTCATACTGAGCTTTCTCATGAAAATATAAGAATTCGAGTCGGGATTGTTCTTACTGCCAGCCAGCTTCATATACATGGTTGAAACACACTTTCTCCTACTTCTCATTTTACAAACGTGTATGGCATGTGCTAAGCTTATTCTTATTGATTACTCACCAGAGAGTCCCATCGACATCGAATATCACTCCGTGTAATTTGGGCAAGTCATGATGCTGGCCAGTTGCAAGCTCCGTAAGAGGAGCAAACCGTCTCGAACGTGGTAGATATTGGGCCATGGTGCTAAAGCATAACCTCTTATACATGGAAGATTATTGTTGTAAACCGTCCCAAATTGGTATAAAATCTGTAAGGGAGTTGTTGAGGGTTGGTTTGTATATAAATGTCATGATATTAACAGACTTGAAGGTAATTGTTTCTTGTGACGTATAAAAGGTAAGGTACCTAGGTTAGGTACTTGACAAGATGTACCGTTTTGGCGGCAGTGTGGCTCGTGCACACGGCCTGTTAGCGCTGTCGCAAACCAGCATGACCCAGCAGGTAGGTAGGTACCTAAGGTAGCCGGTCTTTTAGACACATAAGCCCGTTATGCCGTACCTCCGCCAAACATCAAACCGTCAACAGTCGCCGAATCCGAAGTTCTTACTACACAGATATAATAGCAGTTTGATTTATAGGGCGCGCATTGCCAATATTGAATAACCTAGAATTACCTAGGACAGATCTACCTAAATCAAGACGAAATGGCTGACGAGGAGAAAGCCAAGGCAGAGAAGCTTGCTGCGGCAAAGAAGAAGGTATGAGTCGATACTATATACGTAAAGCCTCATATGGTAGCCAATTATATGCTAAAACCAAAGTCCCGCAGCTCGAGCAGAGGAAGAAGCAGATGGCTAAGAAAGGAGGAGCTGCAAAGCAACAAGACAAGGAAAAGGATAAAGAAGAACCTGTTACCGCCGAATCGAAATCCGAAACAACTCTCGTAGACGGACCGGCCGTTGAAGATGCGCCCACAGAGCCACTGGCCTCTCCTACCACACCCAGCGCAACCTCGCTATCTCACCAGTCCAAACTCCGTTCTTCGTCCTTCCGCCAAGGCACAGTATCACCTACCGGGTTCCCGCTGAGCCCCGAAGGCGAGACGGCGCCTGATATATACCGGAAGCAAGTGGCGCGCATAGATGACCTAGAAAAGGAGAATAAGAGGCTCGCCAAAGAGGCTGGCGACGCGGAAAAGCGATGGCAGAAAGCCGAAGAAGAACTTGGTGATCTGCGGGAAGCCGATCGCGATGATTCCGATAGCCAAGTCGAGAAGCTGGTACGGACATTTTCTTATTCATCCCGTCTGTATCTCAAACTAACTTGTCGTACTTGTAGAAATCAGAGATTGCCGCCCTCCAACGTCAGAACTCGCAGCTCCAGTCTGCTGCTTCGAAGCGCCATGGCTCGTCGCCTTCTATCTCTATGTCCTCTCCTCCAGGAGAACTACAAGCCCAGCTAGCCTCCAAGTCCGCCACAATAGAAACCATGGAGCTAGAGATCTCACGGCTACGCGCCCAAGCCGAGCGACAAGCTTCCGCGGGCGGTACCGACCGCGAACAGATCACGGCTCTAGAAGAGAAGCTAGCGCGGTCCGAACAGGCTGCTATGAGGGCGCAGCGTGAGCTCGCCGACCTCAAGCGGAATCTAGAACGTACAACCGAGCGCGCCGTAAAGGAGGGCAGCGAGCGCACGAGCGCAGAGACAAAGCTGCGTACTCTCGAGCATGAAGTCGAAGACTTGAAGGGAGAAAAGGCAGAACTCGAGAAAAAGGTGGATGCGCTGGAAAAGAAGGTCACCGCCCTCGGCACCCTTCACAAAGAAAATGACAGCCGGTCGCAGGCTTTACGTAAAGAAAAAGAGCGCGCGGAGAAAGAGGCGCAAGATGCTAAGTCCAAGATCGAAAAGCTAGAGTCTGAAAATGCGCGCCTGCGCAAGAAGGACGCTGCGGAAGGCGGTGGTGACGATGACGGAGTTGACGAATTAGAGGATGAGGAGCGCCAGCGCATGGAGAAGAAGATCCGCGACCTTGAGAGCGAGGTCTACGACCTGCGCCGCGGTATCTGGCACCAGCGACGCAAGGAATTGGAACACGGCGCCGATGACCCCGCCTTACTAAGTCCCGGCGCGGGTGGATTTACGAACATCGACCTAGGGGGACCGGGCGCAGCGCGCAAGCCTGGGAATAGGGGCATCGGTGATTTCTTCGCAAGCGGCATCAACGCCCTAACGGGTGGCACGCCAGCAGACGAAAAGGCCGAGAACGAAGGGTTCCTGGATGACGATGCCGACGTGGAGTTTGACGAAGCGGCATTCCTAAAGGCGCAGCAAGAAGATGCCAAGAGGAGGCTTGAGCGGGTTCGGGAACTCAAGCGTGGGTTGAAGAATTGGGAGGGATGGAGGCTGGATCTTGTGGATGCCAGGAGAGGGGGTGGGGGGTACGGCGCCGGGGAGGTCTTTGAGGTTTGAGGTTGCTTGGGTTAAGGGTTCAGGCTTGCTGTATGGAGAGGGGCTACGTATGAAGGGGGTGACAGGGACACAATACGGATGCGAGATACGTGTGTATGACTAAAGGCGAGGTTGACAACCTCATAGCTATAAGCAACGAAGAGCATACTTGATCATTACCTGGCCTTGATTATAAGATGCTGGACAAGTGCAACGTGAAAAGAATTTGAACCCCTATTATAGATAGACACCTCTAAGTATCAATCCACAATATCTTCTCAACAGATCAAGACTGCAAGTTATTATCAACTAAGGCTATATTCTATACAACGGTATCATATCCTCTCGTACATAATGCCCTCTCCGTATATTTCCTTTTCTCGTTCCAAGACAAATTACAGATATACACACCCTAAACGGCATTACTACATTAAATACCTTGGTAAGTTAGATACCTACCCAATTACTGGTCGAATTCTCCAGCGTAAAGGAGATCTCGGGGGTTCATCTGTTCCCAGATGGACCGCAAGTTGAGCTCTTCCTCGCGGCGGGCCACTGCGGTTCCGTTTCCTGCTAGTTCCTTGTCGGCCTCCTCGCGGGCAAGTTGCACTGTAGCTTGAAGTCAACAGGTAGGTTACTCAGGTAGATAGGTAGGTAGGCAATTATGCGCTACAAGCCCCGAGAATCAACGGAAATATCGAGAATGGGGGAAACTCACCGTGCAGGTAGACAGCAGTCCGCTTCCCGGTGAAGAGCGCGTGCGGCACGTTCGTCACGTTGTCCGAGTTGGCGTCGCCGATGGCGTATACCCCCGGGATGTTCGTCGCCAGGCCTTTAGCGTTGTCGGCCGAGAGGCGGCCCCCGTACAGCGTGACGCCGAGCTTCTCGCCGACGTCGGAGCGCTGCTCGTCCGGGAAGCTGGTGAAGAAGGCGGCTCGTTCGACGGATTCGCCCTCGGTGAAGTCTACGCTGAATAAGTCGTACTCGGGGGCCGTCGGGAGGCTGGGGTCGGAGGGCGGGTTGCCGCCGTCGCGGAGGCGGTTGATGCGGGCGATGGTGCGGTTTTCCACCGTCACGTTGTGAAGCTGCAAGTACCTTTCCCAGTTCGGGAAGCTCTCCTCGGCAGCGGCGCGCGCATCCGGCGTGTCGGTGCCGTTCACGAAGGCGATGATGTCCGAGTTCAGCGTCGAGATCTCGCGCACCAAGCCCGCGGCGTCCTCCAGCGGGCCCAGGAGCCCGAGGGCCTGGTCGGCGTGCTCGTGGCCGTCGCACCATGGGCACCAGAAGATACCCTTGCCCCAGTTCTCCAGCAGGCCCGGGGTATCGGGCAACAGGTCGTGAAGCCCGGTAGCGAGGATGATTTTCTTGGCGCTCACGGTGCCGTCGGTGCCGTTGAGGAAAGTGGTCGCGACGTTGAACTGCGTGTTGTTGTTCAGCGGCTCGATGCTAGTGACCGTGCCGTTGATCGCGGATACGGTCTCGTATTTCGCGATCTGCTGACGGGCTGCCCAGCGGTAGTACGCCGGTGTGACTCCTGTTGCGATGTCAGTCCTACGAAGAAACTAACGAGGTATCACTGGCCACGCGGCCGTAACTCACCGTCGAAACCGAGAAGGTCGTGCACGTGTCTCGTTGGTCCGTTGCGATACTCCCCCGAGTCGATCAACAGGACATTCCTACGTACTCGAGCGAGGCCACTCAAGGCGCTTAACCCCGACGGGCCACCGCCGATTATAACAGCATCATAGGTGGTCGAGCCGTCGCGAGGCTCGAGAGACGTGGCCCCAGCAAGCGAGAGCAGCGGCAGAGCGCCCAAGGCAAGTATATTCTTCATGATTGTTTAAAATATCGCTAATAGTTGACACCTTGAAACTCCTAAAAACCTGGCCTAGTTGCCGAGCCGCAAAGAAAGTAATAGGAATCTGAATAACCTCTTTTTCCCTCTCTCTCTACCAAAGCGAAGAGGAGGGCGTGGGAATGCCTAGTTTTTATAGCTATGTAATAGATAGACAAAAACAAGTTCCCGTAGACAAAGTCGAACGTGCCCCCTGGCAGATGATCCCTACCGTATATTCCTATAAATGGTAAGACAGGCAGGTTTAGGTCACTTGGCGGATCACGACATTTCGCGTTTTCCGTATGCAACGACGATACATAGTCCGTGGTTAAAAGCCTACCTAGGCTACACTATGTAGGTATGCTTCAGCCCGCATCGAGAAGTGCAGCAATCGCCCCAAATTAACTCCAGCTATGTATGTAAATACATACGTACATACGCGGCACTACGCCGATCCATGCATCATAAGGTTACGTTAGTATATCCCACTTTGGATGCTACAATGTGAAAGAGACCATTTGACGTGTGGGAAAACATCGTTAACACGAGAACGAGAAATCTTGTCGATAGGCTACGTACGGATTTTGATTCGAGATGCGACGGAACAACGGCTTGTCACATTTTGCCTTGCGCTATATGGAGCCGAAATTGCATGTTTACCTATATAGTACTATTACGCTGAGGTGACGGGTTCCAAAATCTTGGAGTAAAGGTCGCCACAACTATTGGTGATGTTGTATTTTATTTTAGTCTTAGTGAAGTTTTCCCCAAGATCCGGTACCTAAGTACAACGCAATTTGCAATATGCAATATGCAATAATTGCTAAGATTTAACCCAATTTAAGGTTGAGAGGCGCAATAGCTAGATGCGCTATGCGGACCTATCCGCCTTGGCGCTATACACTATAGGCGCACTCTTCAACTATAGTTTAGGTTAGGTACCTAGGTACATACCTTGTACCTATCTCTTAATCCCCCAATAAAAAAGGAACGTGCCCAACTGAACCATAACAACATTTCAGCTGTCACCGTGTCACTGTATCACCGTATCACTTAACCCGTCCAAGACCTCTTGAACGCCAGTGACTGGAACACACGGAAACTATCGATCAACTGACGGCTATCACCAACGGTATTCCCGAGTCCTACTTCTGCTCACGAATACGGATCCCAGATATTCGGTGAATGGGAGGACCTGGCATAAATCTTAACAGCTGGAACCCCCCGCAAAAGCACATCGCGCTACGCCGCATGTCCAAATATAATACGTACTAGAACGTTTCTCTACAAGGATCCTGGGCTCTTCTCGGTGAGCAAGTGATTCCTTCTCATCTCCAAGCGTGCCCGAGGAGGCAGGTGGAAGATTCGCGAATAATAGGATCGGATTGCACAATATTCTCATTTCCTGATTCAAAATTATATGTCTTTTTTTTCAACCCTTTTCATTCCTTTTTTTCTTCTTCTTTACTTAAGTTATGATCTGATAATCACAGATGATTTTCTGGTGGAGAAGATCTTACATAGATGACAACTCGTACATGATATGAATGAAATCCAAGTTGGCTCTGAAGCATATAGCCTACTCGGCCAAACCCACTTCCATCACAGCCATTGAACTTCCAGGAGGCTGTTTCCAGCTTACTAACCGTAATTTTGGTTCCGCGCTTTCAAACAGCTCCTCCCAGTCTGTTAGATTTCTCTCCTGGCTGTTGAAAGCTTGCGCCATGGAAAGATCTCGCACGCGAAGCATAGCCTCTTGAGTCCTCTCGATCGTGCCGGGAGGAGGTAGGATAATATCCATAATGACGATCCGTGCGCTAGACTTCTTTCCGTCCCGCAAAGCTGTCCCTAGTCGGCAGAGGATCTCTCGAGCGCGGGCTGCAGGCCAATCGTGTAGAATCTTTCGTAGGAGATATACGTCGGGCGAAGACGAATCGGTCTGGTGCGGTGGCTGAGGGTCAAAGAAGCTATGTGCTTTAAACTGGATGCGTGAAGTAATCGTATCGGGGAGGTCGGAGAGTGTTGATGATAGTGCTTCAACGGCCTCGGGAAGATCCTGGACTGTGAATTTGAATCCGGGATAGGACTTTGCGAGAGCAACGGATACGAATCCGTTCGATCCACCGACCTATGAGCAGAATTATCATTAGAGATGTCTGATTCCGTATCATACGAGGGCTTACATCAATGACAAGCGCATTAGCATCTAATCTAGCCCAGTTAAACCCGTCAAGGACATGCTCCAACCGCATCCCCTCGCTCAACCCCTGACTTTGCATATATCTGCTAAACAAGTCAACCATACCCGGGACGTCCTTGAGATATTCAAAGAACGGTTTCGTCGTGTCTCCAAACACGTTCCACGCCGTCTCATGCAGAGCTTTCGAGTCACCCCACTTCTCAGTTGCCTCGGTCATGGCCTGCGTCGCGGGAGCTCCATATTTGGTTATGTAAACAGCCCAGTCCCGGAGAAGCGCATCCGTCGCGAAGCGCAAGGAGAGCGGACTGTGCGCTATGCAGGTGGGGTCCGGCTCGGCGAATAGGCCTGCTGTCATGGCCATCCGTGCTACGGATTGCAGACGGGGGAGGGGCACGGAGGCGAGAGAGGCGAGGGATGTGTATGGGATAGGCCTGCAGTCCCTTGGAATATGGGTAAAGATCTCGAAGTGGAGCAGCCAACGGAGGCAAGAGATGGCATTGTACTGTGTTAAGCAAGCATGGTTAGCAAATATATCAATTAAGTTTTATATTGTTAAGTTTGATGTAGTTATAAGAAGCATTCTTAGTCCGTACCTGGATTTGATACTGCTCAAGAAGATCCGCGGGCCCTCTAGCCCGCACCTGGATTTCTTGCGTAATTTCAAGAAGTTTCCGGCGGGCTTTCTTGAGTTCGGGGGATTGGCCTTCTAGCTGGAATAGAACTTGGCCAGTTGTTTCAAGGGTGAGACTCTCAATCTTCTCAACGTTGCTAAGAAGTTGCCGTGTAAGTTCGGACAAGGAAGCTGAGGAAGTCATGTTGGGCAAGAAAGCTGTTCATGGGATAACTATTTATTATGCAGAAGAGGCAAAGGGAGTAGGGTTGTGCTACGGTAAGTTGAATCGAAGTTGACTCTACTCCAACCTCGATATTTATAATGTTTATCGTACCTAACTTGTGTGACAATGTTTTCGGGGAATTTTGCTTTTTTGGATCTACTCATCAAAGCTAAGTCATTGCATCCTCCCGGTAATCCTTACCGACACATTACTTACTTACTTACCCCGTAATGATGATGATGTAACTCGGGGTTCTTAAATGTGTATTGTGCATGTGTGCATCGGGTAATATATTATATAGGATCGATATGCGGCTGCTCAACAAGAGAACCAGCTCGGTACGCGGCTCTGGGGGGGCTGAAAGGGGTTTTAGATTTAGGATTGTGGTACAAAAGTTCTCGTTTGTACAGGTAATCGCCGTAGTTTACTTGAGTATCTGAAATAAATGGAAGAATATATTGTTTACCTAGTATGTAATATCTTACTCGTAATATAATAAACAAGTTAGAACACTCCAGGTATCTATTAATCTAAGATATTTGGGCCATTACGGTATCTACATAGGTACCTAGATTCAAGAGCTTCTACCTATTTTAATAATGACGTCCTATTTAGGTATGTTCGGCCTCATATGTACTTTAAAGTGTTGTGTTCCCACATCTTGCTCAGATCCTTAAAAAGGTGGCATGTTCACACTAAATGAATGCAGTTAAGATCTTCATGTCATTGTATTTTAATCCAAACCATAACATCATTCTTCTTACTTCCGTTTTTGGTGTAATTCTGAGCTAGTATTTTGGAACATTTTTACAATGTGCAAATAACGGCAGGCCACTTCCATATACTTCACACCTAACTAGACGGGGCATCTTATTAGGAATCAACTCAGGTTGATTCGTCCACGCCAGCCTATTTGTTATAAACATGATAAGCCCACCTCTAAGTACAGCAAATAGTTTACTTACGGACTCAACATTAGATAAGTTGGTTCAATAAGCTGACATGGGAGTTAACACGTATTGCCAAGGCTTTAATATATAAGGCTTAACTAAGAGGTAGTTATATAGCTAAAGTCCTAGACCAATGAAGTGAGCCGCATGGATGGCGACTATAAGGCGTTGGTAAGGACAAATGCGTACTAAAGTGGCGTTATCCGAAGAGAGGGACAACAGATATTGTTTCACTAGATGTTGTGTTGCATCCCACAATATGCCCCCTTTGTCTATAACCTATTATAACTAAAAATGGATTGGCGAAGAGATGGATAATCCATAGCTAGATTTGGAACTCTCATTATTTTTACCTAGAATTTGTGTCTTCTTTTCCTCTAGTGGGTAACCTATAGAGATTGATCGAAGGGGAATTAAAGCAGTCGTTGGGTCAGATATTTGCGTAATTCTACGTGTAGGATTCCCCGAACGGCGTAGTCACCGCCAGCTATGTCATCCTTCGCAAAATCAATACTTATATGGCAAAGTGACTGCCACCACCCTAATATGTACTTGGCCCAAATATACGGGGGAGTAATAGGGACTCGACTTAAATCCTTTTGCTTCGTACCGTTTACGATCTGCTATTATGGTGACCCAAGGCTTCTTTCAGCGGACCACATTGGTGAAAGGGGTTTGGTAGCACATTCTTGTATTGACTGGGGTTATTTGAATCTTCCGAAGAGTTGGGTTGTCCAACTGGTTTATTTCCTTTAGCGGCTCTCCCGTGCGTGAAATGGGACTAGTATTAGATTGTATAACAGTAGAAATGCTAAATATGAGAGGCTACGGGTGTTACATAGATCTGAAACATAGAGTAAGCAGCGAGCAGAATGGTTGTTGAAAGATCATAGACCTTAAAATACAAGGGTGATGACCTAAGACAACCTCTGCTCAACTGATTCCCTTATATTACGGGTCTATACTTGAGGCTCTCGAATAAATACCTACTTAGGTATCTTTTAACTCCTAACCCTGGTTCCCGGATATCATCCCCCCCATCACCAACACCTTCCACAAAATCCTTGCCGATCATCTTACGGAACCGTCGGTATCCGACCAGTCGGAGTCATTAGTTGGTCAGACACGGAACCTGTCAGCCATACCTAGTGCTGATAGGGCTGTGTCACATCCTGTGGTACTACGCGGCAGCAGCCGGAAAGGTGTATACTTTGGTTGGTATCATGGGGCGCACTTGTGTGGTGATCTTCTAAAATGAGATACGATTGTAGGTTGGTTAAAGGGAACGGTTTCTGGTGGCCGAGTCTTCTAGATAATACCTGCCAAGCTTTCCAGACATGGCGAGTGCCACGAGGTGGTGCAAAATATATGGAATAAATTTGTTGTTCCGCAAGGAGCTCTAATCGTACCTATCATGGAAGCGGTATTCTGTATTCCAGATGAAGCATCTAGAATCCTGATAATAAATGTAATAACGAATTCTAAAAGCTTTGTGTAGCTGAGTGCTCAAGTAATGGGGCGTGCTTGAGCACGATAGGATTCGGCTAGGGTATAAATTTGCCTGTTATATAGGATACACATTATACAATCCCAGTATCGTAGAAATTAGCTTAATATATACATATTGTATCTTATAAGTCGAGTAGTTGAGTTCCATAGAAGTGTAATATATTTATTAGAGGTACTAGTCCAAATCAGGCTTTAAAGGCGACAGCGCCGCAGAAACGTAATCGAAGCATTGTACCTGCGAGACAGGTTCTACAGTGCCTCTATTAGAAAATCTAACCTCGCGCAACGTGGGATGAAAATAACCCGCCTCCCTCAAGGAACTAGACATGCATGCCTCATGTCTTACAAGCCGCACTATCGTTTGCTGTACCCCGTAGCTACCTTGATTTATGATGTGCTATGTGCAAGTGTATCCCGATATGAGTAAGTGAATATAGTGTGCAACGTATTCATATGCCTCAGGTATTATTTGTATATTGGGCATTCCCAAATCCATTCCAGAAGTAGGAGAGGGATACTAGCAAACCCCTTAATCCTCGGAATATTTTTAATTCCAAGTGCCCCTAGAACCTCTCGTCGCTAGTATAGGTAGATATGGTCCGCTGGCCTCCAATGCGAGACGCACCCCTATTTCCTCCACCGGGAAGCTCGTAAACACGAGTTAGGCTCGTCATGTCTTTACCGCCAAACTTACTTCTAAGACAGCATGGTTTCGCCCGTCTGCGTAACTGCGGCGTCGCCCCGTAGGCTACCAGGATATTGTTTAGTCATGTATGTCTATTATAGTTCTTGGAATACCCCCTTTAGTCTACCTATATATAGCACTGTCTTTTATTCAATCTATCTCTTCCTACTAAACTTAGTGTTCGCTGTCCTGATGACGAGGCCCCGGCAAGGGGATACTCGCTATGGGCTTATGAAAAGGCTGCTATATCTAGTGCTGGCCCGATCTTCATGACACCCCAAACCTAAATACGTTTTCTTCCTCTCATTCATACCAGGCCCAGGCGCGTAGATCCTCTACTGACATGTCATCCCGCACTTGCTTAATTTCTCTGAGCCTAGGAACCAAATATTGCTGAATAAACTAGTTTAACGGCGCATTCAATCCCCGGAATTTGTTCCCACACTTATTGATCAAAATTTCTAACCTAGGTGCTTTGCTAGGTATCGATCTTCCCCTCGTATCTCCATAATATCAGCTATACCTACCCAGGAGACGAACTAAGATTTATCTTCTTCCTAACGCTGTTTCGAACCCAACGGCTGTCAACGGTATTTAAGCTGAGCAATGCCGTTTGTCCATTCACCCTAGCTCTCTCTCGGAGACGAACGTGATAGAAATAAGTATAATACTTAGGTATATATTGGCTACTTAACTGTAAAAATCATAGTAGTCTAGCGTGAAACCCTTGTAGGCGAGGCCCGAGATCGTTTAACTTTGCTTTACCAACCAGGTATTTCGACCTATATAGGGATTTTTGGTTAAGTTTTGGGATAGTATAAGCATTTAATAAAAGGAAGAAAAAAAGATGATCTAACAAATCCTTATCTGATAAGGTTAGATTGTGCATTTATAGTAGAGGTACCTCGGTACTGACAGAAGATTCAGCTCGGGAAATTGATTAGGTAATGATCTAAAAACCACCCAATAAGAGCAAACAATGGGAAGAGCAAATACAACAGCAGACGTGGTCCTCCAAACGCAAGCTCAATGAGGCTGTAAATCCAACAACTTAAATTCTTTTAACCTTTTATCTAACGCCGTTTACAAATAGGGGAACCAGCACCCAACTCTCTCAACTACATCTTCTTTCCTCACTATGTTATAAGTAGCTTCATTTAATTTACCTACCTTTCCCTCGAAAACACCATTTCTTCTTTACAATTAAACAACTATCGATCTTGCAACTTCCACGAATACTCGCCGTCGCGCATCCCATTTTCCGAACCTTGGCATCTAGTCCGAGTCGCCTTCGCGAACTAAACATCTAGTCATTATGGCCGACGTAGATGATGAGCTTCTAGCCCTCGTTGGAGGCGACGAGTCGTCTGATGAGGAACAAGAGCAGCCAGCGAGTCGTAACCGTTCTATATCTGGTTCACCCGGCCTTGACGCTAAGGATCAAACATCAAGCAAGACGAAGCACAAGCCTAGCAAGAAAAAGCATGACGATTCGGATGAGGAGGAAGGCGAGGCGTAAGTTCCCTAGTTTATCATACCACTTTCTTTAACCCCACGCATCCTATCATTCAACACACGCTCTCTTTTGGATCGCTGTTGCTATGCAACAGATATGACATAAGGAATGCCTGCTTTCGCTTTGTCAAAGTCAGCCGGTCTTCATATTAACCCCACTCAATGCCTCGCAACGCCTATTTCAATCGCACTGCAATCCATTTGTCAAGTTTATTCCTTAACATTCAATAAACGAACTAAGCTAACTCACGCGCGCCATGTCTCACAACAGCTCTTCTATTGCCTCTCCTGCCTCGCAGAATTCTGCGCCCATGGACGAATCTGATTCCGAGTCTGATACCTTGCAGGCTACCAACACCAACGGCAAGATGGACGATGATGATGATAACAAGTACCCCATCGATGGAATTTATGCAAGTGAAGCAGAGAAGGAAGATATTTTAGCTATGCCCGAACTCGAGCGAGAGCAGTTGCTTGCTAGACGTCAGGAGGAAGTTGATCGCCAGCGACAAAATACCTTACTTCGTCGGCTACTGAAAACGAGAGAGGACGATAGTCAATCGGTTAAGAAGCGCAAAGCTAGTACTGCCGAACTAGACGAATCTCAGCGCAAGCCCTCACGACAGCGAACAAGAGTTGGTGGTTCAAGAGTGGGTGAGACGAGCTCTGGGATTGAGTCCCTCCGCCGCGCTCGGGCCGAGAAGAACGATCGGCAGCGCCGTAGAGAAGAAGATCGAGAGCGCAATAAGAAGTCACACTCGGGTTCGCGCGACAGCCCTGGTCGTGATGCCGACGATGATAGCGACGTCGAGTGGGCTCATAGATCAAGGGATAGATATTCCAAGTCACGAACTCCCGAAGTGAAGGAAACCCCTCTCGCCGATATCCGTGATTTCGAGCGCGTACGACTTGGCCGCAGCCGATTTGCTCGAGTTTGTTTCTACCCTGGTTTTAACGAAGCCATCACCGGATGCTACGTCCGTATCGCTCTTGGTCCTGGTTCTGATGGCTCTAATGTCTACCGAATGGCTCTTGTTAAAGGTATAGTCTAGCCATGCGCCTCCAGTTTCTTCATTACTAACCGTTCTATCCTAGGGTTCACACAGGGAAAACCATATGCCATGGAGAAGTCAAACGGCCAGAACTTTGTCACCGATCAGTATATCAGAGCCGCACATGGTAAATCTGAAAGGGATTGGCCTTTCATAAGTTGTTCCGACTCACCCTTTACAGAGGTTTGTGACAATCCTGCTACTCTGTTCTATGTTTGCATGTCTAATTTATTATAGGCCGAGTTCAACCGCTATAAGAAGGTTTGCCAAGATGAGGGCGTTATCTTTCCCAAGAGACCGACACTAGACGCTAAAATTGACGATATCAACGCTCTAGTGAACCGCTCTTGGACTGATGCAGAAGTGAACGCCAAAATCGAGCGAGAGCGAAGCCTACTCAGTAAATTCACGCCTACTGAGCGAAACCGATTAGTGGACTTGATCGAGGAAGCTAGACGACGCGGAGATGACGCACGAGTTTCGGAACTCCAGGACAAGCTAGACTCTCTCGAAACCCCACGTCTAGCTTTTAAGACCAGCATCACGCCAGCGAATAAGTCGACCAGCTCAACACCAACACAGCAGGAACGGTTGGCTACTTTGAATGCCGAAAATCGTCGACATAACGTAGAGGCTGTGCGTAAGGCACAGCTAATGGAGAAAGCGAAGGCGCGCCATATTGAAGCACGCGTTGCGCGTGGAGAAGATGTTAATGAAGACACTTCCCGACGCCTCAGAACCAAGCCTAAGTTTAGGCAGGATGCTACTGAGTCCACCGAGCTGAAGTCGACGCAAGCCAACGGCAGTGGTACATCGACACCTGCAAACGGCACACCAAAGCAGAGTGCTACTACGAAAGCACCGCTTCTACCTCATCTGCAGAAGCTGCAGCTACAAAACCACCAGACAGGGAAGGATAAGAAAGGGATCCCTCAGATTCATAAACCAATTGTGGATGATGATATCATCGCGGCTTTGGATCTTGACATCGAGGTTGACATTGATTAGACGAAGCGAGCAATTTTCTGCATAACTAGACTAGATTCTGATATCCTGGTCAATATTTTCTTTTTGAAGTGTACGTTAAGGAAGGATGTTTTCCATCCATACGCTCTCGGAAAACGAATCACCAAGTTAGATTATTATTTAACTAAGGGCAGCTCTACCTGAGACATAGGTTCTAGGAGATGGCGTAGATGGCGTTGAGGATAGGTTCAATTGGACGGTAGCAGAAGAGAGGAGTATAGCATCAGTATTGGGCACAGCTACATATATTCCTTGCTGGGTTACCTCTTTCAGTCAGTGTATGATGATTAGGTAGTCTAGCTATTTAAAAATGAAACAAGATTATCTGCATTCAAATAAGATACGCGTAAACCATTAGGCACGTTGCACATATGATGTGATGTGATGAAATAAAATAAAATAAAATAAAATAGGGACCCTTATAAAAATATTTAGATTCGTTAGGAGTGGCGTAAAATGTTGATGGCCGTCAAACTCCCCGGCGCTACGATGGCCGTGGCTAGCGTGGAATGCCGTGGGATTCCACGGAGTTTGATGGTTTGCGGTAATCCTATTGGTGACATTTGTAATCCTGACTAAAACTAGAAACCGGAGCCGCAACTTAGTGGCATCCCGGCGGACTTATCCATGGCTTAGTCTATGTCAGGCATTCTAGACCCGGTCCGTAGACAAATTTCAACACTACCCGAGGCGCGGCGGCAGCGGTTGAAGTTTCATACCGCTATTTGTCAGGACGGCAACATACGATGCTACTATGGAGACGGACGAAGGTGTATTGAGTATTTAATGTAGCTAGGGCTCGCAACTATTTTCTAATGGGAGAAGAAACCATCACCAGAAGCAAAGCTGCCTTGTCAAGAGTCAAGACTAACCTACCTCCTTAACCTACCTACTTAAAGCACCCAAATATAAAACATCTTAAGAAGTTGCCATCTTTCACTCTAAGTCAAAATGCCTGCTAGACGCCACGATTCGGCCGCCGTCGATGTTGCGCCTCTGGGCCAACCTCTCAAGTTCGAGTTTTCCGGGAAGGTTGCAAAGAATCGCTTCTACAAAGCCTCTATGGCCGAGGATCTAGCAACCTGGAGTGTCGATAATCTCGAGGAGCGTGGTATCCCGACCAAGGAGCTCATTGACCTATATCGAAAGTAAGAAGTAACAAAGGCCAGACATATTCATCCTCGTCGAGACTAACACGAGAACTCAGATGGGGAGAGAATGAGTGGGGTATTATCGCCACCGGGAATATTGATATCGAGTTTGACATGCTAGATGCTATCGGCGATGCCATCATTACCCCAGAGTGCCCCTTTTCAGGCCCACGTTTTGAAGCCTTCGAAGAGATGGCCAAGGTATCCAAGGCAAATGGCAGCTTGGTCGTAGCTCAACTTACACACCCTGGACGTCAGCTAGCCGCCAGGATTAATAAAGACACGGTTTCAGCGTCGGCGATCCAGCATCGTACGTAAACTACCCCCTTCTCGTGTATCCTGACGATGAGGCGCTAACAAGCATACCTCATGATAGCCCCGAGGAATGGTTCGGTCTATGCCAAGCCCCGGGAGGCCACGAAGGAAGATATCGCACGTATCATCGACGGGTTTGCACACGCCGCTGAATACCTAGATAAAGCTGGGTTCGACGGCATTCAACTCCACGGAGCACACGGGTACTTGATCGCACAGTTCCTGTCCGAGCTTTCAAACCAGCGTACCGACGAGTACGGCGGCAGCATCGCGAACCGCCTACGTCTCGTATCGGAGATCGCCAAGGAGATCAAGAGACGTGTGCGCTCAAACTTCATCGTCGGCATCAAGGTGAACTCGGTCGAGTTCCAAGAGAAGGGCATCAAGCCGGCAGAAGCCCGGATCATGTGCGAGACCTTTCAGGCGCTGGAGTTCGACTTTGTCGAGCTCTCGGGCGGCAACCACGAGGACATCGGGTACGGCTCGAAGAAGGAGACCACGCTGAAGCGCGAAGCGTACTTCCTCGAGTTCGTCCGCGATATCGTCCCGCACCTCTCCAAGACCAAGAAGATCCTCACCGGCGGGTTCCGCACGACGGCCGCCATGGTAGACGCCCTCAACATCCTCGACGGCATCGGCATCGGCCGGCCCGCCGCGCAGGAGCCGCGCCTCGCGGGTGACATCCTATCCGGGAAGGTCACGAGCGCCATCCGACCGGTCGACGGCGTGGTGAACGATGTCATACTCTCCCTGATGAGCGCGGGTTCGCAGATGACGCAGATCGTAAAAGACCAGGAGCCGTTCGACCTCAGCGACGAGAAGGCGTTTGCCAGCTTCCAGGCGGACCTGAAGACCCATTTCCAGAAGTTCGCGGCGGCTAACGGGAGCTTGGAATTCCACGGCTTCCCGGAGCTAACCGACCCTAGTACGACTTCGCATCCGTATGGCGTTCCTTACTAGATAGGTACGTAGAAGAGATGATTTAGACTGGGAATGGCTGTTGGGGTTCTGCGCTGGCTTAAGTGTTATTACTGCTTGCTTTGAGTATTTAGAGAATAGCATGTGTTAATAGATAAATACCTTGGTATGATAGACAATGCATATATAGGTACTGACCAGGACAACTCCTTGTATATTGTAGCGCTTATATGAATACTCCTTTCCAAGTGCATATATAAAGTATATATGCAATATATAATGCCAAGATTTTCTCATCCACGACCAGAAATCCAGACGTGCCATTTGTCAGCAGTCCGTGTGCCTCTGCGCCCCTTATTCTCAAGAGGAATTCTGAGCTGGTTGTAGATTCCAGAGAGCTAACCAATCTACTTGTGATTTCTATTGACTTCCTATTGCTTCCCCCCCCCTCCCCTAGAACTAACTCTTAGAAAGGATCTATTGTTCAAAGTCGTCCACAAGTCCATTAAATAAAGATGGAGACCAGTTCCCGTCGTAAAGCATGTAGGTCACCACCTATACCATCTATTCAGTTAGAACCCTGCTAACGATCGTTCATATCATAGGCGATACTTGCTTCAAGAAGAAAATAAAGTGTGACATGCTGAAACCGGCATGCTCGAACTGTTTGCTATATAAAGTGCCATGTGGCACAACTGTAGTTCGAAGAAGAGTCGCCCCGGTTGTCCAGAGGGAAGCACGGGCAGCAAGCACTGCGGCGAATAACGATAGTCTCGAGGCTCGTCTGGCACGAATCGAGGCAAAGTTGGACAGGATCGGTGATTCTAACGATACCACCATGGCAGATCAGGGGTCTAACAACTTATCAAGTCAAGCTGTGGAACCTGCCATTTCATCGATTGATATCTCCTCAGAGGAATCTAGTCCGTGCATTCTAGAGCGACACGGGGGGCACTGTGTCCCACCTCTCACTGAGATATTACCGGTCATCGAGGACTACTTCCGTGATTTCAATACTGCCTTGCCGCTGTTTCACCAGCAGCATTTCATGCAGATGGTTTTGAACTTCTATTCCGAACAGGAGCCTAGTAAGAAGTCTAGGGCCGTCTGGGCTGCCATAAATGTAGTCATTGCCCTTGGCTTCCGCATCCGCACTGTTGATACGGACGAAATCATAGTTCGATTCGACGATATTAAAATAAAAAATTGCATTGATAATGCCCAGAAAGAGCTGGACGAGCTTGTGACCCGGGAAGAAGATACCCTTGGGATAGAAGTTCTCTTGGGTCTAGTTTGTAAGTCTTGACTTGAATTCTGATCATAGTTCAGAGATAAGATCACTGACCAAATGTGTTTTAGTGCTCTTCCAGACAAATACTGACCAGAAACCAGCGTCGGTTCTGATCAGTACTGCTGTTCGACTAGCCCATAGGCTCGGGCTTCACATGAAATCAACCTTATCCCAATTTTCACCCGAGGTCGCACGTCACAGAAGCAATATATTCTGGCTCTGTTATTACTTAGATAAAGTAAACCTAACATCTCTACCTTAGCTCCTCCCGTGGCTAATATGATTTAGGACATCTGCTTCCGCTCAAAAATCCCCTCTATGCAATGCGATTATGATTTGGACTTGGACCTACCCGAGGACAATGGCAATTATCTTCAAAGCATTGATGGCCATTCGCAGCTCAACTATCTCCGCGCCAGGGTCCAACTTGCCTACCTGCAGGGGAAGATTTACGACTACCTGCTCAGCAATCGCTCGTCCAGATTATCGCTTGAGGCTCGCCAGGAGAGGGTTTCTCACCTTGCCGCACTCCTGAATCAGTGGGTACTAACAATACCAGAGTCGATGCAGCTCGAGAAGATAACCGAGACTGTGGCAAAGGCGCCGCTTTCTCATATGATCCTTCTATACCACACTTACCTGATGTGCTACACGGCACTTAACGGTCTCTACTCCCTTGAATCACCTTGGTTAAAAGCGATCAATGGTCTCGGCGGTTCCGTTCTTCGAACTTTCGACACTGCGGCAAATGCTTGTATGAGGCATCATCAACCACTGTTGCCGCGTTTTTGGGATACGTGCGTGAGAGCTAGTCGCGGGTGTTTGAATATATTAAATAATAAATCCTACAGTGGATGTAACTTATGGTGAGTAGCTAGGCTACCAAACCACGGCTCATGGGAACCATCGTTGCTAAACATAACTCCTCATAGGCTCGGTGGCTGTGCCTACTTTTCAGCATTTATTGTCTTGCTGGCCAATATAGTATACTCTCCTTCGCACGAGCTGGTGGAACATGATCGGGAGCTTACCAAGATGACAAAAGAGCGTATTGGGAAGCTACTAGACTACACCGGATCAGAGTCTTTCAAGACCCTCCAGGTTGTTCTCACAAGCTTAGAGCAGGCCGCGAATTACGCCGTCGAGCGGTCGAAGGGCCTCGGCAGGGCTTTTGATCCTGTGCCGTCTGCCGCACAATCCTACTACACATATACTTCGTCGCACTTTGGGACATCTTCCAACGGCGCAAGCCAGAACTTGGTCAGTGAGCCCCAATATTGCGTGCTAGGCGCGGGGAATTATAGCTAAACACATACGGATGCTATCTAGATTGGTCATCCCGAGGCACCGGCTCAGGAGGCGGCATGGCCCCAAGATTCGACCTTCGGGATTCCCGGCACCACCCTTGCTGGATTCGATTTCAACGATGAGCTGTCGGTACCGGATTTCATGCAAGGGCTCTTCTGAGAAAAGGGGACATATGCACCAACTGAAATCTCGCGTTTGGTTGATGAGTGCCTACCTACGATATATATACCTACCTATGTAATGAGATGGAAACTAAAAGGAGGCATAGCATTCTGATTGAAATATTTTACAACTATAGGTGAGAAACCCCCTGGTGTGACTTGTCAATTCGACATTTACACTAGAACAAATCCAAACGGCGATGACGATATATGAAGCTAACAATTCCAAGAAGGGGGATAGGTATTTATTATTGATGCGCCCATGCAGCATCGAGCCCGTGTAATTGGATACTCCGTAAATGGGCTTCAAATGATAACATATCTGCAATAGACGATTGGCTCGAGCTATGGTGAGAAATGTGGAACACGGGAAAGCCAAGTTGAAGTATGATGTCATGAGTTTGGTGAACAAACAGAACTCTGGCCATTGAGGAGGTTCGGATTACAACTCCCGATCAAGGTATGTACCCCCATAGAGCCGTAGGGTAGGTAGGTACCTAGGTAGGTTAGTGATGGAATGCATTATGTACTTGATCGGTGATGGGAGGAAATAATACAAAATGGTAAAAGGTTTAAGCCGTTGATTTGACCTCGAACCATTTGATCCCCGACCCCTCAGTACGATACCTCCTCGTTTCTTCTGCATTGCACTTGGTTGGCTACACACCTGCATGTGTCGTCTCCTTTATGATTTCAGTCTGACAGAGCATTCGTAATAAGATATCCTTCTTTCCCTCCTCTTGACTTTATAGCTTTACCCTGTCCGTCTGCCGTTTCGTTCCGTTTCATGAATTCCGCCAGATCCCTCCTGCGACCTTCCATAGCTCGTATCTTCCTTAATCCTAGCTTTAAATTACAAGCAAATAATTGCACTAGACTCCTATCTGTATCTGCAATCAGAGCTATGCCTCAATTCAAGCTAAAAGATGTATCTTCTTTGTCACTACAGCCCGGCGACAAGAAAGAGGTTGAGGTAGAGGGCGTCGAGGGCGGCAAAGTCCTTCTCCTTAATGCTGGGGGCAAGATCCAAGCCATGGGGCCCAAGTGTACACATTACGGTGCCCCTCTCGTAAATGGCGTTTTAACTAAGGGCGGCCGGTTGACCTGCCCGTGGCACGGAGGTTGGTATATCTCTCTCGGCCCTTTTCTCATAAGCAATGAATCGGTATAACTAACCTTAGTTTTCTCTTATCTAATATAGCTTGCTTTAACGGCCAGACTGGTGATATCGAGAATGCCCCTGCCTTAGATGCCCTCCCCGTCTTCAAAGTAGTTGAGAAGGATGGTGCCGTGTATATCGAAGGCGAAGAGGCAACGATCAAAGCCGCGAGACGGAAACCTAACTTTAAGTGTGGCACCAGCGGCGGGGCACAAGCTGATCGAGTTGTCGTAGTTGGCGGCGGCAGCGGAGCAATTGGCGCCATTGAAGGTCTGAGGGAGAAAGGGTTCTCTGGCCCTATTACTATGATAACTAACGAAGGTTATCTACCTATCGATCGAACTAAGCTATCTAAAGCCTTAATTACAGACCACACCAAGATTCAGTGGAGGGACGAGGAGTGGTTTAAGTCAGGCTCGGTCGAAATAGTGCATGACGAAGTGGTCGACGTCGATCTCGTCAGCAAGGCTGTCATCACTAAGAATAAGGAGAAATTTGTATACGCCAAGCTAGTTTTGGCTACTGGAGGTTCGCCGCGGAATCTGCCTGTGCAGGGATTCCAAGTGCTTGAGAACATATTCCTGCTTAGGACAGTTCATGACGCAAAGAAGATTGTGGACGCTATCGGTGATAAAGGTAAAAATATTGTCGTCGTTGGTAGTAGCTTCATTGGCATGGAAGTGGCAAATGCGACAGCTGCCGAAAACAAGGTGACGGTAGTTGGTCAAGAGAGCGTCCCATTAGAGAGAGTATTAGGCCAGGAAGTTGGTGCCGGATTACAGAAGTTATTGGAAGGGAAAGGGGTCAAATTCCACATGTCAGCAGGAGTGGACAAAGCTGAACCATCTGGCTCGAGTCCATCCAAGGTGGGCTCGGTGCATCTGAAGGATGGCACAAAGCTCGAAGCCGATCTGGTCGTGTTAGGTGTTGGTGTAGCACCGTCAACGGGATATCTGAGGGAGAATAAGGTAATCCGATTAGAAGATGATGGATCGCTAAAGACGAATGAGAACTTCCTCGTGGTAGGACTAAAAGATGTCTATGCGATCGGAGACATCGCCTCGTATCCTTATCACGGACCGGGAGGTCAAGGCAACTACACGCGAATCGAACATTGGAACGTGGCGCAGAATCAGGGACGAGCTGTCGCACATCACATCGTCAACCCGTCGTTGAAATCAGACTTCTTCACGCCAATTTTCTGGTCGGCTCTGACGGGACAATTGCGATATTGCGGTAATTCGATGCACGGGTGGGACGAGCTGGTCTTGCAGGGCAATCCGGGAGAAGGCAAATTTGTGGCATATTACTGCAAAGGCGAGACTGTGGTAGCGATGGCTAGCATGGGAGTGGATCCGGCCATGGCCAAGTCGGCGGAGCTTATGAAGATGGGCGCTATGCCGTCTAAGTCGGAGCTTAAGGGAGGGCTAGACATTTTGACTGTTGCGCTACCGGCTTAGGGGACGCAGCGTGTTTGTGTTCCTGAATTAGCGTCTGCACCTAGCTATGTATGTACATATGTACCTAGGTAGGTACATCCATATGTAAGATGCAAGGTAC
Organism: Daldinia grandis; assembly: GCA_022432525.1. Taxonomy (NCBI): domain Eukaryota; kingdom Fungi; phylum Ascomycota; class Sordariomycetes; order Xylariales; family Hypoxylaceae; genus Daldinia; species Daldinia grandis. The sequence continues at coordinate 604,795 of JAJKLB010000016.1, read as the reverse complement.
GCGGTACCTATGTATCACTAATTGGGCTAAAGTGCGTCATCGCGCACCCCTCGGCGCGACGTATCACAGCTGATAATCAACAGGATGGCCAAGACGATCGGCTACAACCAAAACCACGGTAACATGGTGATTTGTCCATGTGACTATTTACCAACCACTTCGTTCAAACGGGACATTTATAATGAAATAGACTTGCTTTCCCTTTTTACCAGTGATTATCTCATTTGCTTCTCGACTTGCGCCCTCTATCGTGAGATGTCTAAGACATCAGCTCTACGTAACTACTTTCAAGTACCCAAGTAGTTAATCGTATCGCATGAACCCGTCAACTTTAAGGCTACATGTACCTAAGCTACCTCATACATACCTCATGTCAGGTACTTTAAAGTTCATGGCCTAGGCATGGAACCTAGGCAACCTTAGGTAATCTTATCTTTATATGTAATGTTGAAGTTAAAGTAACTTAACCTAGCTAACTTTAATATTGATTACGGACCCCACACTTAATCTAATCATCCTTCACTCCACCCGCCACTTTACGACCATTTACACGAAGCGACGCGAGAAGCCATCTTCACCTATACAACCTACCTAACTAACTTAGCTTCAATTTTGGCTTCTTTTTTTTGCCTTGCCTTTGTTCCCCCTTGTACCTTTTTCTTTACTTAGCTATTAAATTATTTTTTCTTCTCACTCACCCTTTCTTTCAGCTTTCCCGCCTCTTCCCTCTTTGTCCTTCTCGTGGCTGGCTGGTCTCGAAGAGATTCGCGTCGAATAGTCTCAGCCCTTTCGCATTTTTCCCGGACGGGCGAGTTGGGTGAGCGTGTCTCGCTCCACCCGTCTCGTCCACTGTGCGCCGGACAATCAAAGGAGACGTCTCTGCTGCCCTTTTTTACCTTGGCGACCCCTTAATCCAGCATGCTGATCTCTCAGCTGAACACGCGCAACGAAGCGACCATTTAGCCATCGTCATGGCTGATTTTTGTCACCCTCCCGCGGCTGCGGCTGCAACTGCCGCCGTCCGCGAAGATGCCGATCTGTCCGTCGAGTCCCAAGAACCAGGACCTCTGAAGTGCTGCTGTGGTTCTGTGGAGTGCATCTTTCTAAGACATAATTATTCCGTTCTCGCTAGTGTCGAGAAGGATGTCCACAATGCTGCCCGGATGGGCCAGGTACGTTTTCTATTACGTGGTTATCACCTCACCTATGTATATGTCAGACATGTCAAGATCCAAGCCACAAGAGCTCCCGTAGTAGTCTAGTTGGCCTCACCTGCAGCTCTCTTATACCATATCACATCACATCACATTCCATAGTTTGTTTATCCCCCCCCCCCACTATAGGCAATAGTCGAAGTGCTTCGAAGTACCACCTTAGGAATGCTCCTTGATATTGCTGTGTTGTTTTACTCGCTGTGTATTTGCAATCTGCATTCTTGAACACCTGCGTCGTGCCAACTTCTTGCCCAAGCAGTCAACGATGACGGTCTACCAGTCTCTAACATTTGCGTTGCAGGCCTTGCTCGCGCGTCACGAAGCTTACATGGCTGATGCGGAACGAGATCGTACTGAGCTCACTACTCGGATTGAGCAGTTGGAAGTTGATAACAGGGAGCTGGAGGCTAAGAATGCGAAGACAATTGAGGATAACAGAAACCTACTCGACCAGCTCGAGGCGCTCAACAACACGGTCATCGATTCTGAAAGTCACATTAGATCCCTCGAGGCTTCTGTCCTTTCTTCGCAGCAGTCGGTTCGTAGGCTCGAGGGCGAAACGGCGCGTGCTGCTGCATTAGAGCGCCAACTTCTAGCCTTAGAGCAGGAGCAGGCCGAGCTACAGAGCCATTTGTGTTCCTCTCGTGAAGAGGCTAAGTCTGCCGTATCGAGATGGAAGCGAGCCGAAAGGGGCATCAGTGACTTGCAAGAACAGCTTGAGCGAATGGAAAGAGAAACTCAAGAAGAGAGAGAATACCACGTTGAAATGATAGGCAGGGTAGAAAGACAACGCGAGATGGAAAAGGAGTTGAACACTGCCGCCGGCCGACTTAAAGGAGCAGCAGCAGCCAAGTCGCTCGATCGCGTCAGCGGGGGAGGGAGCAATGCCGTATCGCACTTTGTCCGTGATCTACTTCAAGACAACGCCAATCTACAGTACGGTATCGCCGAGTTGCGGGAGATGCTTATGAACTCAAACGACGAGATCCAGGCTTTGCGAGACCAACTCATGTATCATCAACCGTTAGGAGACGAACTAGCCAATGCTGCCTCCACGCTTAGCGCGGAGCTCGGGTCTGAAAAGGAGTCGCCTGAAAGGATACCTCCCAAGACTCCACACGAACTTCATATTCACCACCATTTCCATTTACCGAAATCGAAACAGGAAGCGAAAAAGCCGCGGAAGAAACGACAAGGAGTTACACCTGGGGTATTTACGTCACCTGGAAGTACAGTACCAAGCACGCCTCCAAGCGGCCCTATGCGGCCGCAGCTTGGTTCGCATACGCATAGAGATTCGCTCCTCTCCAATTGTTGGTCCACATATTCGGACCAACGATCTGATTTCGCACTCTCATCAGTTCCGAGCTCGCCTTTATCAAACCGCCGAAATTCGCTTTTCGACCACCATACAATAGACTCATTCCCTACTTCACCTACGACCAGTATCGATCCAGTATCTCCTACGTGGCATGCTACTCATCAAAAGCAGCTGTCAAACGTATCTTCGCGAAGTTTTCGATTCTCATCACCATTCGTTACTGACACTCATCCAATAATCGAAGAATCTGATGATGGGGACAGCCCTCCAGATCTATCCTCGGCTACCGACGAGTCTACCGTAGAAGATGCAGCTTCTTCCAAGGACCAAGACGCTGTGGTCGACGATGTCTCTGCCGTATATGAGCCAGGTGATAACCCGATGCCAATAATCAGGCTACGTAGAGCTCTATCGCATGAATCTATCATATCGCTCTCCGGTGGCCTTGATATTCACACACTAAAGTCTCGGCCGAGTCAGCTGACAATCGGCCGGATAGGTTCGGCCTCGTCTGTAACGGGGAGTAGTGATATTACAGCACAGCCTATGCTATTACGCGATAGCGCAAAGCAAAGTAGCACGCTACTCCGCGAAAGATATTCCTTATCGCCAGTAGGGAGTTTACAATCCATCTCAGACTCATCCATGCTAGGTTTCGGATCGTCAAAACTTGGTAAATGGGTTGGTTGGCGGCCATGGGGTGGTGGCGGCGCCGGCGGAGATAGTAGTTCTACTGCGAGCAATACATCCGCGAAGACTGTCAAAGACAATAGTCAAAAGTCGAGTAGTCGTCCTCCTGGTATCAATCAGCAGGGCGCGATACCCGGGTTTTCGGAATACTTAGCTGCGGCTCAACGAAGAGTGCCGCCCCCTAAGATCCGACCTGACGAGGTGGATCGAGATGCGTTAAGGGAAGGACTCGGAGGATAACGACATTGGCGTACGCTTTCCTAATTGACTTTTCCAGTTTGGAACTCGATTATCGGGATGCAGTGCGCCGTGTTGATATCTGTATGTCAGATCCTGCAAGCCTTGGCTCCGAACCCACTGTTCGGTTACTGTAACCTGAACTGCATATGTATGCCCATGGGTACCCGATGTTGGGTCGTCGGATGGGATGCACTATCAAGCTACTTTTTCTTAATATTTCTCTTTTGCACACTCAGCATCGCAGGGGAGTTGGTCGTTGGACATTATTCAGGCGGGAGAAGACCGCAAAGCCGAAAAGCATACAGGATGGGACGGTATAACATGGACATATGATACCCTTGAGAACAGCCAGTTAGCTCCTCGCCAGCTCTCCTCGTACTTTCTTTTGTCTGTCCATATCATTAACTAGGTAATGTAATGTTTTCTTTGCTGCAAATACATTGGTTTGCCTTCCATTGTATATTCTGCGTCGAGGGTGCTAGACTATATACGGGGTTTACTAGGTGGGATGTACAGCTAGTTAGGTAGTTAGGTAGACAAGTAAGTAGGACAGGCGTATGTCGTGAAGAGAGTGGGGGAGATAGGAGAGGAATAACAAGACATGGCAGTTTACTTGCTTGCATCTGCCAGCCTGTATACATAAATATATGGCTTCTTGAAACCCCTAACCTAGAATGTAAGACAACTTGCCTACCTACATATATGTAGTAATATGATCCATAAGAGAATGTCATTATTACGCTAAGTTAATGGCAAGTATAATCTAGCCTGTGAAACTCCCACTATCGCTGCGTTTGTAGGTGCGTGATAGTGCTATGATGTTGTGCTACGTACAATAAGCCACGTACAATAGAGTAGATTGTAAACTTGAAGGGATTTAGCATAAAATAATCCTCCATCGATTGACAATCGCCATGCCATACATGATTCCATCTAAGTGTATCTAATCCGCCATATAGACGTATCTATTAACGTTCTCCCTTCAGAAAGTCCTTTCTTTTCGCACAACTGGATATGAGAAGAGATTTCAGGGAGCCAAATACACGAACAAAGAGATAATTTTTGCCATTACTAAATACCCAACGCCTCCTCTCACCCCATCCCATCCCATCTCCTACCCTAGCACAGCCCGGCACGAGAGCGCCCGGGAAACTAACATATCCAAAAGTAGACATCTTTGAGAGGGGAAAGATAACCAAGACTCGAAGGCCAGATGATAACATATCGTTCGCCCTATAAACAAGACAACATCCGCCAGAGGACCCGCTACGTAGCAATAGTATATATAGCCCAATATGTTATACCTACCCCAAACGCCATGCTCCAATGC
>JAJKLB010000015.1:600000-788986 GCA_022432525.1 Daldinia grandis | reverse complement strand
CATAATATAAAATAATAATTATTAATAAAAAATAATAAAAAATAAATATAATATTTTAATTAAGTTTTATTTTATATTATTTTACTATTATATAATTAATTTATAAAATAATGAAATTTAATTAAGCTAAACGTTTAATTTTTTTATCCGTATCGAATAACGATATATTTTTCCTTTTTAAAATTTAAGTAGGATATTTTTAAATTTAATGTTAATATAATCCTTATATCTTTTTTTTTCTTTAATTAATATATTAATTTCAACCTTAATATTAAACTATTTAATTTTTTTATAATTGTTTTTTTCGGATTTAAATATAACAAGTTTAAAAATTAATGGAATCTTTTAATTAATATTTTTTATTATTAATTTAATAATTTATTTATCTTTGTTAATCTTAATTAATTCCTAATATTTTTAATAATTTTATATAAATAGTTTTAATTTATTTTTAATTATACTTTCTTATATTTCGTTTTTTTTTAAAGCTTTTATTATATATTTATTTATTCCCAAAACTTTATTAATTATATAAGGTCTTTACTAATTATATTATAATTATTATTTATAAAATATATCTATATATTAAGGTATATTGTATAAAAATATTAAATTATTAATTTTTAAAAATTCTTTTTATATTTTATAAATATTTCGTTAATTATTCTTTTAAGCCATCTTTTATCGTTTTTGTTAATGATTTTTAAGATAAATTTAATATTTATTAATTATTATTTAATTATTTAAATTTTTATAATAATTAAATCTTTAAATGTTTTAACTTTTTTCTAATTTAAAATTTTCTATAATAAAATAGTTATTTTAATAAAGAAGATTAAGTTTTGGTTATAAATAATCTTATAAAGATTAAAACTATTAGGTTTAATTATTATTCTATTAACTTATATTATAATATTTAAATGTTAAATTTAATTTTTATTAATTTTATTGGTTATTTTTATTAATTTAAACTTAATTAACTTATATTCAATTTTAATTTAATTTTATATTTAAAAAAAATAGGATAATTTTATTATTCTTTTAATATTAAACTTTAAATAAATTTTTATAATTTAATCTTTAAATTTAAAACCTTTGTCTACTTTAATTTTAAAAAATTATTTATATTATAAAATAATTTTTTCCTTTAAAAACTTAACTATATTTATTAACGTTATTATTTTTAACGTTAAAATTTCTAAATAATCTGATAATTATTCTTAAACTTCTATAATTATTTTATATTTATAATTATTAAGTATATATTATACGTTAAAAATTTAATATATTAAAATGATATTTAAGTTTAAATATCTTATTTTATCTATTAATTTATTTAGATTTATTTTCTAATATTATATATATATTCTAATCGTATTAATAATATATTTATATATTCCTTTCTAATAATATATAATTAAAATATAATAATATATTAAATTATAACCTTTATATTTGTATTAAATATAAAAATTTATAATAAACTTTTTTCTAATTATTTCGTAATTAATAATATAATAATTTAAATAATTTTTATTAATTTTTTTTTAAAGAATATCTTTTAATATAATATACCTTAAAACTTTAATCTTAAAATTAATATAAACCTTTTAACCTTTTTTTCTTTAATTTATCCATAATTATCTAAATAATTTTAATATTATTAAATATTAAACAATCTCTTAAAATTTAAGGCTTTAATTATTTATTAAATAAAATATCATAAATTATAATTTATTTTATAAATTAACGTTTTTATAATTTTAAACTTCCAAATTAATAAAATATAACGTAATTATATTAAATTAAATGTTTATAAAATTGTTAAAATTTCTTTCCCATTTTTTATTTTTTAGATTAAATAAATTATTAAATTTTTTTAATAAAGTATTAGTTATTATATTACGTTTTTTTATAATATATTTAATCTTAAAATTAAATATTTTAATATATGCGATTTATTTTAATAATATAATATTTGATAAATTAATAAAATTATTATTTAATTAAGAAATTAGGATTTTAGCGTTGGTTTTAAATAGAAATTTAATTTTATAAAAATAATTTTTAAAACGGTAAAATATTTTTATAATTATAAAACATTTTTATTTTATGGCATTGTATTTTAACTTTAAGGTTTTTTATAATTTAAATTTATATCAAAAAAGTTTAAAATTTCTTTAATTATTAAACTATTTTAATATTATACCCTATCTTAAACTAGATACGTCTATCTTCAATATTATTATTTAATTTAAAAAATAGTTAATTATAATTAGATAAGGTAAATTTATTAAAATTTCTTTTAATTTAATCATACACTATATCTATAAGAATTTCTAAATAAAAGGTTATCCTTTTCTTAATAATTTCGTTAATAAAAGTATTTTGGTAATATAATTCTTAATTTAAATATAAAAATATATTATTAAGTTTAAAAACGATTAAATTTTATTAATATCTTTACATAAATCTTATTTAAAGATTTTTATAACTTTCGCTTTTTTAAATAAACGTTTGTTTAATTTGTAAATATAATCTACTATTTTAATTATTAGCTTATAAAATTTAGTCTTTTTAAGATTTATAATAGTTTCGGTTAATTTAAAATTTAATAATATTTTTATTACGTTTTTAATATATTTAAATATAAAACGTTGTATTTTTGGATAGAATTTTTAATTATTATATTTAATATTAAGTCTTTTTATATTAATATTATTAAAAAACGATTCATAAACGTTAAGGATTAAATTGTAAAATATTTAATTTATAACCTTTAAAAAATAAGCAATTAAGTTAATAGCTTCCATTAAAATTATTATAAATTTAAAAAGTTTAATAAACGTGGTAAAAATTATTATATTTTAACTATATATAAATAATTCCAAATAATTATATCCTAAAAATAAATTTATATATAATAATATTACGTAAATAATAAATTTTTTAATAAATATATTGCAATCTTTAAGAAAAAACATATTTTTAATCGTTTAAACATTAAATTTAATAATTAAATTAATTAAGCATAATCCATCGTTCTTCTTTTTAATAATAAACTAAACATTATAATAAAGATTATAACTTTCTTTTAAAATTCCTATCTTTATCCTATCTTATAAAATCTTAATTATTTTCTCTTTTAAAGATATAAAAATAGAAATATTTTATATTTACCATACTTTATATTAAACTATCTTTATAATGTACAAAAATGCGATCTTACTTTTAATCTTTCCAAATTTACTAAAATCTTAAGTAAAAACCTTCTTTTAATAAAATAATACTTTAATAAATACTTCTTTCTCTTAATTAATAAACTTTATATTTTATAATTTAATTTTTAATACCTTAAATTATTTAAAAATTAAACATATACTATATAATTTTTTAATAAATTTTAATATAATATTTTAATATAAACCATTTATTTTAAAAAGTTTTAAATCTTTAATATTTTTTAAAGTTTTTTTAAAGATTTTTTCTTTCTAATTTAATAATCTAGATGATATCAAATTATTTAGAAAAATGTTATCTACTAATTATACCTTTTAAAACTTATTTTTATATATTATATTAATATAAATTATTTAATTAATAATACATTTTTAAATTTATTTTTAATTTTTTCTAAACTTCCAAAAAATATCTTTCGAAATAATTAATATAAATTTAAAAAATTAATTGTTAAATAATATTGTTTTAACTTTTTTATCTTCCTTTAATTTAAATAGATATTCATTTTAAGAATTTTAATTAAAAAATATTTATTTCACTAATTTAAATATTATATTATATAAAATCTTTAACTAATTAATAAAATTTAAAATATCTTATATTATTCTATTAGATTTTAGTTTAGATTAAAAGGATAATATTTTTTCTGCTATATTTTAAATAGTTATATTAATCTTAATAAAAATTTTATATGTTATATTTTTAATTTATTAATTTATATTTATAAAATTAAACCTTATTATACCATTAATTAAATTTATATTATTAACGGTTATTAATTTTCTTATATATAATATAATTTAATAAAATTTTTAAAAATTTAATTAAATATATTTTTTAAAGATAAAAATACTTTAATTAATATTAAATCAAATGTTATAATTTCCATAAATATCTTATTATTTTTAACCGTTATATTTATATATAATTAGAATATAAAATTTAATTTTAATATAAATTTATTAATATAATATTTATTTTTAATAATATAAATAAATAAAAATAACTTTTTACCAATTAACCATATAAATTTCTTAATATATCTTAATATTGGTATAATAATTGGTTAATTGAAGCCTTTTTAAACTATTTTATTATATCGTAAAGGTAGATTATATTATTTTATATAAAATTATATTATAATTAATAATTTAGTTTTTATATTAATTATTTTTATAATTAGGTTTTTATTTCCTTATAATTTAATTTTAATAATTAATCTTAAATAAAATTTAAAATAAACGCTTAGATTATTTAATAATAATAAATTTGGCTTTTTAATTTATTAATCTTTAATAAATTAATCGTTATTTCTAAACGTAAAAAGATATAGTTTTAATTATAAATTAATTTCTTTAATTAAATTAACGTTTATATTTATTTCTTTTTAAATTTAATCTTTTATAATCTTAATAATTAAGTTTGGTACAATATTTTAATCTTTAAATTTTTTAATAAATTTTTGGCAAATAAATTTATTAAATCTTAATATAAATTTAATTATTTTATCTTAATTAATATTAAATTATTTTTTAATATTTTTAGTAAACTTCTTTTCCTAAAATTTAATAATTTTTTTATTATATATATTTAAAACTTTTATTAACGTAAATTCCTCTAATTCAAATTAATTAATTATTTTATTTTATTTTAATTTTATTTTATCCAACTATTTAACTTTAATAATCTTACCGTTAAATCTTTTTTATTATTTAATAACATTAATATTAATTTAAAAATTTTTTAATTAATTATTTAATTTTTTCTAAATAATACCTTTAATATAAATAATATCATTATTACCTACTATTTTTTTAAACTACCTATATTTTATTAAAAATCTTTAATTAAATATATTATTAATATTTTCAAATTTTACTACGTTAATATTTATAATTTATAATTTTATTAAATTTAATTAATTTAATAATATAATATTAATTATAATTAATTTTTAATAAATATATCCAAATATTTCTTTTTTAATTTTAACAATATAATAATTAATTACTTATTTTATTTATAAACTACTAATATTTTAATTTTATATAAAATAATAAATTATTAATCTAATAAGTTTTTTTTTTTACTTAACGTTTTATTAAACTTAATTTAAAATATTTATTTATTAGATTTTATTATTTCCGTTTTAATTATTAAAGATATATATATTATATAATTAATTATAAATTAAAAAATTTTTAATTTTTATATTATATATTATAGGGCAATTAAATACTATATATTACCTAAATCTATTTCCTTAAAAACTATAAAATTAGTAAATATTTGGTAAATAATTAGTTATATAAAAAGGTAATTATTTAATTAAATCTATTTTATCAATAATAAGGTTAAATAATTATAATAGATTATAAAATTAAATTTAATTAATTTTTATAAATAGATTTAAATAATAATTTCAATTATTATAAAATATTATATAAAAAGATGGTTTTAATATCTTTTTAATAACTACTAATTTTTATTTAATTTATTTATTAATAATCTTTTATATATTAATTTATATAATATTAAAACATTTTATTAAACTATTAATAATTACAGGTACATTAACCTTTTTGTCTTTTAAAAAAATTTTAGGTTATAATTAATTATTAAGATTATTCCTATATTATCGTTCCGGCATTAATTAAGGCTAATTATTATTATTATTTTTTTTTAAATTATTAATTTTAACCTTTTTTTAATTATAATGCTAACCTATTAATTTAACTTTTTAATTAACCTAATTATATACTATATCTTTAATTTTGCTAAATAAAATTATTTAAAAAATAGTTAATAATATTTTTGTATAATAAATAATATTTTTAAATATATTATTATATATACGTCTTAAAATTACTTTAATATAATTGTTTAAATTAATAACCTAAATTGATAAAGTTTTAATTTCTTAAAATAACGTTAAATAATTTTTAATTAAATTTATTATTTTAATAAGATTTTTAATAATATATTTGTTATTAAGATCTTATAATTTCAATTTATAAGACTTAAATTGGATTAGGTTTTAAGTAACAAATTTCCGTTTAAAGGTAATCTAAACCTTTACCTATAATTAAATATTGCTAATAATTATTTCAATTTTCTTACGCATGTTTCTATTAGCTGTCCATAATGGAATTTCTTTAATCTTATCTTAATTAAGAACCTTATATTTATATAAAATTTTATTAATATCTTTTAACCATTAAATAATATTGGTACCATTAAATAATTTATCCTTATAATTTTAAAAATTAGAAAATATAATTTAATAAAAATATATAAATAGTTTTAGATTAAAGGTTAATAACTATATTACCGGTACTAATTAAACTACTAAATCCATTATTAAAATTATAAGTATTATATTCTTAACGTTAAATATTTGAGTTTATTATAGGTGATTAATTAATTATATAAATTTAATTTATTTTAAGTTAAAAAATTACTTAAAAGATAGGTTTTTATAATTAACTTTACTATTAAATAAAATATTTATAATATTTCAATATTTGCTAAATTTTGGTTAATTAATAAAAATTAATTTAATAATTAAATATATACAAAATAAAGAAATAAATATTAATAAAATTATTTTTATAAATAATAATCCAAATTGTCTTTTAAATTAAAAAATAACTTTTTAATAAATTATTTAATATATACCATTATTATTAATTTATAAATATTTAAGGTTAAGTTTAAAAATTTAATTAATATTTTTTTATTTTAAAAATATAAAAAATATTTAGTTTATTAATAAATTTTTATAATATCCTAACCCCTTATTATTAATAATTAAGTAAAAGTAATATTTATCCTTATCCATTAAAATTTAATCGGTTACTTATCTATTATAAAAATTCCGTTTTTCGATTAAAAATTTAATCTACAAATAAATAATTAATATTTCAACCTTTATTCATAACCCTTAAAAATATAATAAAATAATTAATAGTAAAATTATTATAATAACCTTAATAATATTCCATCCTTTCTAACTTAATAATTTAATTAAAATATTTTATAATATTATTATAATTTTGTTATAATAGGTTTTATTTTAATAAATCCTATCTTATATATTTATAATATCATTAATTAATTTTGTATAAATATAAAATAATTTAATCGATAATTACTTTATTTTAATATTTACTCGTATTTTTGCTATTTCTTTCAAAAAATATTATACCAACGCATTTACATACTCCATTATAATAAATGTATTATCTTTTCTATTTTTATATCCTTATATTTATATTTATAAGTCTTCTTTCTATTAATCTTTTCTTAATTAATTATTTTATTCTTTAATTTTTATTTATATAAATCTTTTATTAATTATTTTTTTAATAAAATATTATCTTTTTTTATTTAAAATAATATTATTTTAATTAAATTATATTAAATTATATAATATATTATAATAAGTTCTAATAACAGATTATTATTAAAATTTTTAAATTTAAGGTTTTTTTAATCCTTTCATTCTTTTTTAAATTATTTATAAAATACTTAAAATTAAGTTTAAAGATTTATTTCCATCTTTATTAATTAATTTTTAATAATCTTCTTAAAATTAAAGTTATAGGTTTAAGTCCTGTGGTAATTGCCATTAAATAAGAGTTATATTTCTTAAAAAATATAACTTACTATTTTAACTACTTAAATTTATAAATAGATTTAAAATAGTTAATAATAGCATTATATTTTTTATAAAATTTATAATAAATTGATTAAAAAATAAAAATCTTAAATAACATAATTAAAATAAAAAACTATAAATAATAATAATTTATTAAAAAACGGTAATAATTAAGATTAAAATTTAATTATATAGTTAAGAAAAAATATTATTAAATGTTTCTTAATAAATTAATCAAAAGGAATATGTAAGATAAGATCTTATAAAAATCCGTGTTAAAAAAGATTACATAATACTACCTTATAATACCCTTACAATACGGCATTAATTCAATATATATATTACGTTATATTTAATCGGTTATAAAAAACTTTTTATATATAAATCCGAAAATATTAAATTAATCTTTTTCTAATTATATAAAAAATAAAATAATTTTAAAAAGCGTAAAATTTAACATTTAAAAATATCCTAATTTTTAAAACTTTTAAATTAATAAATTAAATTAAAAAATTAATAATAAAAATTTAAAATTATAAAAAAGAAATTTAAAAAAAACTTTTAAATTTATAGGTTTTAAATTAAAATATTAATATAAAATAAAATAATTAATACTTTAAAATATATATATATCTTCAAAAAATCGGTTTTTTTTAAAAAATAAAAAATTATTTATAATAAAGTTTTATATAAAAACTTAAAACAAATTTAAATTATTAATAGTTTTTTAAAAATCTTAAAATCCTTATTAATCTTTCCTTTTTATTTTAAAAAATCAAAATCTTATTTATAAATAATCTTTAAAAAATATATTTTTATATTTAACCGCCTTTTAATTATATATTAATTATATTATATTTTACTTATATTATTTTATAATATTTCTTATTTAATAATTTTAATAATAATTATCTTAATTACCTTATAGGTTTTTAACTATATTCGTATTCTAAACTAACATATTTTGGCCATATATGTCCGTGTGATAGTTATATATTTTCCATTAAAAAAGGTAAGATAAAATAATGTTTAAGATATATTTATCTATGTATTTAACAGCGTATAATCTTATCTCTTAGCAAATATTATGTAAGTGCTTAAATACAATAAGAAAACCACCTCTTACTTATATAGTAGAAAAACTTTTAACTAAAAGTATAAGGAATTTTGGATATTTAATTTAAAAAGTCGTCCGAGCTTTACAATAAAATCTGTCAATCAACTCTTTTTAAGGACTTTTCCTTTTATTAATAAAGATCTCCTAATATATTTTAACCTAAGGGTTGTTAACCTACTTAAGTTACAGTTGTTATATAATAGTTTTGTAGACTATTATATTAAAAGTAGAAATGCGTAACCATAGGCGTACAATATATTATCTTAGGCACCAAACAGTAGTACATACCTACGTTTAACTATACGTACGTTAGCTTTTATCATTAGATACTCTTGGATACTATATGTTGCTAATACAATCCAACTGCTTTCTATTGAATTTGTGCATTCCTAGGTTAAGCTCACGTTGGGAAGGGATCAAAATAGATGGCAACATATATATACTTTATTGAGTATACACGTGCTTTAGCTTTGGAAAATCCTACATTAACATGTATAAACATAATATTAACAGCAGTCCCTATCGACAGCGAAGATACCCGGAATAAAAATAAATGCGTATACCAGTGGTTAATCTCATCTTGGCTTCTCATACACTCATCTGCGTTAAGTAATCATTTTGACGTTTCTTGTTCGTATTATGGTGAGCATGCTTTCATCAAAATTCATTATTAAAACAGGTATCTTTAAGTAACTCGCTTGGAAGGGGGAGGCGAGTTGCTAGAAGGCTTTTATTAAAACATATAAGGGGTTGGGTGTATACAACCCCCCATATCCTTAGGTACCAATCATGCTTGTATTTGCGCAAGGACATAACTATTTTCCTATTATGGAGTTGATGAGAGGCTCTGGCTTATGGGAATAATATATACCAACGACCCACTAGCTGTAAGGTAGCACTGAAGATACCTCACAGACCAACTAGGTTTTAGTTAGTATGGCCGCATACATTGTAATAATGTTACTTCTTGAGCCGCCTGACCTGTGACCGCCACATTCTGTAGCGAGTAACCGTTTTAGTCCACTTGCAGTTACGACCCCAAAGCCGGTTAATACACTATCATTTCACCGCTCCTTAGAATAACTTCATTTGCCCTATCATCGCTTGTTTTCTCCTTCAACGGTGTAGTTCATGTAGATTATCCCGGGCCGAGTTTATGACAATGGCAAACTCTCAAATGACCGACCCACGAATTCTTGGGGAAGCAATCTTTAACTCATTGCAGGTAGTTGGTACAAATTTATAAGCAGGTTTCTTTGAAGAGGTATTGGTACAAATTATTCTAGAATCCGTGTTTGTTATTAGGCCAGAGGTATTAGCTTAATTTCCGACTTGAGACTGTATATGACAATACAAATTTAATTCTAATCGAGCACAATATTTAGAGATATACTTTCTTTAATCAGTATAGTATTTTGTCAAGTGGATTAGCTATGATGCCTCCTTGTTAAAATTATACCTTGTTAGATGTTGAGGCGTTCTGACATCTTCCGAGGGCATATATTTTGTGAAAGGTTCGGTCGAGGTGTCTATCTCTAAGCTAGTCAAGACAAGAAACCTCTACCAAATGGTGTGGAATGGCTCTGCAAGAGTGATTTAATGGCGGTTCGGGGAATCCTCCTTCATATGATCATGCATGAACTAGATTCAACTGACAGGTAATATTTTGATTAACATGTCGTCAGCTCTGGTGTTACACATGAGATCTATTGTTCTACCTCATCTCTAGATAACACGCCATTATCTAAGTCTTCGTGGCGTATGCAACTTATGGGGAAAGTAAATGCTTCCCGGAATGGCAACTGTAATGTTGTGATACTTCTTCCCTTGCATAGGGCCCTCCCCGGGACCTTTCGGATGTTTTCCCGGGTACTCATTTCTGAGGTGCGTCGAGGTAGTAAGCAGATAGCAAGTCATTCAAGATGGATGCCGAAGTTTGAACATATAACTACCCCAAGTATGTGATCAGATACACAACAGCCCACCGTACCAACGACTGAAACCCCAATGCAGAAGTGGCTTGACGCCACCAACCGGGGAACCTTTTTATTCGGAGCCGAGTTTAGCTAGTGGGAAAACGGGTTGCACTGACTATCTTTTCCTTGAAGTTCGTAGATGATCTTGGCAGGACGATGCGATCTACATGAATTAGGTAGACTTAATTGAACGAGGTATATGCAAGCTTAGATATGAAAAGAGAGTTGATGCAATACAAGAACCCCGCCCGAAACGTCTCTGTTTCAACATAGCTATCTGGATATGGTAGGCAGATCGGATGAGGCTACTCGAGGGATCTGAAGATCTCTTGATACAGAATGTATGTGGGGGATATACTGGTTCTAAGTAGGTACCTAGGTAGGTAGGTAGCTTTGAAGCCCATTTGAACCTTTGTTCGCCTATCTCAAGACATCGGTGCTCGTGAAAGTGTTGTACCTACTGATGGTAAAAGAGATTGAGAGGATTAAAATACTATGGAACTAGATATAGATAAGGTACGCCTCGTATGTTACTGCTGAGATAATTAAATGTATTTAATAGTGAGGTATAAAATACAAAGTAGGTAGATAGGTACTTGATACAGGTTCTATCAGAGGGGAGACTACCGGCTGATTGTATAAACTTCCGAAAGGGTTAGGCAAATAAGAGTCGGCGGCTATGACAACGAGTCAGAACACGAACATATAAGGACAGGGGAAGATAACTGCATGGGAGGATTTTATTCTCCTATCATTACTCCCAATGCTATACGACGACGGGTAGATAGATGACTTGAAGTTACCTAATTGTCTTTACTAAGGAGATTGGATTATCTTGAGCCACATCCGGGTACTCTCGAGTCTCAACTAACCCGGTCGCTAACGTTGCTCCTCACCTTCTTGCAAAAATTACAGAGTCTTCCTAAATAAAATGCGGATTTCCATAAACTCGGAATGTGGTGTTGCGCACGGGCCACCATCTCGGCCTAAGTCCCTGGGCTTAGACCAAAATTTTAACTGAAATATCAATAGTCTTTTGTTCTCTTGAGAACTCAGCCAGAATCTTCGAGGGACTTACTTGTTTATTGGTTACAGTTGAGTTTGGTATTGGGGAAGTCTTACTCCTTCAGTAATTTGTCTAATTGCCTCAATCGTGCGATCCATATACAAATTCACAAAATGGTTCAACTTTGAGTAAGATGCTAGAACTCCCAATTGAGCCCTCGGGCATCTTCTGGCAAGACAACTTCATCACACCAGAGCATGAGCGGGAACTCATCAACAGATTTCGAAACAGCCTTGAATGGCCAGACCGCACAGGCAGAACATCGCTTCACTTCGGCTACACATTCGACTACAAGACATTTGGTGTGGACCCCAATATTCCCTTCAAGCCATTTCCAGACTGGCTCCAACCACTCATCCCTACCAGAGAGGGACGGCCTCCGGAGCAAGTATGCTTACAGTATTATCCGCCCGGATCTGGGATTCCGCCCCATGTAGACACGCACTCTGCGTATGACCAGCTTTACGCTTTATCTCTCGGCTCGCCCGTCATGATGCAGTTCCAAAAGGACGAGCGGCGAGTCGACGTCGACTTGACGCCGCGTAGTATGATGCAGATGTCGGGAGATTCCAGACTCCACTGGACGCACGGGATCAGGAAGCGAAAGACAGACACGTTGCCTGACGGCACAGTGAGGAAACGCGAGGACCGGTGGAGCATCACGTATCGATGGCTAAGAGAGGGCGGAGAGTGTGACTGCGGGGACGAGAAGCTGTGCAGTACGGCTCAGAATAAACTTGGCATCGAAAAGGGGTATCGCTGGAAACAGCAGCAGGTGGAGGTGAACGATTCTAGCACATTTCAGGAACCGGGAGTATAGTAAAGGGGCGGAGACGAAGACAATACGAAGTGTCCAGCTTTGCCATCCAGTGAAGGTTTCAATGCTTAAAATGCGTGCTCCAAACTACTACAATACTGGGTTGTCGAGTGTGGACAGCTCAAGTTGTTAATATAGTCAAGTGCCCGTAACGTCATCCGTACCTCTTGCACGGCTGTCAGCGAATGTATGGCCGCGATCAAATAGCGCATCACTGCTTGCCTTCCGTGGATTCGTTAGTTCGAAAGTTCTATTTTTAGGTGGGAATAACCTACCTTCACGAGGCTTGGGCAATATACGCCTCCAATTAGCTTCCAACGTTGCTCCTCCAGTCCGAGTATGAACGCCCCTGAAGTTCCTGAGAGGACACGGATATGGTCCCCAATCTGAGTTCCATATGGACACATTCCCATCATCTTGTAGACAGTGATAAAGAACCGATGATTTATCGGACGCCATATTTAGTCGATATATCGTAGACCTGGATGCTCTTGGCCGACTGGCTTGCTATTGCAAACCTCGCACCATTGAATAGTTTTTAGTTTGAAAACGACCAATAGCTTGCTGCTGCAGCTTTTGATTGGAAACGCCACTACTAGGTACTTCAGAATGCCGCAGGAGCACCGAGAATACCCAGGAAGCCCCAAGCGATTGGCCGGCTAACTCGCGGTATACCATGTTACCTACCTACCTAGGTACCTAACCCCCGCGTCTGGTAGAGCGCCTGATGGATCTGGTTGCAATATGTCTTTAGTGTTAAAGGCTGCTGTGCGACCATCTGTATTCTAAACTCCCCCTATTCGTCCCCCGGGCCAAGAACCAAGAGTTGCTCTGTAAGATCCCCAAACGAGCTAAGATCCTCCATCTTGATGGAATGAATGACAGGCTGCATATTATGCATGAGGTAGCCATATCTGCTCATATTAAGATGTCCTATGGCGGTCTTCTCCGGTAAAGATATGAGGGGGGGGGTCTTCATACCGAAGTCAAGTAAAACCTGGAGACGATTTTCAACCCATGTGAATGCAAATAACAAACCCCGGAGAGCGTAGGAGATGAGCTGCTTTTTCTGGTTTTGCTCTATGATCCAACTATACGCCCGCTATATATCACACACTTCGTGCGCCCGTTGGTACGCAACTTCGCAAGCCACCCGATGATATGCTCCCGACGGACGACGTGAGCTATCTCTTAAGGCAAATGCTGAATATAGGGCGTCATGCAGCTAATTACCCCACCGGCATTCGAGGTTCGTAAGATGATGAAGCAATGTGCTTTTACAAGGTGCCGCTTCTACAAGCCGCTAGATCGCATGAACCAAGCTGCAGCCACATTAGTTCTATATAGCACTCTCGTATGCTGTTGGTCCAAGTGACGCTTAAAAGGCTAAAGGTTATCACGCTAAGAGAAGCGCGTTGGTTTCTAATAGAATGTTGTGCTTCTTCACTTGGTCAGCTGAATCGAAGGCGCCCAGTCCACTAACAAGGAATCCAATAGATTGCCTTAATATTCCCGGTTTCTTGACGCCCACTGACCCCCATCACTGTCCATTTTGCCCATGGATCAACGGTTGCCTGGTGTTAGGCAGAATGTATTGCGATCTTACTAACAAACCTGAACCTACGGTAAGCAATGGCAGCTCAATGGCGGCGTGCTCGTAGGAGGGGTATGGTCGTACGTCCCATTCAGGTGGAGAGGCTTCCACTAGCTAAGTCCTGTGGTCTTTCCAACAGTGACCTTTGGCTCGGTATCCTCTTTCATCGTAGGTATATCTTCTCCTTTTCTCCTGTCTCGTCCGCGGCCCATTCCATGCAGTTAGCCTAAGGGCAAACGGGAAGTGATTGGGCAAAACTCTTGGTCCTCGAACAAGGCACCCTTTTTTATAGGCAAATATGGGAGCATCTGGGATCCTTCGATTTTCGGGCCTTATTTGTCTATTAAAGGCCCACCAAGTCCGCTCTCGTAACTTCTTTCAATATCAAGCTCCATATCGATCCTTAATAACCCAGCATCACCAGAGGCGAATCAGATATGGCAGACCATCGAAAAGAGAGACCTAAGAACCACAGCAGTTCAACGTCCGGTAAGCCTCGCAAGAGCACTCATCCCCGCCTCCTACACCCGCGAGTTCCTCAGGTGTCTAGTAATGGCCATAGAACCTTAGAAAATGATGCTAAGGGCTTATCAGGCTATAGAAATGGCTCTAATCGTCGGCACGGGTCTTCCAGAAATACTGACACCCCAAACACGCAGGGTAGCGTCGATATAGCTGGGGGTCAGTTAACCGCAACCAGCACCGATGTTCTGACTCTATTCGAAGATGAGAGCCTTACTCCACGCCCCTCTATCGATACCCATGCGGTCTCCCCTACTACTCTCCACGAAGAAGACGACGTCGGAACTGTAGCATACAAACCAACCGTTAATATCTGTGATTCGCAACTGCGGGGGGGGTCATCTTACTTCCATTCGATTTCCGGTGCGTCGTTACTATACCCAACAAGCAACACGAGCACCACCATTAGCATCAACAATGTCATGCGTGGATCGTATCAAACGGGCCCTTCCTTAACTAGGACTTA
Organism: Daldinia grandis; assembly: GCA_022432525.1. Taxonomy (NCBI): domain Eukaryota; kingdom Fungi; phylum Ascomycota; class Sordariomycetes; order Xylariales; family Hypoxylaceae; genus Daldinia; species Daldinia grandis. Next base: position 773,528 of record JAJKLB010000015.1, on the reverse strand, counting down.
TATGAGCTCGACCTCCCTTTCCAGCAACGCGGATCCGTACAGCCAGCTAGAGCCTCGTATCTGGAACGGTAACCCAACCTTAGACAGGCATGGGACGCCCATAGCATATTCGCCGCCGCCGTTAGATATACCTAATAATCGTAGCGACAGGACATGGATGAGTAGCGAATCTAGTCGGCTACACAATCCATATACTCAGTACAAAGGAACTCATCCGGTGTCTAATGACTCTGGTGATCCCCCACATACACGGCGTTGGTCTACTGAAAATTACCAAGGTTCTACTGCTGGGTAAGTTTGACGATATATCGATGATGATATTGACTGACTCTAGAAAGGGACTCAGCCGATCAAGCAACGCAAGAGGATGGCGCAACGAGAGTGTATGAGGATAATGAAGGCTCCGAAGACAATGAATTCCGGGGAAACGCCATTAAAGGGTATATCAACAGCGAAGGGCCGTGGATTTATAGATACAACACTCGATCTGGATAAAGCAGTCCCGCGAACAGATACCCCTTTATTAGGGGAAATGAGCTCAACGTAAGGAAGCACGATTTCCACGCAGTAGATGCAACCTCCTATCCGTGAGAGCCAGGGTAATGAAGTAGATAACTCCGGCCTAGAGTTCTTCTTATGATGGATAAGTTGCTATGTTTTTGTTATAGGGTTAGTGTTGTGTAGCTGCCTATGTAGATCGGGGAGTCTAAAACTGTCTAGGTTAAATAGAAAGAATGTGCTTCTAGATGAAGTATATAGGATAGGTACCTAAGTGGTGGTAATTTCCAATACAAAATGTTTTCTCAGTGAGCCCATAACCGCCACCGCTAATATAAATTAGATGTATGGAGGAGACTAGCTCTCGCCACCGCTAGCACTGCTGTGTTAGTGATGCTTTCTCAAGACAGCCATAATACGCTCATCTCCGAACCACTCCGTAAAACGTGCCCAATGATCCCATTGGAACGGCCTAGAATACCGTAAACAGTTTATAGTTATCTAACATAACTACCTACTAAGGCAATTAATAAGCTTGGTAGCTTAAATGACATGGGCGTGTATTATTTTATATCTCATCAAATCCAGATGAAGCACTTCGTGATGAAATACACCCTTTCTACATGCAGAAATGACCGGCGATACCCATCATAAGAGGTAGTTATTCCCGTGAAACTACCGCATGGGAGTTTATCTGGTTCGCTTAACTTCGAAAAGAGCTGGCATCTCCGAGAAGGCAAACGCCGTTCTTCCGAAATGCAGTAAGAAAATTCAGGACCTGATGCAAGCCATAATCCCTAACACCACCAGGTTGCCTTGTTTTGCGTGCACAGCCGCGATGATGGCGAAGTACTTGAAATGTAACCAATCGAAGCGGGGCCATCAATAAGCCCAGCTTCACATTCTTAATAGAATCCCTTGGGATTAGGAAAAGAATTGACGGGCAACACCGGTTATATCTTGAATAGCATTCCTTCTAAAAGCAATTCTCAATTTCTCATCAATTATAAAATTACGTACCTATGCCACGCTACGCTACGCAAGATAGAAAGAGTTTATAGGGGTTCCCTATAACCAACTACATACCTGCTGCCTAAAGGACTAGATACCGAATGCGAAAGTGCACCAAAAGAATAGAGAGATAAGTATTGGATTGAACAAAGGCGCTATGCCTCGAAACTAAGTACGCATGAGGTGAATAGGGAAAGACAACATTACGACAAGGTTTAAGTCGATCGTGATTTATATTATGCTGCAAAGCGCCGGGAACTATAGAAGTTAAAAATTATGTAGAGGTTGAATTAAGCTCATGCCGGAGGAGATTCAATATTTCCCCACGGCTCGCATTCTAATAGGCAGGAGGAGAGAGACACTAGGTACCTAGGTAATCCTAGCAGTTATCGGAATTCAAATAGGTACAATATATACCTATGAAGTAATCCTTGGCAACTCCTTTCTGGTTCCATGGTAAGACAGCTTCTGTTTAAAGCGGAAAGAAACGGAAAGCCTGGATTCAGCATTTTCTCGTCCACCTACCTCCCTATTTTGAGGTCCATAGGTGCTAGTATTTCTAATCCAACTGTCGTATTTATAGTTTGCCTTTAGCCAGGTTCTCATTACAAACTTATTAAGAATATATCACTTTATTCGAACCTAGCGGCCTAGCCGAGCTGCAGAGTAATAGACGTATCGACTATCAACATGCTCACCACTATTAATTAGAACTCGCTTACAAAATCCTAGGAATATGAAAAGCTCGGACACGAGACGAGATGGGGAGGGGGGGTACGATATCGCTCTATATATAGGCTTTATGTACAAGATATGTAAGGACCAGGGTTGGAAGCTAAAGGCATCTGCAGTCAATATGGTGTATGCCGATACCCATGAGGGTGACACTGGGGGCCACGAAAACTAGCTCGGTAATTGTCGGATTCCAACATTATAAGCTAGATTGACACTCTCTTTGGACCCTCGTTGGAAGGGTAGGTTCTTAGCACCACTCGGAATCACGGAGTTATCTCCCTTACATCACAGGGCGAAGTGATGCCTGACTATGATTTAAATACGATACGAGCCCGTTAACCAGAACCAGTAAACAAGTCAAAAGACTGCGACGTTGTGAGTACATTTATAGCTACCAATGTACTAGATTAGTAAACATGTAGCGTCTGTGTAGATATCAAAAGCGTAATATACTACAATCATAGGCAATATTGATCTAGCGCTAAGTTGATCCTTGCTATGAAATCTTACGGGAGGGGAAGTATTCGCAGTATTTATCTCGTAGCCTTACCAACTACCTAGGTAGATATTACAAGAATGATTGATACGTGGGTAGATTTCTTCATACCACCTAATATCATACTAAAGGCTCAACCTCCCAATGTTCCCAAGTCGAATCAGAATATGGTATTAAGTTGTGAGATATATATAGTATACTACTGACATAACACCCCAATGGCTATATACGGCCTATTAAAGCGAGGGTTGAATCTATAATGTGCCCCAGAGCGTAGGAAGCATTGTTTCTTCCATCAACCTTACCTACCCGTAAATATAGAGGAAGGTCAAATGGGAGTTATTGAAAAATGTTAGCTATGAGGAGGATTAAGTACTTCTCCCTTATTTGGATAATAACGTTAAATTTTCTTTTCAGTCATTATAGAAATACATACCTTAGGTACCTAGGTACTTATAGTATTTAAAATGTCTTTGTCATTTATGAATGAATTAAATTTATACCACAGGCTCTATCTAATGTTGCTCTTTAAAGTTTTTTACTACACCTGCGCCGAAGCTTAAATAGTGGGCATAAATATCGCCCCACTATTGAGCTACTACCCATCCATTTAACCTTAAAGGCATTCATTCCACATGCAATTATCTATCCGGCTTCAAACATCCCCTTTCCAATTCCCATCACGTATAATTCATCTTCAAATAAATCATCTTCAAATAAATCAACCCAATCTAGCCCGCACGCGCATTCATTCCGAACCAAAGCGGTGGTCACCATGGGGTCGAAGCGTACTGCTGACAATGACGGCGAGGAGCTGCCTAGAAAACTTCGCCGTCAACGATTTTCCAATTCTGTACGGTCAACGATTCTTCCGAGTTCAACTTACGGCCAGCGATCAGTGTTCGGTGACTCCGAATGCTTGACAACTGTACCGCCTGAGGATAGCGACCTGGACTGCGAAGACGATGCCGAGGCGTTGGCATACCTGAAGTCTGTGCGGTAAGATTATTTCTACTACTTCCATTTCCAGACTCTCAAAGCTAAACCAGAACCTTGGCTTCCTTTAGGTGATTAATGCTGATATGGTGAGTATAGAGTACAAGCATCTGCAATCCCACATGTTATGGTCGCTAGCAAAGCTGGTCCGCAACCACCCAAGGCCCTACAACAATCCACAGACGATCTGGAAGACCAACAAGACGACGATGAGGAACCTATCGACCGCAGCATATATAAAGATGGCCGAGGCGATTTTAGAGGGTTCTATCATGATGGAGCCTATACCGCGTACCCGTCGGGCTACTTTGACAAAGATGATGATGAATATTATGACGAAGATTACGATGGTGAAGAGGGGGGAGAGCGAGAGGACCCAGAGCTAGGATATGACGATACGAGCGATTCTGAATCAAGCGAAGATGGTCCGCGTAACAGCAATTCCGACGAGATCTACGAGGCGTACTTTCTGTCTCTCACAAACCAGTTCCTAGCTCTGCGCGAAGTTTTACAAGCAGACCCGCCAAATCATTTGTTATATTCCCTTCCTCGGTCAAACCCAACCGAAGTGGGCGAGTTCGGACCTAGATCAGATACATTTGCGAAGTGGTCTGGCCGGCTCCGGGGTACGGACCCATTGCCTGCCCAGATTGCCGGGATGCATAAAGACGGCGTTATCCGCCTGCTACGCATTATTCTCGGTGGTAAGTTCCTACGTAAAAATCAGGAGCTCCGTGAACGCACAAGCAGGTGGATATGGGCGCTACTCGCGCGTCTTCCCGAGAGAGGCGAACTCGACTACCAAGAGATTGGCTGGATACGCGAGTTGGGTAAGAGAGCAGTCCTGCTCATGGTTAGCTTGGCTGAGATGGAAGTCCTGAAGGAACACTGCGATGTCGGTGACAGTAATGCCGGAAGCCAAGGCGAAGTCGAAGTCGACGAAGGCATCGATGAGACGAGCCAAGGTGAATGTTGTGACTACGAGGATATTGACACTGATGTCAACGATCCTGAACCTCACCATCGTGGCCCCGGTCAGCCCCCGGGCGGTAGGGTGCCTAAACTTACACCTTTCGACGGTACAATCAAAATTGAACCTGATACGGGCACTGGTGTTCCCAGCGCACAAAGACCTGTTGGAACCGAGGTACTATCTGAAGAAACAAAAACGGAGCTATCAGACGTGGAGATGGAGATAGATTCACAAGAGGAAGAGGACGGGGAAGTATCCGACGCACCCCAGCAACAAACAGAACCCACGGCTGACATAGAGAGAGCCAAGGCCCGATTGCTCGAACAGCTCGACAGCACCGCGGCCGGGAATGGTGATACCCTGGCGGAAGAGTTGCCCGTTACAGCGCTAGAAAAGGAGGCCTTCCTCGCCCTCGAGGCAGAAGAAGAGGAAGCGAAGACGGAGCAATTTCACAGAGCCAAGGCCAACGAGCGCGCTACCCTAAACATGATCCTTACTGTAGCCGGTGAGTTCTACGGACAGCGCGACCTTCTGGAGTTCCGGGATCCGTTTGGAGGGATCCAGGTCGAGTAGGTGAAAGCATGTGTGGTGTCTTGCACGTAGATGTACGATTAGACTGCTCTATTCGCTTAAATCTCTTGTAGTTGGAGGTATAGTTACCTCGTATATAATAGATAAATAAATACAAGCTTGGTAATTCTTAAGACACCCGTACCTCTGTGCGTGCTAGTTATGTAGTTACGAGTATGGATCTATTCAAGGTTGTAACAATTCTTCATGTGATGCTACAAGCTAGCTACCCTTGTTCTCTCCTGTGGAGATAAGCCAATACAACGTCGACTATTAGGTACGCACTAGTTCCCCCGTGTGTACTCCTCTCCTCCCCTTTCCTCCAGGTATCGTCCTCAATATGATACATAATCGTATACAATGTGACGCAGCATAACACAACTCGCGTACGACGCAAGCAAATTCCTCAATGCCAGGTAGCCCATTAACCCATGCAGTCTTCGCTAAAAAAAAAAAAAAAAAAAAAAGAACACCGGCCCGCCAATGACAATCCGAAATAATACAACAGCTCCAACTTAGCCGTCTTCGTCTTCGTCTTCGTCTTCGTCTCCGTATTTCCTGTTCCCCTTGCCGCACCTTGCTCCTCTCCTGGGTATCCTATCGTTATCTAATACACGGTAAAAACGAATCATGCCATTCGCATTTAAACATCACTCATCTCGACCTCCCAACCTCGTGAATCATCTCTGTATCCTAGATTGGATGTCCCGACCAGGAAATCCGCCTCTTCGAAGTCGGTGCCGTCGGCACTTCCCACCACCCTGATGATTTCTTGGCCTAGGGCGTGTGCTGACGGTTTGTTTCCCCTAAGTTTGGTCTTCCGCGGCATTGCCATGACGCGACCGTTACTTGCACCCCAGCCGACGGGCGCCACGCTTCGTGGGCTGACCTCGCCGTCAAACCTGTCGCTCCAGACACCTAGGTTGAAGTCAAGATTAAGACGGCCTGGAGTCTGGGGCGCCTCGTCTTCGTCCTCGGTATAGGAACGCTTGCGAGTCCGTGTAGGAGAGATACTTGAACTAGTACTCTCGACGGAGTCCTGGCTGCTAGTCAGGCCGGGAACGTCGTCGTCCATCATCTCGTCAAGGGGCGCACCGTTGAGGCTGAGTGATGGCTGGTAGGGTGCGACAGCGGAGAATGATTGGGTGTTCTCCGGTTGTGTTCCCAAGCCGCCGACCTGATTGATCCCGCAGAAGGGAAGCAGTTCCCGCGGCGTCGAAATGGCATTAGCGCGTGATCGTCCTTCGCCCATCGTTGCTGCAGAAACGTTGTTGCTCTCGTCACAGAGCGCAAAAGCACTGCAACTTCTAGTCTTGTAGCCTTCGGGAACAGACTTGCGCACCCGCATGCCCACCGAGAGGAGGTTTGCTTGCACCGACGCAGGAAGAGAGGAGCCAGCAGGATCAGAAGTATTGTGCGCCCGCGCGTTGGTACAACTAACGGATGATGTATCGGGATGTTGCGAGACGGATGCCGGCGAACTGGAGGCGAAGAACGAGGTAATCTGTCGCTGGGCGGGATCGCTTGCTGCGCCTGCGAATTGTCGCTTTGTTCGCGGGGTCGACATGGCTGTGAGGGATAGGTGGATAGGTGGATAGGTATTACGTGTCGTATGCAAACGAGGCCCACTTGGACCAAAATGTAGGACGCCTCAGATCTAATAGTAAGGAGTTCCGGAGATCTAACTCGCAGGCCAAATTATCGTGATGACGCAATGTGAGCCTTCTAAGCTCCCAACAGTTACAACCAAAAAAGGATGAGGAGGGATTGGGTATTTAGAAGTGAAGATTCCGAATCAACATTTACTTATTAGTAGCGCAATTAAGCGAGCAAGTTTTGTCCGATACCGATGGTTTCGTTTCAAGTGTTATGAAAAATGTGTTATGAAGATGGGAAAAGGTGAAATTATAAAAGAGGCTGGATAATCTGGGGTTGATCAGACGATAGCTAACGTTGGAAGTGGGGAGGCTGCACGATGCGCGTAATTGGCACTTTCCAAAGCGTGTCTTAACGCGTTTGATAGAAACCTTGGCGTTAACGCTTATGTTGAAGTACCTAAGTATCTACCTGTAAAGAGCATTGCCGTTTAGTTATGTAACTCTAATTCATAAACCGTTAGTTCCACTGCGCTTACTAATTTGAGACGTCAATCTTCAATTATTCCTACTCTTAAGATACCTATGTACCTAGGTACCTAATTAGAAAACTTTATTATGTAATCAACTTGAAAGTTTTTTTACTAAAATCGTACTTTAAGGGGGAGCTTAATTTAAACGCACGGGCCATTATACAATAAAACTAATAAAATAAATGATAAAATAAAGATCCATTAATTAAATCTTTTTAATTAAAATTTACTTACATATATCATAAATATAAATTATTCAATTTAAACGTATAAACCATTAAATAATAAAATTAATTAAATAAAAGATAAAATAAAGGATAAAATAAAAACCCATTAATTAAATTTTTTTAATTAAAAATAGCTTATATATATCATAAAAACGAATTTAATAACTAATAAAAATACGTATATATAGAAAAGAGTGGGTTATAACAACATCGATTATTTTAAAAATAAAAAAGGATTAATTAAATTATAACAATTTAAGTATATATTAAAAAACGTATAAAAGCTTTAATGAATTATAATTATCGATAATAATAAACCGTTTAATTAAATATAAGTATGGAAAATACGTATTAAAAATAAGTATAAGTAGTTTTAATTAATTAATAAAAGCGTTTAGAGATATTACCGTAATAACTTATAATAACGTTATTATTATTATAAATTACTTAATTAAATAATAAAAATAATAAATATGTATTGTAAAAAGATGTATATAGCGTTGATGGATTAATTAAATAAGTTACATATAATACCACTTTAATATATAATAAGATTATATTTACATTTACTACAATAATTTAATTAATTAAAAGCTTTAAAATATGTTATCAAATTTTAATTATTATTAAAACTAATTAAATAATAAGATTAACGTTAATTTGTATATTTTAATTAAATATATATATATACTTTTTTCGAATTTAATTATACCTATTATTTTTTAATTTTATACTTTTTTTTATTCCATTTTTAACGTTATATATTAACCATATTTATTATTTTAATAATTAACGTTACGTAGTTTTTTAACTTTATCCCTAATCTTATCCCTAATCCTTTATTTAGCTATATTATATGTTTTATCCTTAACCTTATCTTTAGCCCTTTATTTAACTATATTACGTAATACATCCTAGTTCTTTAGTTATATTTTTACTCCAATTATTATATACTTATATATATTTAACGATATTATAAATTAAGCCGCCGTTTTAAAAAAATAAGATTATTTATGGCAAGAACCTCCCTTAATTAACATTTGGCAATATATCCGTTATTATATTAATTAGCCGAAATTGTTATTTTAGCCGAAATAGTAAAATTTAATAAAAAACCTTACGTCTTATTACGCCAATTGTTACAGTTAATCTACCCACGTTTCTTAAAGCTAGATTAACGTAGATTTTAATACCCCTTGTGAAATATATTAAATACGCGTAACTATTTAACAAACATATTAAATATAACGTTAAGATCTTAAAACTATCTTATCCTTTTTAACCCCTTCTTTTAATACCTTTAAAAAACAATTAATTAATGTTAATTTTATACCGGTCCCAACTTCGATATTTCCTATCCCTAATATTAAACCTGTTTTTATTTCGAATAATACTTGGTAAATTTTGAATTTTTTATAAGCTTTAAACGGTAATATCCAATAATAATATCGGTAATATTTTGAAAGTTAATTTAATATAAGTTTAAATAGCAAAAGTATTTATTAGCGTTATAATAGTTAAAAGCGAAACGGAAATACGGTTTATAACAACGTATATTTTTTCTTTTTTAAAAACCGGCTTAATTTTAGGGTAATTTTAGATTTCCTTCTTATATTTATTTAAATAAAAGAAATAATTATTTTACGGTTATACTATTTCGTTAAAATTTATTAAATTTAAGATTAATAATATTAATATAAAAGTTATATTTACCATTTTCTTTAAAACGTTATTACTTTATACCACGTATTTCCTTAATTGCTTATAAAATTAAATATAATTATATTATATCTAACAAATATAAAGTTTTAGCGCCAAATATTTCACAATTTCCGCGTTTAACGTTAATATGTTAAATAATAGTTTATATATCTTCAACTTTATTATTTTAAATATTAAAATATCTTTATAAATAAAATCTAACTATCTTAACTACCAAATAATGGCAATATATTATTTGAAATATTAAATTAAATTATAGTTATAAACGATAATATTGTTGGCAATATATTAAATAAAGATTTAACCAAATTAATAAATATTTATAATATTTCTACCGTTTTAAATATTATTATATTATATTAATAATTTAACGTTATTTATAAATCGGTTATAATTATGCGTCGGATTAATTTACTAAACATTTATATTATCCTTATCTTTAAGTTTAACAAGTTTTAACTTATATTATCTTTTATTTTCCCCATTTTTTTCTTAGAAAGTACTGGCAAATTTATTACCATTTAACTACAACAAGTTAATTTTAAAAATTATATCGGTTATATCTTTTATTAATACAACAACCGATTCGTTTCTTATTTATAATTTACTTTTATTATTTTTAATATATTACGGCGTTAATAAATAAACCAGCAAAATACCTTTTTTATTAATAAAATTGCTTTAATTAACAGCAGTATACGCACCGACAAAATTTGCTACGCTTTTAAAAATAATACGAAAATGAGTTAAGTGTTATTATTATTTATCGTTTATTTCTTTATTAATATCCCCGAAAGTTAACTATATTAGTTTAAAAGGCGGATGGAATTAAACTTTATAATTAACGCGTTTTATTGTTTAAATCTTTTTACTATTTTTAATTTAGTTAACGTATAATGGCATTCTTTATAACGTTTAATACTAACGTATTAAAAGTGAATAATTATTATTAATACTAAGAAAGCTTATATTATTAAAAATAATTTCCGATTATATCCGTATATTGCTATATATTATTTTTATGCTTAATTTATACTTTTTTTTAAGTATGTAATTATCTTAATATTTAATATTATCGATTAATAGTTTTAATATAAATGGTAAAACCGTGGCAGCTTTTATTACCACTATTTGTTATAAAATAATACCGCTATTTATCCCGATATAACAATCTCCGAAAATTAGGATAAATTTGTCAAATATTAAGCCTTATTTATTACTACTATTAATCTTTAACCAAGTTGGATTTTTAATAAAAATCTACTTACTATTACGATACCTTTATTTATTATTAATTATCTCCGAATAATAATTTTATTTATTTAAATTCACGCATATTTACTATTATATTATCTCTATATCCCAAAAGCTAACACTATTTAAAAAATTAATTAGCTTGATAAAAATATCTATACCGTTAATAAAATTACTTTTTAAAATAATGTTTTTCGAGGTATAAATGTTTTTATATTAACATTCCAACATATATTAATGTAAGGTATTTAAATATTAAATTTCTTTTATCGATTTTATTTCTTTTATTTATTAATTTTAAACGTATATATAGATAAGTTATTAAATCCCCAATATTACGGTTATATTGCGAAACGAAATAATCCCCGGTTTAATTTATATAACCCTATTATTATCGTAATATAAGGTGTAAATACTAATGTCGCTTTATGCACTTTAATTTATGTTATAAAGAGATATATTACCAAATATTGCTTTAAAACGAAAAAGAAAACTTAAACATTTATTAAATTGGTTTATAAAGTCCTTCCTTATATTAACAATTTAACGTTATTATTATTATTTATTTCGAAATTTATAAATAAGATTATCGATAAATAAAACGTTTTAACGCAAGAAATAATATATGAGTTATTATTATATTTATTATAATAAAACTCCCAAATTATACTTTAAATAAATTGTAAACCGGAATTAAATTACATATTCCGATTTATTACCAAAAATAACATAATCTAAAAAAACAAATTACCGTATAAAAAATATAAAACTTAACCTATTTATATCGCTTTTTTAAATATAACGTTTTTCTAATAACTAACATTATTTAATTAACAACAAATTCCTCCCGTCCCTTAACCCTAAATTAAACCGCGCGTCTTAATATATAACCTAAAATATAAAGCTAACAACCCATTACGTAAAAATTATTACCAGGTTAAACTAATATTACACCATTTATTCCGTTCCGTTTTTAATAATATTTTAACGGTAAATAATATCAAATATTTATCGTATAACGCTACTTTTTAAACTTATTATTAATATATTATATAAATATATAATTCCGATTATTATGAAATTATTAACATACCAAATAATTATAAGAAATTTAAAAACAAAGATATTCCCTTATTAAAAATATTTTAATTTTAAAACGGTTTAATTAATTTTTAACTTAATAAATGTAAAAATTCCCGATTTAAATGGGATAAATTTAATATTTAACTTTAAAATTTAACTTATAATTAAACCTTTTATGTTAGTAAATATACCGATTTTAATAATAGAATAAATTATTAATTAAATATTCAGTAAAATTACGTAAATCTTAATTTATATATTATTCAAATTCCAAATAATGTTAAAGATATGTTAAATTTAAAGTAATAGCAATTATATAATATGTATATAAATTATTATTAACATATGTTAACTAGTAAAAATTTATTACCGCTTTTTATTAATATAAACGAGTTTAAAAGTAATAAAAAAACGTACGTTTTAAATATTTTTTTAATTTATTTGTAATTACTTATCGAACGTTAAGGAATTTTTAACCCAATATTGTAAATAACTTTTATTAGCGTTATTATTAATATTATTAACAGTTAAACGTTATATTTAACATTATTATTTTCCGTTAAAAAAAACTTTAATACTTTATTAATTATTGCGTTGAATTAAGCGCAATTAGAATTTAGTAAAATCCGATACATATTTATTAACAAAAAGTTTATAGTTAAATTAAAGATATTATCGTACGTTAGCCGTTAACTTTTAAAAATTACCGCTATAATTAACTATCAAATATTCGAAAGTTTTAACGGTATAATTATTAATAACTTTTAACAATTACTACTAATATTTATTAAGCTATTATTTTATATTAAAGTTTTAACAAATTTAAACAATTTAATTAATTAAAACATTTATTTAAAATTTAATTTAATTATTTGGTTAATTGCCATTATTTAACAACGTAAAATAAATCAAAAACCATTTTAATAAACGTTAAAAACTATTTATAATACAAATATACAATATTATTATTGAAAATTATTTACCCGTTACATATAATTTAATTTAAATATAAATAAAATAGTAATTTTTACATTAACTTTACAAATCTTTCCTATTTACTATAAGGTAAATAAATATAATTACCGTTACTTTTTATTTTTTAATCAGCTTATTTTTAAAATTTAAATTATAGGAATAAACTATTATTAAAATATAATTTTAAGCTAAAACACTGGTAATTTAAAGTTTTACTTACCAATTATAATTAATATTTAATATATATTAACAAAAAATTTATAAGTAAATCGTAAATTTATTAACAACATTATTAATATAATTAAAAATATTATTTAATTAATTAATGCCGATTATAAATTATTCCTTCTTACTATAATATTAATATTATTTCTCGATTATACTAAGCCAAATTTATGCCGTATCGGTAATAAAATAATTATTCCTATTTTTTAATTATATATTTAATATAACATAAAAAGTAATAATTATTAACGTTTTTAATTTCCTTTTATTATTATTTTTACTATTATAATATATAAAACCTAAAATATTATATATAATTAAATAATATTAAATATATTCGGTAAAAAATTTACTTTTAACCTTACGTATATAGCTATTTTTAAAATAAAAAAACTTTAAAATATAATATTTATAACTTTTTTTAAATTAAATATATTATTACAGCTTATTAATAAATTAAGGAAATAGCATTTTTAAAATTAATTATTTAAATTCCGTTAATTAATATAATTTTAATTTTATTAAATTTTTACGTAAAACTTTACAATTAATTTTAAATAAAATCGTTACGGAATATCGATTTTTAAATTATTAATTAAACCTTTATTTACAAAATTTTCTTAACTTAAATTACTTACAATTTTTAATGTATTTTATTGAATATATCCATTAGATATTACGTAGCTAGAGAAATAACAGCATCCCGTCTTTATGACCTAGTTTAGGCCTTAATATTAATTCCTTTTCCTTCTACCAAGTCTAAAATCCGGATGAAGTGACTGATAGCATAACATTAGTGTAGCGCGTCCTTTAATCCCCCGATCTGTTTAGTAGCACAGCTTATTCGATCATGATTTACTAAATGGATAGGCTCCTAAGGAATCTCTTAAGAGGTATGTATTCTACATGCCTAACAAGCCCTTTATAAAACACTACAGATCAGGTAGATAGGTAGGTAGTTACCCCTCTAATCGTGAGGTTTCTCGTAGGACAAAACATACTAAGGCAAGGGGAGAAGATACGGCTTCGTTCCGAATACTATTGGTTCGTCCAGTTAAGATCTACGTTCTAGAATTCCACTGATGGAAGAAGACCTAGAGAAGCAATGGACGTTGGCCGTCACGGGCGGTAAAAAGTCAAAAATTAGTGGAACCATGTGAATTCGCCTAATGCAGTGACAACAATCACTACGGCTGGGTATGTAGCGATCCTCAATCAACGTTCCACGTCCTCACATCTAGAGACCTACACTGGCAGAGATAGGCCTCGGAAGATGCTCATGTGGAAAGCCATTTCCAGCTATCCACCCATGCAGAATAAACCATCCTGCTTATGTCTGAAGGTGACGACTTCGTAATACACAAGGCGAGAAAACGAGGAAAAATCATTCGTAGCGAAACGGATGATGCAAGATATCAGGACCCCAAACGCCCCTTTTGTATTAAGGTTCTTGGTATCCGTCGTCTATCTGCAAAGACGTAGAGGTTCGTAGAAGTCGAGTATGTCCGGAAGACAAGATGCCAAGGTTTTTTCATGCGCCCATTCCGTCGAGTACCCTGCAGATATCCGAACTATACCCATGAAGTCGTAACCCATGCCCAAGAACGAAGAAAACGTGAGACGAAAACCTCTACTTTCTTCGGAAAGAGCAGCCCTCAGTCAATCGAGCCTTACCACCAGTAGGTTGGCAAAGGACAGTGGTGCAGCCTTGGCAGATAACGACGGTCTGAGCGTGGGAGAACACGGTAGTGATTGTGAAGCAGCCGGGGCACTTGACATCCATGAAGAAGGATCGGGGGCTAGGCACCAAGGTCTATTCGATGACATTAGTATTGTCTATATTGAAATTTAGATTAGTATCCTACCTTGAGCTTGTGCTTCTTGGCCTCAGCAGCCGGGCTAGGGTTAAGGAGATCAACGGCGAGAACCTTGAAGATTTTTGTCAGCATGAGTACCATTTGTGAGTGCAAATCCAAGGATCCATCCGTCCATCAAAGTTGTATTTAGACCGTCTCGGGCATTTGATCAATGGCAACACCGATTCTAAGTCTTGTGCTTAGATGTAAGGGAAGCCCTTTGCCGATGTTGGTGCTGATATTGTCGTGGAAGCGTCGATGATTGATAAATCGCAAGTCGCAGAGATCGGTCGACAACATGATAGGGCGTAAACAAAAACAAGATTCATTTAGACTTACCATCTTGTCTGACTGTTACAAGAAGTGTCTTGATTGTTGTGTTGGCAAGCGAAATATTGGCTGGCGAAATCTGAAGATGGGGTTGATGGCAGATTTTGGCTGTGCTTGCGAACAACGATGGTTGAGGTAGTGAAAAGATTGAGGGGAAGGTCGTGTGTGTCCTAGAATAAAAGTTCGCTTGGTAAATTTTGGAGAGCTGGATTTTCATTCGGCGGATTGGCTCTGGTGGGCAAGAGGCGGAACTAACTAAGACCTTTCTAGTTTAGCTAAATCAGGCTTAGTGCTGAGGAGGGCTAGGGCTTTTCCAAGACCCACTCTTCTTGCTGGAGCCTGGCGAGCTGGAAACACTGATCCAAGAGACAACTGTCAGAGCCTTTCTGCCAGCTGCCAGTTGAAGTTGGGTCATTTCATCATCTAGCAAGGCCTCCACTTAGAGGGGAGATAGGTATACTTAAATCACGTTGGCTACTTAGGTACATACCTAGGTACGTAACGCAACATCAGGCATCCTTCAAAATTTACTATTATATCAAGATAACCCGAAGATATCCTCACCGTACTTTATTACATGTAATCATAGGTATTCTATAGCTCTACTTTGCTCTACCTTCGGATTATCCACGACTATATCAAATTCAATCAAGATGGCCGCTCCAACAGAACAGCGAATAGCTGTTCCTATTGACGACCCGAATGCAGATACTGAATGGTATGTCTTATTCAGAACAAACAAACCCCTAGCAACCTAAGGCCTCGCCTCATAAACTACGATAGGAATGATATACTCCGTAAACACGGCGTCATACCCGAAAAGCCCCCCTCTCCTACACCGATGATAGAAGAAGCTTTGCTTGAGGCCCACCGAATAGCGCATGAGAACAGGCTGGAGGGGAAAGAGCTCGATGAGCTTGATGCTCTGGAAGATGAAGAAGACGATGCTTTTCTAGAACAGTACCGACAGAAGAGAATGCAAGAGTTAAATAGTTTGACTAAAAAGTCAATACACGGCACAGTCTATCCGCTATCAAAACCGGAGTATTCGCGGGAGGTAACAGAAGCCTCACACAAGGGACCCGTTTTTGTCAACCTCACATCCTCACTTGGTACCAACGTCGAATCGAGGGTTTTATCGGAGCTTTGGGGGCAAGCAGCAAGGGAATACGGTGAGGTCAAATTCTGCGAAATCCGAGCGGACAAGGCAATCGAAAATTATCCAGATCGCAACTGCCCAACTATTCTTGTGTATAAGAATGGCGATATTGTGAAGCAAGTAGTTACTCTTGTCACTATAGGTGGTGTGCGAATAAGCATGTTGGACATCGACAGCTTGCTAGTCGAGGTGGGTGCGGTGGGTGAGAAAGACATGAGAGTAGTAAAAAGGAAGAGAGATGCCGAGGATGCAAAGGAAGAGCAACTAATGAGCAAAGGGATTAAGAGTGGGAATCTGAAACATGCGGCCGCTAACGACGACGACGATGATGATTGGGATTGAGGGCATACCTCATATGTGTGGCCGATCATATTGCTCCCGCATTGCCAATATCAACCAAGTTTACTCGTATCCGACTTCGGAGGCATATAATACACAACTTACGATGAAAATGATTTACAGGATTGGTCCTGTTGTTGACCCCGGGGAGTGGTAGCCAATCCGATATAAATCCTTTTTAAACCCTTGATACATAATCGAGGCCAGATGGACTAGTGGAGTACAGATTAGCGATTCTAACGATCTCATCCATCGAACTATTTCTGGACAGACCCAGCTAAAACATGCATAACAGATGGATGTTAAGTTGGTTTGGACAGAAGGGGATTTTAGACAGAAAGCTGCCAGCGAATCGAATTTAATCGAACCAGAACCTTGGGACAGCGGGTTGCATGTACAGGGGTTTTAGGTCCGCGATCGCAGAGCCGCGCTTGCTACCTACCTAGTTAAGGCAAGTGGGTCTTCACGCACTTGACGTGACGTGACGCGCCTGCTTGACGTACTTGACCACCGAAGCATCTCGATAATATTTAGGTAGTTACTCCAACTGAAGGTTCAACCTTTATTTGAATCAACTCCACCTATTCCTAGAGGGTCAAATTCCCTTGTCATTTTACAATCCGGGTTACTTATTTCCTAACCTAGTATACTGTCTTGATCACCTCATCGTAACTATGGACGACGAAGAGCCTACCCTGCCCACACTCCCCGCAGTGTCTTGGGACTCTCACACCCAAACTTTCACTAATACGCGAAAACGCGCCCGCGACCAATCGCTTGCGCCACCAGTATATGCTAACTCAAGCGACCCAGCTGTTTTCTCCAGCGATGACGACCCTGATGTAGAAAATTATACCCAAGGAAGACATAGGAAAAAGCGCTATGTTGGCTCCTGGTTTCAACAGCACCTCGCCTCATCTGATTCGATGTTTTCGGAGGCCGTGCGGCCCTTGCCGAAAGTGAAAAGAACCTTTGAGCGGCAATTTGACAGTGGGGTTTGGATGGGAAGCGACGCTTCTGTGGATATAGATGACGATACAGTTACGGAAATGGATTTGTCTACTTCATCTAAACTACCGCAACCAAGGCATGTTCGGCCCGTCCCAGCTATTTCTCCTAGCGAAGCAATTGCCCGGCAGGTCATACAGGATGTTATAGATGTTGGGAGCACAGCTATAGACTTATCGTAAGTAGTTTTTTCGTCCGCAAGCCGGTACAGAAACTCTAGGCCGCCATGGAATACGTGCAGGCACTAATTAACTATAGCTCCTCCCAGATCGATAGCATCTCTAATGCAACTATATCGCAGCTTTCTATGCTCGATACTGTCCCCCCTATAGCTGAAGATTTTCCATTTCAGCCCAAGGAACCGTCTATTTCTCTTTTCTTATCAAACAACCCTCTTTCACGTGCTCCTGGGGCTATCTTCAATCTAGAGAATTTGACTATTCTCACTCTACGAAATACCAATATTACCGAGCTTCCGCCTGGTATTGGGAAACTTCGTAACCTTCAAACCTTAAATATATCTCTTACACGTCTTCGGTCTTTACCAGGGGAATTGCTGGATCTGTTGAGGTTTCCTAGCAAACTTGAGGTCTTAAACATACACCCGAACCCCTTTTACCAGCCAGACAATTTTGAATCGGATTTTGTTATCGACGATATTTGGAATGAAGAAAAGCACGAGCAGTCCGTGCTCTTACAAGACGAGCTAGTGCGATCTGATGGTAGGAGGGTAAAATTCTGGCTCGACAAGCAATATGATCCTTCCGTCCGACCTGAGGTGCTCGCTAGTAAAAGATTACATGGCTCATTGTGGGAGATTATCACACTCGCACGGACACCGGTACAATTTAGCGATAGCCGAGGGACCGTGGTCTCTACGTATAAACTGCCCAACCCAGAGTCAACTACCGCAGATAGTCCAATATATGAGAAGGTGGAGTATTCAAACCAGGTCATTCAAACCGAGGATCTCCATTTACCTTCAGGGCTCCCGCGGCTCAAGCGGAATCAGTCTACTTCCATCTGCAATCAAAGCCGTGTGCCTTCGCTACTTGAACTAGCCCTTCAGTCTTGTTTAAGATCTGGACAGCTACGAGAACTACCGTCCTACCTTCCATCCAACGCGCCTCCACATTTTACCGAGTTGCTTTATCGTCTTGCCGATCGGAGCGAGCAGAACGCTAATTCTGGTGGCTTACCTTGCTCGGTATGTGGACGGCGAGTCGCAGTGCCCTTGACCGAATGGATCGAGTGGTGGGAAATTTCTCGCCTTAATATCGATGAGAAAGCAAAGGACATGTTCGTGGATCCTGTAGGCTCGGGAGATAAAGAGAGGGCAGTCCCCTTCGCGATGCGAGGTTGCTCTTGGAAGTGTTTGCCTAAGACGACGAAGCCGGGACAACGACATCGAGGGACCATTAGATGGGGTTTCGATCTGCAGAAATAGTCTACTACATGTACAATTTTGAACTGGGATCGAATTAACGGAGCGGATTGCATCGTCAATATGAATTTCATCAGCAGATCACTTCGCATACACTAATTCCATCTTGCTTGGTCTTGTTAATGGACATAGCTCGTATAACCCACATAAACAACTAAGTTTCGGGTGAGCATTTGTGATAGCTTCTATATTCAACACCTAAAACAAGTGTCGGCTTCTTATGAAGAAACACGTTGATCTAAGGTAGGCGCTCTTGTTGACAATCGGCCGATCCAACGGCTATAGTCGTGATCCGATTGCCTCACTATCGGACCAATCCGAGTAACCGAGTAACCGAGTGTGATTAGCCATGTTGGTACATATCCGGGGTCAAGGTCGGTAGTGAGCCAGGTTACAGTAAAGGCTTCATCGGCGTATGTGGTGTTACCCCATAGGCACTGTACGGCATGGGCCGCTAGGGTGCGACCTTGCGATCCCGGGAAACTCTCGCTGGGAATTGCCATGTGCATAAGGCAACCTACAAGGCTCGGGGCTAACAGTCGCAATCGTTGAATTAGGAGAAAACTATCTCCTAACTCTGCAGACTGCAGGTGACCCGGATATATCTCACAGCCGGTCTTACCGGAGACTAGACGAACGTAACCTAACGGCTATAAGGTACAGCGCGGAAGAAATCGGTAATCGCGCTGGACAACCGCGGCGTTTGCTCCGGTGGCATCACACGATGGTAAGCAAGGTTGTGGGCGTGACCGAACGTCCATCCGAGTTTTCCGAGTCCATCTACCGGCTACACTAGGATATTGTGCATAGGAGGTATTACCTTAGGTACCTACCTATGTACGTGCTTAGTATGCAAGATTCGTACAGTATGCGCCTGAGCGCATACTGTTTGCAGAAGGAACTACGTAACTAGGTACCTAGGTATGCAACCTAGTATATTACTCGCATATCTACGATGTGGTAGGTATAAGTCAAACTAGCAGATTGGAAGCTATTCGCGTAGAACACATACAGTTAATGGAAAAAAATAACGTTTAAAAATATTTTCTATTTTATTACATTAACTGTAATATATTACCACCCAACCACATTTAATTATAAAGATAAAATGATAATTATAAAGTTTATAAGTATATTTATAAAATTAAAATTTTAAAAAATTAAAAACATTACTTTTTTTTATATAAAAAGTAATAATTAATATTATACCAAAACTTTAATATTAATTATTTATACAATTAAAATTTTAAGAAATAATTTAAATTAATAGAATTAATAATATTTTAAAACTTGAAAAGCCTTATAGATATTATATATTAATTTAATATAATTATGTTGGTTTATCGCTATTGAAAGTTGGTAGGTTTTGGTGTAAAAATGGCAATTGGACGTTTTTTTTTTCTCCCCACTGTACACTACAGTTAGGTAGCAGGTAGGTAAGTATTTATCTATTCGATTCTTTAATCCTCTCTCCGAATCCCGGCCATCGCTGGCTAAATACGTCACTAATTAGAAAAATACATGGTTTGAATTCCTTCCGGAGACTTCTTAGCAGACTAACCCAACTTGTTGGCTTCAAAAGCTTGTGCTGTCAGCCCTGTGCGTCTGACATTCTCGGCCTAAAGCCTAACCTAACTAATGTACCCGAGCTTCAAATACTAACCTAATAAAGAACAGGAAAGACATGACGGCTCCCAATGCTAGCTCGTCGACTTCATATGTCAGCATATCGCTAAGCGGGCTCTACCTACTATCTACCTACTTAGATACCATATAGGATGCAGTATCGTTGCTTCTCAGAATTCATTGATCTTCCATATCGTGATCTATTATCTATCCCTAGGCCACCGTAATAGCAGTGGAACTCGAATTCCCAGATATCTGTCTAGTCGATAGAGTGATAATAGCCACATAAGGAGGAGCACAAGAGCCTCATCCCGATAGTGCCGAACCGGCGATCGCGTTATGCGGAACTCCGATCGGCCCTTGCATTCTTCTATCCTTCCATGCATGTATGAATGTGGTCAAGTCTTTGTATTATCTTGTCCACCTGACGACTTCATACATCGGAATCGCAAGGCTACCAACCAATCCACGTGGCATGCGAGTTGCCATTGATCGCAGCTCACATGGGCCAATAGGCCATCTCAGAAATCCTACGGGCTAGGGCCAACGATTGCCCTTGCCGTTAGCATCTACGGATAAATGCTAGGTAGGTGCCGCATATAGTAACAACAGGTAAGGCAAGACTAGGAAACAGGAATCCCGAGTCATCCGGCGGTCGCTACCGTTCATATCTGCAGTCCGCTGTCCCGTTTCCATAATCAGATGTAGGTACTGCTTACACACGTACCTATGCATACACTACATGTAACTACCTATCTTATGAGGTAGGTACGTTATATGCCTACCTCGAGTATAAGTCTTTTCTATACCCACTCGGCCATGACTCTTTCTCCCGATGTCACCGGCGCCAGTCCGGGCAAGAGTTTATTAATATATGCCAAGACCGAGGGGAATACAAGCTAAATGCCGAAAAGCTTCTCTTATATTAATATCTACCTACCTACCTACCGACCTACCTACCTATTACCTACCTACTCGATGGTTCGCATTCCCCTTGCTTGTTTATCCTTCCCTGGGTCGTCTAGACTGTAGCCAAGGTCCTTGGAACCCCTCGGCATCGGTATAATATCAACAACCGGCATCCCCATTGCTATAGCTACTACAGCTACTATATACTTACTATAATACTATACCACACCGCAATGTCGTTATCCCCCTCCAAAATAGAGGCTCTCTTCCGCTGGGCCAGCCTCAAGAAGTACCGTATCGAAGTTACCTATGGCGTGTACGTCTATACACCTATAGAGAAAGCCGTCTTCTGGATCATCTTCTGCTTCCTATTCACCACCATCTCCTTCGCCGCCATCCTCTATACCGAACGGAACGTCCTCCTGTTGCTTAGACACGCCTCCATCTATGTCAGCAGCGAAGGCGGCGTGATCAACGTGGTCTCGAACTTGTTCCCCAAGAGCAACGCCCCATTCGTGATGGCGGGTTCCGGTATGGCGTCGGTAGCCGAGACTATGAGCACCGCGGTCAGCTCACAGATCCCATAGCCGCTCCGGGAGATAGTCCCTACGAGGGCCGCCTATCCTGTTGAAGGGAGGGTGGTGAGCGGAGAGGAACTGGATTGCTATCGCCTACAGAAAAGGAACGGAATTCTGGGGAGGTTAGATACAATCAGATCTGAGGCCGCTACTTCCTCCCCTGTGCAACGCGCATCACTGGCGAGGCCCTCGTAACGAACTTGATGGTGCTCTGAATTAAGTGGCACAAGGTCCCTCACAACCCAACCACTATTCCGCCTATGTATGATGGAGGGTAGAAATAGGGGGGTGGAGAAATTGGTTACGAACTACGGCCTATATAATAGGTTAAACGACTTACATGAGGAGCATTTACGGTGTTTGGAGGCTTAAAGCCTTGGTTGTTTGAAAATATCATCATGTCTTTTTGCGGGCAGTCGAAGGAGATTCCTCGGGAGTTGATTGCATAGGGGATGTTTTTGGGAATACCCTCGTTCGAAAGCGCTTTGACGTTTGCTGCAATACCCCTTTCGCGGATACTCCTCCACCTATTCACGTCCTGTCAATATTTTTACTCGAGAAGAATATATCTATTTTGAATATCATGACATTCTAGGTTACTATCTTGGTGAAGAGCCAGGTACATGACACATATATCACGAAAGGAGAGAGCCTGTCTTCGGTGTAAAGCATGTTTAAAATGCACGTATAACTAGTACCTACCTAGGTAGGTGCCTATGTAGGTATGCAATGCCAGACTTCTAAATCCAGGCCTATATGTCTACTTCACCGCCGTACCAAGTGATTCCTTCGCAACATCCCTCAACTTAAATTTCTGTATCTTCCCACTGGCCGTCTTCGGGAAATCATCCGTCCAAAAGACGTATTTCGGTACCAGATGACCCGAAAGCTGTCTCCGGACCCAATCCCTCACCTCATCCTTAGACAACGCTTCCGCCTTGCCCCCATCTACCTCGCCATCTTCTAGTGTCTTGACACCCGTGTGCACTGCTACAAATGCGCCGATGACCTCGCCGTACCGCTCATCTTGTACCCCCACGACACTGGCCTCGCGCACGCGCGGGTGTCCTACTAGTGCAATTTCAACTTCGAGCGGGTGTATATTCTCGCCACCTCGGATGATCAGATCCTTTATGCGGCCCGTGATTTCGACAAACCCGTCGCGATCCATGCGCGCCTCGTCGCCAGTATACATCCATAGCCTACCATCCTGGTCCCGAGCCAGGTCCTCGCCCGTCCGCGCCTCGTCATTCCAGTACCCTTTCATGAGTAGATATCCCGACACAGCCAGCTCGCCGCATTTACCACGCGGTACGATTCTTGACCGGTCACCCGGCGCGACTATCTTAAGGGTCGTATGTGGCATCGCGCGGCCCACGGTACTCGTGCGTCGATCGTCCGGGTCCGTAGGCGCCGTCATGCAGCTTACGGGGCTAGTCTCCGTCATGCCGTAGCAGATAACCAAGTCCCCGAGCCCGAGCTTTTCGCGTAATCTACGCATCAGCGGCTCTGGAACCGAGCTGCCTGCCGCAATACCCTTACGCAGGTTGCCAAGGCCGCCCGGGGGCAAACGCGCGGCGAAAGCTGGGTTGGCGAGGAGCTCGAGCTCAGCCGCAAACATGGTGGGCACGCCGTAGAGCCCCGTAGCGCGTAACTCTGCGGCGGCATGCAGGGATGCTCCAGGGTCGAATGCTGGGCTCGGGAACGCAATACAGGCCCCCGTCGTTGCGGTTGCCATAAATCCCAGCACGGACCCGAAGCAATGGAATAGCGGCGGCGGACACACTATCCGGTCACTAGGATCAAGCCCCATGCGCGCCGCGATCAGCCGGCCGTTGTTAAGAATATTGGTATGGCTTAGCATCGCAGCTTTTGGCATGGAGGTTGTGCCTGATGTGAATTGGATGTTGATCGTTTCCTCTGGGGTGAGCGGAACGTCTGGTACTATCGAACGGGAGAGAGAAGACGTTGAAGAGGAAGATAAGAGGAGCGAGGAATAGGGAGTTAGCGCGCGGAGGTCTTGTATGGTGGGAAAGCCGGCGAGGGGGTGAGAGGACGTGTTATCTACGAGCACCACAGACTTGAGCGTGGGGACAGTCGATGACTCGACTTTGCTGCTAGATAGATCAGGTATAAGCGCGGATAGGAGATCGTAGTTGCTACGGCCGCGACATGGCTTATAAGCAAGGTCCGTTACTGCAGCGATAACAAGGACCTCGACGCCAAGGCGGGATAGTGCGGCGCTGAGTTGGTAGGCGTTGAATGTCGGATTGAGCGGGACTAGAACGGCCCCTAATTTAACGATGGCATACGTTAATACGGCGTGCTCGGCGACGTTCCCCAAGCTCACGGCGACGCGGTCCCCTTTCTTCACGCCGAGAGATCGTAACGAGTGCGCGAGGATATTTGACTGAGTGTCAAGATCCTCATATGTTAGAGTCGTAGTCTCCGGCTTGGATGAATCCAATGTCAGATTCATGTCAGCAGTCGTTGGAGACCGGGACACAACTGCTGGCCGGTCGCCATATTGCGAGGCTATCTCAGCGAAATGCTCTGGTATCGTGCATGTGAGCAACGGCGGCTATTGAGTATTAGTATGAATTGCTTTTATTGTATGAAATTAGCTATTTTCCCTTCCAACTATACGGCCATCCACGCTCTCTGGCGTAAATCAAGAAAATACTACCCTTCAAGCAAAAGGTATTCTAATTAATAGCCCTTTCACCTTGCATGAGTCAAACAATGACCAAGCCGTACAACACCTATTAACGAGACGCCCGACCAAATGAAAAATGACTTACTTCTCGAGGGCCCTCCACATAACTCAAGTCGGACGTAGCAATGCATCTCCGCTGCACCAATCGACTTCTCGTCAAACCACGTAAAGTCCCCAGTATCGTCGGATCTCGCGTAAACCTATATTGTAAAAACTGGCGGCTTAACGAATAGCCACGCATGGCATTCGACACCAACGGTCGAAGTAATGACCCCATACTGTCTTGAATATTTCAACCCAAGCTCTGGAAGAAAAAAAGATAAAAAAAAAAGACAAGCAATTTCTCAGCA
Source organism: Daldinia grandis (assembly GCA_022432525.1). Taxonomy (NCBI): domain Eukaryota; kingdom Fungi; phylum Ascomycota; class Sordariomycetes; order Xylariales; family Hypoxylaceae; genus Daldinia; species Daldinia grandis. The sequence goes on along the minus strand of JAJKLB010000015.1, from coordinate 748,320 downwards.
CCGGTCAAATCTCAAGTTCCTCTATTCCCTCCACAGGAGACGCGTATTCATCGTTTCCCATACGAGTCTCAAATCGGAAAGGGCGGTGACACGGTCGACAACAACGCCTCGTGGACTCCCGCAGTGCACGTTCGCCTGTCTGACACCTCGCAACCAGGACGTCTAGAGCGGGCACGTCTAACAGATACCCGCCATAGCTAGCCCCTGTAGAGCTAGCTACATCGTCATGGTGTCGGGGAAGTGGGGGGTTCCAGCAGCCGACGATGAGGAGAAGCGGGGGAGAAATAGGCTCTTGGGTTTGCCGGAGTAGAGATCGGGACCAGGGGTGTATTAGAAATTATACGCTCCGCCTCACAATTGATTGTATGCACGACTAAGAGAAATGTGCAAAAGAAGCAACTTCCAGTAAAGGCAAGCCTAACAGATCATTACTGTCTGTGGGGCCGATGTTGTTGCTGAAAAGCAAGACTAAATATCCGCCAAACGCCCAAATCCATGCATAACGGGTATATACAATTGGTCCTCCCAGATGAGTGGCACCGCAAATGCCCATTTCTTTTTCTTCTCTGTTGCGCCAAAGAACAACCATATGTATTCTATTTGTTTCGTGTGTCCGCCGAAAGGTCCGCACCCGGCGTCAGCCAGCCACCATCTTCGGAAATAAAACAATGGATTGTTGGTACAAAAAACAATCGGGTGGAAACTTGAACATTTCTCATCCGAGTCAACGCGACAGCTTCCCCCCATATAATTTTGAACAGAGACTTAGTAATGAGTGACTGCTTTAACATCCCCGTGAGCTTGTGGGGAAAAACCGGTATACGCTATCACATGAGATGGGTCGTGAACTTCGTAAGTAGCAAAATAGTGTTACAAATCCTGTATACGATCGCCAAGTTCGTGATATCAGACCAGGAAGCTGATGTGTTCCTATGCTTGGTAGAGAAGGACTTATTTAGAAGGCGCAATCAATATTCTCTAGTTAGTCTCGCCAATATGCCGTTCGCTTTCAGGCTTCCAGGTGCCTAAAAATGTTAACAAAATATACTTACGGCTACATAGAATGGAAACCCTTACCTTCGAAGTCGTGTTTGACAAATGCCATTGGGTCATCGTAGTCCTTTGCTCCCATCTGCTGAACGCCGGGCGAGAAGCTTGTAATAGGAAGCACGACGACATCGCCCACCTTCTTCGGCTTCTCAATCCCTGTGAAGTTTACGTACGAAACATTGCCCTGACTATTGCTCATATCGAAGTAGCGCGGGTCGTTGAAGTAGTCGAAAATCACGTCCGTCCAGACAGCAGGGCCGGTAAACTCGACCACGCTCTTTTCCCTTGACACGAATGTGCCCTCACGCTTCCGCTTCAATGTCTCTTGGGTGACACGCGAAACAATGTCGCGTAAGACCGGGTGTCCCGGCTTTGCCTGGATAGTCCACTGGCAGAATTGAATGCGCCGGCTATACCAGTCCTTCCAGTCGGGTCGGTCGGGATCTGCCTCGATGCCGATGACCAATCCTATGCTTTCCTTCGGCACAGACTCTGGGATCCATTCTAAAGCACTCCTGATAGCGAACGTGTCGATGTCGGAGTAAATTCCACCACGGGCAAGAAGGATAAGGTAACGGAAGAAGTCGGCTTTTAGAACAGGTTGGGGGAGGGCATTGTACGCTTCGAGGACCTCGGGGATAGGAGCATAGAGCAACCTTAGCAAGTGTACGGCGACTTGATCGGTGATGACTTCGTGGACAAATCCTGGGTGCTGCATCGACCACGAAGCCTCTTGGTCTCTAAAGTTGAATTCTCCACTGGCGGGCGTCCATTTCCATGTCTGCCAAATATAGGCTGGGAACTTGGTCTCGACGTCATATGGGTATTGGTATGCTAGTTTGTCGTACAAGGACATCTTGGACATATCCTGCAAGGCTTTCTGCGCAGGGACTGGTTTGTCGGATTCCCCGTCCGGAGTATAAGAAGGGGTAGACTGATCGTGCGATGCCCCGACATGTTCGCTATTCGAGTCTGCAGGCTTCGGTGGAGGCTTCCGAAAGGGTTCGGGCTCGTCAGCTGAGGCGTGTGATCTTCGTAGCAAGATGAATGCCACTAGAAGGAATGCTGCGAAGATAATAGCTCTCTTGAAGGAGAGCATTTTGCGACTTGCCATGTCGACTCGTCGAAACTCGGTCGCGTCGGGGGTTGTAGACTACAGGAGCCAGCTGGAGAATGACACAATTTGGAGAGGCATGCAGCGAATTTCGGAGGAGCAATTGACCAGGTTTGGAGATATTATAAGAAACCCTGGAGGGGAAAGGGATGCATATAATTAGTTAAGCTATCTCATAGAGTTTTAAGCTTGTTTGTAGGGTGTAGGTCGATGTAGGTAAATGGGATGGATTGCGGCTCAAGGCCACTTTCGAGAGCTTCGAAAGTTTAACAAAAAAAAAAAGATAGAAACAATGGTTCCTGGCTGCTTGTGATAAATGTCTTGGCTCTTCCGGTTTCAAGCCTGACTTACACCCCCACCCCCCTTTTTCGATTCATCATTTCTTGGCATTAGCTCCGACTCTGCAGATTTGATGCACATGTCCGATAAAATATGCTGGTAAGTGCATATCTATACCTCATTCTTATCATTAGTGTCGTGGCCCGTTACGACTAGATGTGGCTTAGCAACGGTAGCACCGGCAGTAACGATTTCATGTTTCACAATACCAACCATCTATCAATTGATTTCAACGTGATTTTGTAGCATATTTTAAACACGCTTGAATTGCCACTCGTCCTCTTATTTAACTATCACATAGTCATAAATATAGCGGCTATAGTTTTTCGCCGAGATTTTTCTTTTCTCATCGCCTCATTTAAGAATACGATACAACTTAAAAAAATAGAGTCTCCACTTAGTAATCCATAGTAATCCACGATCAAAACTCATGCTCTCTATTCTTAGAAAGTTCAACTACCTACATGATACCCGGTTGGCGAAAGTAACCGAAGAGGAATGTTTTCCGGTGAAGGAATTATAAGACCGAGCGCTATGTTGCTGATTTTTTAAGTATTGGTACGATAATTCTTCTCTCCTTACATAATGCAGGTTGACGTCATTAGAACAATAACTGTACTGTTTTAGAAGAAGTCCAATCCGAGACATGACAAAAAACACAACAATAATTAAAATGGAAAGATAGAAGATATCGCTAAGGCTAAATTGGTACTGGGAATGCCACAATACATATTACTTACCTATATTTTAGTGATATGGGCCCTATTTACTCTACGAGAATTCCCATACTGACACCAGTATATATCATCCCAGCTCCTTGAATATTCAATGGTATGCAACAATAGCATTATCAAACTAATAAAATGAATACCTATTCAAATCGAAATGGAGATTAATGTATGCAATTATAATCGGCTATTCGTACTTCGTAATATAATACACTCATCAGACACTCACCCCCACGGAGACGCTTACTTCGTGATAATACAGATAGGAAATAGGTATCATTTTAACAACAACCAAACTCTTCCATCATAGCATTCGTTATCTCTTTTTCTTTAGAGCATCCAAGGAGCTCATAGGCCGATTAAGCCAAACAGAGTTCGTTGTATCATGCTTATAATGCTCAAGTCATAGCTTAAACATCGTGGCCTACTTGATGTTAGTGATAAGGACACTCCCTACAAGATAAAGCATTATATGGGAAACATACGGCCCAGCTGCTTGCCCCGCTTCGAGACTTCGCGGGCGTGGTATTGCTTAATCTTTGCCCGTCGGGCTTCCTCGGCAGCCTCCAGCTCTAGTCTCTTAACCTCGGCCCTAGCCTCGCGGACACGGACCCGAGCTGATTCTAGAGCTCTATCGGCATCCCGCTCGGCGGCCTCAGCCTGCATGACACGCTCGCGGGCCTGGACGATAGACGGGTCCATGTCCGGGTTGGTACTGTTACCATGTCCGAAGGTACGTTGTAGCACGCTTCGATGGCGCGAAGGGGATGAAACGTCTAAATGGATAATTTAGTAAGGTCATCTTGCTTTTATAAGTATGCGGGCATAGCAATAAACCATACCTGAGTTCCTTGAGCTATTAGTCGTGCTACTACGAGTAGTGGTTGGAGAAGGTGACCGGTGACGGGAACCGAAGAGACCGTGTGAGTGTCTCTTCTCGGTCTTCTCGGGGAGGGGCTCCTCCACAACTTCTTCCTCGGGCCTGCGGCTAGAAAATAGAGGCATTTTTATAAGGCTTTAATGGAGTTAAAGTGTATAAGTTGGTTAAGGGTATATAGTTATAGTAGAAACGATGGATGTTACACTGTATGGTGGTCGATATATTTTATATCAGTAGTATGTGAAATGAATATAAAAATGTATAGAAATCCACGGGCGGGTATTGCTCTATTTGAACACTTCAACAACCTATACGTCTCATCTCGATGGTTGTGACGTAAAACCTGTTTCTACTACCGTCGACGATGATGTACAAGATAGTAGATGACTAGTATGACGTACAAAGTTGAGACGTGTAGCCAATAAAAGGACATGTTAAAAAGGCTAACCAATCATATAAGAGCTGTGACGAAAGTGGGTTACTACAAGACCCTGAAATTCTTAGCAATGCAGGGACTTGAGGGACTATCCGGGGTAATTTTCGATATCGTTTGTTATCGCTTAAATGCCATCATGGAGTCCCACCATGTCAAGTCCCGTTCCCGAATCCTGATCATACTCATGTACATTAGGTGCATTACACCCAATACCGACGAGCGCCTTACCAAGGTCTAGACTACGCCCACAATTGGTCCCGACCTGGTGGGATCGAAATGTCTGACAGAGCCTTGGCAAAGGTCAAATGTTTATCTCATCTTGCATGAGAGACCTGAATCTCGATCGCACTGCATGATAAAACCCTGGTGTTTAGCGAATACCAAAACTTGGACGGAATTCAATGCAATTCTAAGATGAAATCCGGATCTTGAGCTCAGCCGGTTTGAGACTTCAGCTTCAAGAATTTACAACACCAGATTGATTATGCTGATACCTTACGTAGCCTTCATCCCTAGTGATGATCATCTAGCTACAACATATGAGTACCTAGGTACCTAATCCGCTAACTTACTCGGTATGCACTATGAGTTGGCAATTGTTAGCTTAGATCTTTAGCGACAGCAAAGTTGGCAGACGTACTCATATATGACTTCTAAGCCTTTCCAAAGGCAACTTCCGACCCACATCCCAGCGTTTAGTTTCTCTGCATATCGCTCGTCTATGGTCTTCATGGTGAGGAATACCCTGAATAGACACGATCTCGGATCTATCGATGCTGCCGTCTTTGGGTCTTGAAGCGCCTTTACTAGCTCCGGAGGACCGGTCATGTTCCCTCTCGTTTTACATTCGATGCTATTACGCAGGTTACCCTCCATATGCTTTAGGTACCCTACGTCGATATACTCACTATGCTGGTACTTCATCGTCGGTCTGTAGCCGATGTGTCCCTTCCACCCAAGTCGCCGTTGCCTTCCCGTAGATCGCGTCTTGGCTCTCTTGCCCTCCATTCTATTCCAAGTCAATCCTCCGTATTAGCATTAGTTTAGGCAACTTACGACAACTAGACCGTATCCAAAACGGCCCGACCAGCTGCCATCGGAGAGCGTGGACCACTTCTTAAAGCCATCGTTTACAGCAACCGAAGCGGATTGGGAATTTAGAATGACTCTCATTCGGAAGTCAAATTCCAGTTGCGGAGCTGGAAGGGCCCTCTGCGGATACGGGAACCGTTCCAAAGCTTCATACTCTTTCTTTGTAAGTTCTCTTATAAAACCATGTTAGATATGATAGTAAAAAAATGACCGTTCGGACATGTACCTGGATGGCCTTGAATCTGTCGGTTGCTGCGATTGCTTATGTCCGATCCATTGTCTTTCTACTGCCTCCCATCCACTATGCCGCCTCTCCGGCACGATTTTCTTCATCCAGTCATCAGTTATGACCAATGCCGTATCCCAGTCCGAAGCTTCGGTCAGATCAGATGTCGTCGGCGGTAACTGTTCTGGGTTCGCCATATTATGTTGGTGTCATCCGCCAACTGATTGCCTTAGACAGCGAAGAATTCATCGAGAATTGTCAAAACATTGTAATTCAATCGTGAAGGATATCCCCAACAAACATAGTGCTTTTGCAGCTGGGGACTCCACTATGTTATCCAACTATCTTCGGAGCATTACACATTTCCGGATATGGGGATAGCAAATAGGCCGTAAGATTATTGTATGTCGGATGAAAGACAGGCCGCAGGAAGCCAATTATTACGCCGACCGCAAGCCTCTAAAATGAGCATAGGTCGAGATTATAGGGCAATACCTTTAGTCAGCGATACAGCAAGCATTAGTTATACATATTTCTTGAAGAATTGCTCCTCGTCTTCGGCCGACTCTCTACTTCCCGCGAAGTCCGCCACCTATAAACCGCAGCCGGCGGGAATCCTAGCCAGCAACAGACTTCCCCATAAGAAATAATGCATGAAGACGTGTTACTAGGGGAATTGAAGAATATAGCGGCCAACGTTCAATACAGGAAATCTAAGTGAAATTATTTATACTCTATAGGTAGATAGATACCCTTCAAGTGTGCTTGTTTTTAAACGATATCCATATCATCCTAGAGGCATCTTTAACAATACTGCAGATACCTAGGTACTAACAATTTCATGGCGCTATTGTAACAAAGTCTTTATTAGAAATAGTATGGATGGATCGATCGTATTTATTGATATGGTTGGCATTCGTCCACTACGCTGCTCTCCAATTTACGCCTTGTCGGGTCCTAGCCAATGAATAAATATATTCAGTACACCGAGCTTTGTCTTTATACCCTGGTGATTTATTATGGCACTTCAAGCGCTGATAACATGCTTTATCTCCTTCTAGGACGCTGCTGGTCGATTCCATGCCCGTAAGTCTTAGTGTTATGCCACTCTGGCACCATCTAGATATGTGCCGGTGATAAATGCCAGTGACCCTAGTATCCTCTCACTACTTCTACTTTGCTCCATCCTCCGTAGAGCCAACGTCGTGGCCCTTTTGTGGGTTTATTCCTTGTACCTGGCCACCCAGCGGGTATGGTGGGTGCGGACGTGGCTCTGGAGATGGGGCTCTTGATCGTCTATATCGATCTGGATCTTGGTCCAGGGGTTCGGGGCTAGGCGACACCTGTCGGCCCTGCTGGGTCGGCTTTCCTGCGCTTACTGACATCCTTATTAACTGCTGGATAGCTAAGGTACTGGATGATAAAGTCGTGGTGCAAAGTTCAGACGATGTTGGTGGGCAGGCACTTTGTTATAAATAGTTGCTAGCAATAAAGCTGGGCTAGGTTATTCGCAGATTCTGTCTAACATTCTGGGTTAAGTAGGCACCCTATAAAATAATAAGAACTATGGATAGTAACATAGCATTGGATTAAGATGAGTTTATTCAATACTAATAGGTGACTAAAGATTGTGCTACAAGCGTTTACATCTTGTAAGTCAGCTAATGATGATTACTATTAGACATTACTATAATTCCCGGTGATAGGAGTTCACTGTCATCGCTCCTGTTGACCATGCTCCATGGAGACATTCACTTGGTCCCCCGCCGTCACATATGGTCCGAGGCTGTCGGAAATCTCTCCCCAGACAAGTCCTAGCTGGTGTTCACACCAGCTGTAAAGCCACATGACATCCTTCAGTTTCGCGAGGAGCATCTCTTTATCCAGGATATTCCTCATCCGACAGTAGTTCTTCAGCGCAGTAATGAAGAAATTGTGTTGATCACCGCCTAGGACTGAGTATTCGTTTACCACAACTGGGATGCGGATGCAAGACCCTATGAATAGGGCCCAAAGGAGAATGTTAGCATGAAGTTCATCTCCAGAGAGCCTCGACATCCCCGTGTGTAATATCTCCGACGGCGGAATATAGGCAGGCAAGCCTGCTTCAGTGGGTTGTTCCGCGTTGTCTCTGGTTAGCTGTGACCCGCTGCTTTCGTATACCTTCGGCTCTGATAGGAGGTCCAAGGCTAACACAGGGTCGCAGAGAGACGACATGAGTGCTTCTGCCAATGCGCGATGCCTCTGAGCAGAAGGAGGCTGGCCTCGAATAGCAAGGTGTAGAAACAGATGTGCAGCGTAGATCAAGACGTCGGACAAATCAGTCGGCGAGGGGAATCGTGGCTGTGTATCGACCTCGATCGATGGCAGCAATGGAACGGAGCCGGCTCTCTTCCAAGATTGGCGACTCCGAGCAGCATGTTCTAGCTGACAGAGCCGCCACTCAATCATGTAGATCGAGTCGCTGACCTGGATCCTCTGCCCAAATGTGCTCTCGAGACTTGCATAGTCGAAATTATTGATACATTCAGCGATTGAATACAATAGTTCAAAGAGCTCGACCGCTTCACGATTCTGGATGGTTAGATCCTTGAATCCGAGCGGTTCCATGTTCGCTAACATGGAGCGACTTGTGAACCGATCGTGGAGAGCCAGGGAGGATGCCAGTTGTGGAATAAAGGGGAAGGCGACTGGCTTATGCGCGGCGGTGGCATAGGAATAGTCGGCCCTATAGAGCTAGTTAGTACCTTGCAATCCCGAGCAGAGCGACTATGTAGTAGCAATAAACTTGACCTACCATGATATGGACCGTTGAAGTATACTGCTGTGCTTGAAACCGTCGACAATTCCGCCTCTGAGGTCGACCATTCTCTTTAAGCCACTCATATGAGCTGCAGCAGCGCTGAGTGAACCGATAAAAGTCTGCATTGTATCAGTTCCTTGAACGGTTGGCTTTTTCAAGTCACTTTCTATCGAGAACTTACTTCTATATTAACCAGTAGAGATACAGCAACAACAAGACCATCTGATATTGGCTTGCTATCGTCCTTGCCTTCCAGATTCAGCCTCTCGTTAATGGACTTGACTGCTTGGAACCGATGGAAGTCTATCGTGCTCGTGTCGGCCCACCTCGCAAGTGAATTGTGCATAGCTGCGATCATGGCAATGAAAGCATGTGTGGCGGCCTTGTCAAGTTGAAGCTATGGCATGTTAGCCTTCAGTTGCCTACATGATGAGAATCAGGGGGCCGAACCGCTTGCACCCAGGTCCCTTCTGGGTTCATGGCAAAAGCATTCGCGAGGAATCCGGAATAATCTATAGTTGGTCAGCAATACCCTTTGCCATTGACTAACAAGGGAGATTCAGCTTACATGTGTTCAAGTATGTCGGTACCCCAGCCCGGTCAAACCATTTCTCAACGGCTGTCTCCTGTGGCGACAAGCACACAGCCATGCAATACTTCATCAGGCTCTCCGTCAAAGGCGTCTTCTCTATGTGCAACAGCGTAAAGTTCGGAAGCTCCTTTGCGACACTAACGGCAAGCCAATTTGTCTTCTTCAGCTTCCTCTCATGCCTTGGGATGTCATCCTGGTTCTTGGACGAGCCTCCGGGTTTAAGTCTAAACTTCGAAGTATGATCTTTTGCGGATCCTGACTTCTTCGGCTGAGATGGATTGTTGGGACCGTGGGGGAGCTTCTGCCGCCTGGCATGCGAGCGCACCTTTCGGCGTGTTTCCTCGTCCCGCTCTACGGTGTTGATAGAGGTGATGAACTGAAATCCCGTGTTACTAGTAGAGTCCGATGCCATGGCGCCTTAAATAACGTGTAGTTGATTCAGCGCTATTTGTATATAGTACGGCTCTTAGTATAATTAAATGCTTTAAGGTAGACAGTGTTTAGGTGTGTTGCTATTAGACTTGTAAGCTTTGTCTTCGTCTTGAAGATTATATTTTGACTGCCTTACGTAGAAGATGGCGTGCTCTGATTCTACACGCTACTGAATTTAGAACGTTCCGAGAAAAAGGCATACAGCGAAGGGGTGATTTGGCTGGGCCATTTTGTGCGAGGCTTGGGGGGTTTTGTAGCTTTTTAGAGGACATTATAATTTATGATCAGTTTCTAACAGGTATATGTGAGCGCATCGGCTCTACGTAGCTGCCCTGTTACTTGCTTGGTCAATACATAACTATCAACAAGTTACAGCCGGGGCTACAAACAGTAAGCTCCATTGAATATCAAGCGCCGGGATGGAATGATGAACCACGAACCCCTGAAGCTAGTTTATTTAATTTTCCGTCTTCCCCAGTTTACCCATCTAAGTTACAACATCCGGCAAATCCCGCTCTGACATCCTTGCATCACGTCCAGGGTGGAGTTTAGCGAAGTGCTTGAATCGACCCGGTTATCATCTTGAGGGTTGCTGCTCCGCGGCCATCCCTCATCAAGCTTAGGAAGACCGATAGAGTCATAAATGTTCCTAGAGCCTGTCTCGACTTATGACGGTGACAACTTCAAAAAGGATAAGCCATTTAAAGTATATAGGCATGAGGCATTGTAGCTACTCACTATAGATAGGCAAGGTTGCATGATGCATAATAATTTAAAGATCAATGTTTACATTCGAATCCCCCATCGTATTAGTGGGACCCGCATCGTGAATGATCTTCTACATACATACATAGTACGAGCTACGAAGCTCAGGGTGGCAAAGCTCCATTATGCAAGTTCGTCTGATGACAGTTCCGAATTCCAGGTAACAGCATGATCTTCCTTCGCTACCTTGACAATACATACACACATACCGGCATCCTATGGGTCTAAGGTGTTACCGGCCGAAATGTGCATCATTCCCGGCCCTAGCTCAATGTTGTCTCATTGTCCCAATTGGGAAATTTTGAATGTCTTGGCTCTCTTGGCGTGGACCTCCAACTCCCGTGATATTTCCCTTTACTGCAACCCAGATTTCCTCATAGAGCAATCACCTTCTCGCTTCTCCTAGCTTATCTCACGACAAATTTGGTCAGCTGCTTTAACTTCTGTTAGTAACGTCCTACCTCAGGTATGAGCGACAAATCATTTACGCCTCTTCGCTAATATTTACGGTGAGGACGGACCGACTGGTCCAATCTAGACAGCTAATGCGAAGCGTAGAAACTTGGAACTTCTCCTCTCTATTCCTAACAGGTGTTTCAATGCTACCGGACCTTCTAGCCACAACTATGGATATTGGCATTAATGTCGCATTCCGGTCCGCGCCTCGAACACATTGATATTGTACCTCCGGGAAACAACTCACGTGAGAGAGTTTATTCACCACCCTGTCTTCCTAATGGGTAGCCCGCCACACTATCACAAGGAGTATTGGCGTGCCAACGTAGAAGCTTGCTATCTCGATGAAATACATAATATCAGACCTTATCTCCGGAGCTGTCGCATTGATGCGGGCAACATATCTTCTTTTGTCAAGTCTCGAAGGCCATGTGCTCAATATCGTCCGTGCGCTGCATACATACCTAGGTACCTACCTACCTACGTAGGGGAACCAGTATCCTATCGATGCTAGACATCAGATCTCGACTAACGCATCATGCTGCCGTATGTGATATCCGTGCTTGTTGCGAATCATCTTGCTCCTCATATGTAAAAGGTCACGGTTTCCGAATCACGAGACGCCCAATATCGAGACTACATTTCTTTTCGTATATGTTCTCCTTTTTCCGGTTCACAAATGTAACCGGGGGGACGAGGGCATCACGAAGTCATGCATACCTCATCATTAAGGGAGGCTCCCTATCTGCATTTAATATTTAGAGCGTAGTTTCAGGTAAATCTACGAAATCCCTCATCCTATCCTGAATTTTCTATCTTGTATCTGATGATTTAGTTAGGTACCTAGTTAGTAGTTCTGTAGCGATAACATTACATAGAATATGGGCTTCCTTACTATGAGGGTGCAAGCTCATATTACACGACAACTAAGCATCTCTTTGTTTCCAATCAAGGATTAGAGAAACAGATAGTTCCAAGTAATAAAGAAAATTTCATATTCTTTATGAACCTGAAATGGGGTCTTATACGAAGACGACTTGAGCAAACTCCCGAAGTGTCCAACCTAACTTAAGTTTCGCCGCACTATATTGGGTATATTCGCTAGTTTCTCTACCTAGGTGTCCTCACCAGGCATTTGATAGTGCGTAAGTTTAGATCGGACTTTGGTGGCTTCATATAGGTAGACATTCTAATAGTATTGAATTACCTACTGTGTTAAGCTTCGTACGCTCGAACATCGTTGTAATTTGAACAAATAGGAATTAATTGGTAAGTTCATCGGCCTAGAGACTACTGTCTCGCATTGTCTTTTTATCGCCACCGACACGGATGCCGATTGGCTGATAGGCTTTGAAGACATACTTCCACTAAAACTAGGGAAGAAAATGAGTACGGTTGAAATAGGGGAATTTTAAGCCTGAGAACAGATGTACTTGAGGTTCACATGATGTATATGCGTAGGTTGCACCTACCTATACTCTAACTAATCTCAACTCAAACGTTGATAGGTAGAACATACGTGATTAGCCGTTTAAATCGGATTAGCGGGCGGTATAAACTTCGAGGCTATCCTGATGATAAGGACCTCTTATATTTGTGGGTTCTTACGGCTATTTGGAGGTTATGTACTAATGCTTCTCGTTGTATCCGGTATCACGGCTACTCTGGTTACACGTAAAACCCCGCCGGTAGGGCTCACAACGAACTAATTTACGTAAGTGCCTTTCATAATAAGCCAGACATAATTGTCAATCAAAAAACAGGAATACTGCTATTGGAGGGATTGTATGTCTTAGGTACCTACCTAGGTAGGCTTCCATTGAGATACCGTTACTGACCCTACCCTTACCAATTCAAATTGTGATTTGCTTACCTTTTTTTTTCTTTTTTTCGTACAATTTCTGATATTACGAGTAATGTACGCTTTGGGGATTGGTTGGGAATGGGCGCTAGATGGGCGAAAGTTTAGACCTTGAAAATTTCTTTGCTAGGCTCTTCGTCGGTACACTAACCTTAGACTATTGTCCCGTCTAAGGCGCTGCTTGTGGCGTGAAGCCTGGGGATAGATCTAGATTAGCTCCACTAGAAGACGGCGGCAAGAAAACGTGCGCCGAACGTAAGAAAGGTACGTACCGATAGGGCCCATTCTATTTTCGGTGCATGGTACATAACAACCCTTCATACCCCTGTAGATAAAGGAAGAAAACTTTTCGAGGGGTAACATTAAGTCGATAAGGCCAACTTTTTTTCAAAATTCCATTCCGTTTTCTTTCAACTCCACACATCAAAAAGTAAGACGCTGGCTCACCGTCAAAGTTCTCAGCGCCCACGATCGAGGGCATTTCGGGCAGTTCAGCTGACCCTTTATTAAAAACTGCGGCGCCGTTTGCCTCATCGTTTTTCAACAAGTTGGGTTTTTTCTTTTTTCTTTCTGCCCAATTCGTTAAGAACGAGCGCTCACGATGCCTCACCAAGTGTCGCCGCCGATTATGATTTCTAAGGCGGGCGCCCCTCCCCCGCCGTCTCAACAAGATGTTTCATCAATTCTCGACACTATATTTACCGCCAAAACCTCCGCTACTTCGGTCGACGCCTCTTATGGACTTTGCGAACTTTTGTTAAACACTGTAGGGTTTCGGGGTCTACATGATTACGGTGTATTGGCAGAAGTCAAGAAAGCCGCATCTGATAAGAAGAGTGGATTACGAAGGGAGGGTGCCCAGAACCTTCTCGGTGCCCTCTTCGAGAAGTTCCCACCTCGGCAACCGCTAAGTGAAGTTGTGTTCTTAATTCAAGATGGCGGTCTCGTCTCGGTTGCTCTAGACGCTTTAGCCGATAAGGGCACAGTGGTTCGCGATGCTGCGCAATACGGACTTGATGCGCTCTTTGGTCATTTAAGTGCTGAGGCTATGGTTGTTGGCTTGTTACCCGCACTTCTAACTTACCTGTCGAAGAAGACTGGAAAGTGGCAGGGTACAGTTGGTGCCTTGAAGCTAATGCAGAGGATGGCCGATAAAGCGAAGATGGAAATTGGTTGCACGAAAGAACAAGCTCAAGAGAAGGATACCCTCAGAGAGGCTATGGGCGAAAAGCTAGCTAGCTTGATTCCCATAGTCGAGGGCAACATGCACGACCTCAAATCCGAAGTCGAGAAGCAAGCACTCATCACGATGCAATCCCTCACCACCCTTCTATCTAACGACGATGTCGCTCCTAGGATCCCCCTTCTTGTTGACACTATGCATCATCCTTCGACCCAGACTCTTCAGACGGCCATCCATGCTCTTTCGCAGACGACCTTCGTCGCTGTCGTAACATCTCCTGTTCTCGCTCTGCTCACTCCTTTCCTTGAACGGACCCTTAACAACCCTACCACCGCCCAGGAGGTATTACGACAAACTGTCGTGATCACCGAAAACTTGACCAAGCTAGTCCATGATCCTATCGAGGCCCGTACATTTTTACCGAAGCTTCAGCCAGGTGTTAAAAGTGTGGTTGGTCGTGCGCCGCTACCAGAAGTGCGCGAGCTGGCTACCAGGGCCTTGGATGTCATGGATAAAGCTATGGGCAATGATGAAGCTGTGGTAGAGAGGACTTCTGCAGATGACGTCGCTAAGGTTCTGGACTCCGAGATCAAGAAGAACGGAGGACTCTCGGGCGACCTTGAGTTTTATAAATTAGCTCGTCCTTATATCTGCGAGATGGTGGCCGAGGACGCTAATCATCGTCAAGTTGACCGAATCCCGGCTAGAATCGCCCCCTATCTTAAAGATATAATGCATAAAGAGGGTGCCAACGATACTGTCGCTTCTGGAGTCCATGAGTTCTACATTGCCGAGGACCATCGGAAGTACGGCGTACCGGAGAAGGAGGACGATGGCGAGACTGAGATTGTTAATGCAGACTTCTCCCTAGCCTACGGTGGCATGCTTCTTCTTTCCCACACCAATCTTCGATTATTAAAGGGACACCGATACGGTCTTTGTGGGCGTAATGGTGCCGGAAAGTCTACACTGATGAAGAGTATTGCTGGTGGCAAGCTCGAAGGCTTCCCACCTCAGGATGTCCTTCGTACCTGCTACGTCGAGCACAACCAAGGTGAAGATGCTGATATCAGCATTCTGGATTTCATGGTCAAAGATCAAACAATCGCATCCGAGGGCAGAGAGCGAATTTCCGAAGTCTTAGCTGAGTTCGGCTTCACGGCAGGCCCCGAGGGTAAACAGTTTCAAAAGGTCGGCTCTCTGTCAGGAGGGTGGAAGATGAAGCTCGCTCTTGCTCGAGCAATGTTGCAGAAAGCTGATGTTCTACTGCTTGACGAACCTACCAATCATCTCGACGTTGCCAACATTGCTTGGCTGGAAAATTACCTCAAGAGCCACACAGACATCACTAGCTTGATCGTTTCCCACGATTCTGGTTTCTTGGACAACGTAACAACTGACATCTACCACTATGAGCCCGGGAAGAAGCTTGGCCATTTCAAAGGCAACCTCTCCGACTTCGTAAAGATTCGCCCTGAAGCTAAGGCCTACTACACTCTTTCCGCCTCCAATGTCCAGTTCAAGTTTCCTCCTCCGGGCATCTTGACAGGCGTCAAGTCTCAGACGCGGGCGATCATCCGAATGACTGGGGTTTCCTTCCAATATCCTAAGGCTCCTAAACCATCTCTCACAGACGTCTCGTGCCAGCTGTCTCTTTCTTCCCGTGTTGCTGTGATCGGACCGAACGGTGCTGGAAAGTCAACCCTGATCAAGCTGTTGACGGGTGAGGTGGTTCCGACCAGCGGAAAAGTTGAGAAGCACCCTAACCTACGAATTGGCTACATCAAGCAGCATGCTCTCGAACACGTTGAGATGCATCTCGAGAAGACGCCGAATCAGTACCTGCAATGGCGTTACGCAAACGGAGACGACAGAGAAGTGTTCTTAAAGCAGACCCGTATTCTTTCGGACAAGGACCGAGAACAGATGGATAAGCGAATTGATCTCGGTGATGGAAAAGGCGAGCGACAGATTGAAGCTCTTGTTGGTCGCCAGAAATATAAGAAAACATTTCAATACGAAGTGTAAGTTGACTGTTATTGTTCCACTCTTGAATGTAGCTACTAACAATTTTCAGGAAATGGAGAGCATGGCTACCAAAATTCAACTCGCAAGTCTCCCGTGAAACCCTTTCAGAATGGGGGTTTGATAAGCTTGTGCAAGAGTTCGATGACCACGAGGCGTCTCGCGAAGGTTTAGGTTACCGAGAGCTTCAACCTGCGGTCATCTCCAAGCATTTTGAGGACCTCGGTCTTGACCCTGAGATTGCCAACCACAACGAAATTGGTAGCTTATCTGGAGGTCAGAAAGTTAAGGTCGTTATCGCCGGTGCGATGTGGAACAACCCTCATTTACTCGTTCTTGACGAACCTACTAACTTCTTGGATCGCGATTCTCTCGGTGGTCTTGCGGTAGCCATCCGAGACTTTAAGGGTGGTGTGGTCATGATCTCTCACAACGAAGAGTTTGTCGGCGCTCTGGCTAATGAACAGTGGCACATAAATGATGGGCGTATGGTCTTGAAGGGTAACGCCTCGATTGCCACGGATCGCTTTGAAGACAGTAAACCAAGCAGTGGTCTTACAAGTGGTATCACCAGTGGTGTTAACAGCACAGCAGCTAGCAGTGCAGTAAGCAGCGCCGTCAACAGCGGTACCGAAGATAATAGCCCATTGAAGTTCAAGTCTAAGAAGAAGAGGAAGAAGACCAAGAAGGAGTTCAAGGAGCAAGAGGTGCGAAGGAGACTACGCCATATTGAGTGGCTCAACAGTCCTAAGGGCACGCCACACCCAGCCGATACGGATGATGAGGAGTAAGGGGCGGCCATCTCTCTTAGAAATGATACTTTTGACGAATTCTTTTACGCACATCGGTCTAGAGGCTGGTGGCTTTCATTCATATTCAAGAACTTGGCCCCTCGTAAACGAGGTCATTTGATAGAGTTTTGCGTTGCTCGGGAAATTGGCATTATAATCGACGACGCATTGATGTCTCGTACAGGCGTTTCATATAGACGGACAGGGGAATGGCATGATAGATAGAATGAGGGGCTCGCATTCGCATAGTCCGACCTTAGAGCATGATGCTGAATAGATACGACACATGCATAAGTGATGAGAGATGTTTACTAGTCCCTTTGCTGTGGTTACTGTGAAGTGTCTCTTATGTACCTGTGATGGTTGTTTGCTTTGGAGGACTGAGACTATCCTATATAGGATTTCCCGGGTATTTCACAAAATGATTCTCGCTTTTGTACGCAACAAGAGTAAGTAAATGATATTTCCTATTTCCCATTTGCTCTAACTACTGGCTTGGGATACTCCGACCCCTTAGAACTTGATTAGACCCGTCTTTTTAATAGAAACGGTTCAGAACAATCTATAACCTGGCTGGTCCGTATAGAAACAGGCATATCCTAGATTCACAATACGCACTATTCAACGACTAAACCCCCCTTACTGGCCGGCCCTTTCCAGACCCGCGAAGGGGCTCAAATGGCAGAAATCGCACACGCTTACCAAGTAAAGAATGGTGTTTCCACTTCTACCACTCTCGTATCCGATGCTAAAATAGAATGGGAGAGGATTAGAATATAACCAGTCCCTATAATACTCTATTGGACCTGAGCCGAACATGAAAAGAAAGTATATTAAGGTCATGAGCCTCTATCTTTTATTTCCATATGGTGTCCCCGTCATCGGGTAGTTGATCCACCATCTCATCCTCCCGCGCGCCAGCAGCTAAGCGGTCGATGTTCTGCCGTACGCTCAGTCTTATATACGGCGTACCCGTTCCCTTCGCGTAGCCGCCCCCTTGGCCTTGGATGTTGGAGGCGCCGCCTTTCGCGTAGTGATGGCTGAACAGGGGCGGTTGTACCGTGAGGCAAATGGGAGCGGATCCTCCGCGTTCGTGGGTAACCCCGCTATCGTCTTCTATCCTTGGGCTCAGACGAGACTTGTTCTCGACAGCATACTTCCCTTCGCACCATTTCTGCAGCATCAAGTCCCATTGGGCATCGTAATGGCCGTCGAATTGCGATAAAAGCTTGCGGGCTCCTTGGCGGCTGACGGCGTAGGCTAGGGTGCAGACGTTCCCGCTGGACGCGTGGACGACGCGAGTATGCGGCGGGTATAGTTCGCCGAGCTTGTCGTTCAGGGCAAACGGATGAGGCTTGAGATGCTTTGGAGCTGGGACCGTCTCATCTCCTGGGATTTTGATTCTCAGCGGTGATATGAGAGAATGGCTATCGGGGAAATCTGCACCGCAGTGGCCCAGCCACAGAACATCCCAGTCATCCCCGTATATGGTTTGGTGAATTTCACTATCCGTGCCAACTTCTAGGGACAGTCGTA
Source organism: Daldinia grandis (assembly GCA_022432525.1). Lineage (NCBI taxonomy): Eukaryota > Fungi > Ascomycota > Sordariomycetes > Xylariales > Hypoxylaceae > Daldinia > Daldinia grandis. Next base: position 730,011 of record JAJKLB010000015.1, on the reverse strand, counting down.
TCGTGGTTAATTCATGATTATATATCGCTGTGTCACCCTTCCTCCCTGGCATCGAAGGGGGAACAAAGTCGAGCAACTCGGCTCGGTGTTTATCAGACTTGGACTCTTTTAACCAGGTCTTCGAGGCTAAGGCGAAAGTACGAAGTTGCGACTTTAGACGTACATCCCAGTCTATATCGTCCTCTAAAATGAGCGCACTTGTTAGATCCTCCCTTACAATTGATTGAAGCGCATTCATATGCGACCTCCAAGACCCTTTCGCCCCTGATGACGAATGTACTCCCCTATGAACAGACACACTACGGTCTGAAACCTGGCCGCCCGATATGCCGTCAATCCATGTGAACGTGAGATTGCTAACGGCGCCTGCTAAACTCATAGCATCTCGACGATCTTTCCGTGATGGCAGATTGATGACGAAGATTTTTGAGAACTTTACGCTTTTATTAGCTAGGTAGATCTAATCTCAACACACATAGGAGAAGAAGCATGAGAAGAGAAACGAGACCTTACGCCCAACGTATCATTAAACACTTTTGCTTTTTCGATTCCGGCCATATTCCAACTTCTATAACCCCTCGGCGTGCTAGGAGTTCGGAATGCCCGCCAGTAAATGTAGAGGAGGGGGGCAAAAACGCAAACGGTCACTATAGCTCTCCGGTAGGGCGACATGGCGCGCGAACGTCGAAGAAGAATCACATATTACGTTGTCTCCTCTTAGGTACTCGACTGGCTACCTAGCCATATTGCCTTAATAGACGGCTTCATTGCGGTTAAAGGACCGGCTAAATTTCATTCGTGACTATTTTAATTTCATGGCGATTATAGAAATATGTTCTTTTAGGGATGTGGTTACCTCCGTTCTACATATGTTATCGTTTACTCGATACTTATCCACCCAGGTATTGCATATAACAGTATATGTCTTAATTGGTGGGAGGTACAGCTTGGTTTATCTAACACGGCCAGGTTTTGAGCTGTTGTACATCCATCATGCCTTATCACATCTCGATTATTTTATAATCCAACTAGGGTGAGTAATATGGAGACACCGCGCATCATCACCATTAGAAGTCGGACATTATCAGAGCCTGCTGCTGATGGATGGAACGTGGCTTAAATGATTCGAGAGAAGAGAAACACACGGCAATACTACCCTACCCAAGCTATTACTCCTAAGTTTTGGTGACGAAGCCTGGACGAAACCTGGATGACGGAATCTAGAGGACAAAATTCAGTATGTCATTTGACAAAACCGTACCATGGCCTCCAGCCAGATCAAGGTCGATGTATTCAATCAGTGCCAGCAGTCAAATATTATCAACATAAATATCTAGCTGTTCTCTCAGCGGCAATAAAATAATTTTTAAGCATTTTCTACTTGTCGCTATCGTTATTACTGATTGAAAGAACCCTTCGCCTCACCCTCGAATCTGGGGTATAGTAACCCATTGTCGTATGGCCTATACTATATCAGCAGGCATGGCTAGTAAGGCACGCAAGGTTTCCTCAGAGAACTGGGAACGTCACAAAGAGACTATTCTAAGCCTCTACCTTACTTCTGGCCTCTCTGGGGAGGAATTAGTTCAGACCATGGAAAATGATTATGGGTTTATTGCCACGTAAGATTAGCACTCGTATCGCACTTCTATCCCAAGGGTGACCACCGTCCTCAGAAGCGGCGCCGGATTGAAGAACTCTCGAACCGGGCGATGATGTTCCTCTTTGAGGCCGTCACCGCTATGACAAGTGCCAATGGGAAGTCTTTAAACGCAAATGCTGCCAGTGCCAGACTTACTTTACGAACTTTGGACACACTTCTTCCAAACTATGGGCTAGATTATAGAAATAATGAAGCTACCACCCTCTTATTTGAAAGGCCCGAGGTTGAAATGTGTCGGATACTTCTATTCTCGGCTACGAATGGGGGGCCTTGGGATATTTGATAAATGGACTTCCCTATGGGGACATGGGAGGATTTTCCCCTTGGAACGGCCGTTATTTTAGTACCCTTTCCCAAGACTGGCTCGATACAGTGGATGCCCTAATACGAGCCGGGGCGGAAGTGCGCGTTTCGTTCGTTCATAGAGCGCTCGATATGTTTACTCAAATGAACCTCGCCGAGAAGCTCTTATATGAGCTCAAACCGGCGCAGCATTCCGAGTTTATATCCAAATCTTATGGTGGGAAATTTATAGCAAGCCATTTCATGGCTTATTTTATGGGCTAGAGAATGTCGCCAGATCTTGCTCCAGCATGCCTCATCGATAGGAACTTGCATCCCATCATTTGGAACGTATGCTCTAGTCTAATTCCTGATAGATCGCGGCGCCGAAGTCAATGTAAAAGCCTCTCGAGGAATCAAAAGGACGCCCATTCAAGCTGCTGCGGAGTAGGGTAACCATGATATGGTAGACTTGACATGATCGAATTCCTTTGGAACGCGAGCGTCGGGGTTGGTTTCCCCGTGGAGCAATGTCGTGAGGCGATGCGGCTTGCGAAGGAAAACAGCCATGGCGCATGCGCTGACCTGATACGGGAACTGGCCGTTTCTTATGGAATCATGCTTGCGCTCGAAGGATCTGAATAGGAGTGACATATCTGGTTTGGTTATCTACCCCTTTTACATTTCATTGGGATTTCCTGTTATTTATGAGCTCCAAGCTAAATATGAGCGAAGGAGATATTATGCACTCTCAGAACCATAAGATCAGATACGCAACCCAATTATCCCTCAAGAGCCTGTACAACCTGCGCCCAATCCTCCGAAACATAAGCACCAGGGACCTGGCCGTCAAACAGGCTAGCCATAATAACACGATCCGACTGTTCGCCCTGCCAAGGCTCCCGCCCATGCTGCGCAATGATATTATCATACACTAGGACATCGCCCTGCTGCCACTTATGCAGCACGCGGATCTCATCCGTGATCCTCGCCAGCGCGGCCAGGTACTCCTCCGGGATCGGCGTCCCGTCTCCGAACAGCTGCTGCGTGACGTTTCGCCCGGCGGCCGTGTTGACCCGGATGTTCTTATAGTAGGCGGCTAGCCCGGTAAACAGCGTGGGCAGATCCGTGCCCGGCTGCGTGCGGACAGCGGGGAGTCTGTGGGTCAGGACGACGCCGTCGTCGGTCCATTCCCACGTGGTGTGCTTGCCGCGGCCGTACCGCGCAATCTGCGCTTCGATCTTAGCTCGCTTGGTCGCTTCATCATCGCCGTCCTGTATCTCCTTTCCGAAAGCCTGCTTTAGCGTCGAGCCCCCCGCGTACTGCTTGTCGGTCTTGTAAGTGACTTTGCTAAGGATACCCTTCTCCGCGAGCTGGCTGATGAATTCGGGGATTTCCTGCTGCGCGCGGCGGAAGAGCTCCACGGACGAGGATATAGGCGTTTCCCCGCCCTGCTCGGGCACTTTGTGGCCGTAGAAGAATATGTACTCTGGCGCGTGGGGGACTTGGGGTGATTCATTGTGGTTGTAGATTAGAACTTCCTTGGGCGATTCGTTGGCTGGGGCGACGTTGGGTGCGAGTAGTGGCCTGTCTACGACGATGCCGATGATTTCGTCTGCTTGGTGTTAGTGGTTTGGGATTCACTTTTTCTCTCAGGGGTTAATTTTAGAATGGCGGCATATAATGATGAGAATTGTTTTATGACATACTGCGAAGACGTTAGTTTTTCTTTTTTTACATTATGATGGCGTTCTAGCAGGATTTTAAAAGCGAGAATATATCGACGAAGCGCCGCGTTCTCATACATACCGTGGCTTATAACCAAAGGCATGGGCGAATCTGCTAAAGTCATTTGCATCATGAATCGGCAGGCCCCTGAACAACAGCGTCCCGTGAACAGCCAGCTTCTTTGTCAATATTCCACCCTGCGCTTGGAGATACTTCACCGTTTCAATAACAGTGTCAAGGTCAGGCGCCGCATCGCTAGGCGTTGATGGCCGTAGGGCGAGAGGGATCACAGTGCCTCCCGGATGGGGCGGCCCGAGTACACGCTGGTTGCTCGACGGGAGATCGAACTGTTCGAATGCCAGCAGCGGAGAGGTTATCTCCTTGGGCTCAAGTGGCTGTATTGTTGCTTGCTTTAGTGTGGTGGCCATGGTGATAGAGGAAGGTGTTTAATTTGTATTCTATAGAAAGATCCAATGTTATCCAGAATATAATCATATAGATATATATAGTCGACAACTGCCTGTTATACTATAATGATAAAGCTTTACATTAGACCAGTACCGTCGCCGATAGTATCAATCTATCATGCCATGCCTATCCTGCACCCCCCTACGCCCCTCGATTTCCAGACTAAAATCACGTCATTGCTGGGGGGAGGCAATGAAACCATGCATATTCGGCGTTAGGGTAGCATTGCGAACTATTCAATATGTATGTACTGATAACCCCGCGCCTCATTTCAGACGTCAAGCACATGGGAGAAGCACTTGGGCCTGTTTAGAGACTAACACAACATACATACATACATACGCCACGCCGCATACCCTGCCTAGCGAGCACGCCAGAGCTATGGAAACTCGCGTATGCTGTTTTGGTTAAACTCAATGGGGAAGCATCTGGAGCGAAGGGTTATCGTTGAGTTATCTCCGCGACTATGTTGATAGGCAGCGTTGACATTACCTTACCTTGGGTAACTTTTAATTGTCTAATTAATATATATATATAGGTACCTAACCTAGGTCTATATATATTCACAAGCTCTCATGCTGACCTAAGGGACATTTATTTCTAAGCATTTGAATCTGAATTGTATAAACTTGGCTTATACCATCTCATGTAACATTGGGTACCTAAGGTACCTACCTTACCTATTTATTTCTTTTTTAGCCACTACCAGTCGCCATGTCTGGCGAGCCAACCATCGCCAAGGACGGGCTCGACATAGCTGTCCCAACCTCCGTCACCGTCGCAAACGAAGACAGCAGCGCCGCGTCAAAGTCAGGGGACATCCCGTTCTTCAGAAGCACCCTGTTCCAGATCCTGGTGGTAGGCATATGCGCCTTCTCGGCGCCGGGGATATGGAGCGCCATGAACGGCCTCGGCGTGGGCGGGTCGCAGAGCCCGGACCTCGTCAACGCCGCCAACGCGCTGCTCTACGCCTTCATGACGGTGACCTGCTTCGGCGGGCCGTGGCTGACGAATGCCATCGGGTTCCGCTGGACGCTGTCCATTGGCACGCTCGGATACCCCCTGTACGCGGCGGGCCTGTACGTCAATAACCGCTGGGGCAACGTGTGGCTCGTCTACGTCGGCGCCGTTGCGTGCGGCATCAGCGCCGGCTTCTTCTGGAGCGTGGAGGGGGCTGTCTCGACGGGCTATCCCGAGCATCACAAGCGAGGCCGCTACATCGCGACGTGGTTTACCTTCCGCAACTTCGGGAATGTCATCGGCGGCGCCATCTCGCTGGGTCTGAATGTCAGCGTTGATCAGCGTGGCCAGGTGGGATACCAGACCTACCTGGCTTTCATCGCCATCCAATGCCTCGGGTGTCTGCTCGCTCTCCTCCTTTCCAACCCCGACAAGGTGCAGCGGGACGATGGCACTCGCATCGAAGCGCCCAGAGGGATCCATTGGCGCACTGAGCTGCGTGAGATGTGGAGGTTGATGAGGAGCAGGTCGATCTTACTCCTGACGCCCCTTTTCTGGTACTTCGGGTGGACCCAGGCGTACCCGGGGACCTATCTGGCGACATACTTCACAGTTCGATCGAGAGCCCTTGGCAGCTTCATGTCTGCCATCGTCGGCACACTTGCGACCTGGCTAGGCGGCACGCTAGTCGACATTCACTGGACGAAGAAGAGGCAGACTCGAGCTATTAGCACGTACATCCTGATCGCAGCGCTTAACAGCGCGACGTGGATCTGGGCAGTATACGTCCAGAACGAATATCGACGCACGCTTCCCATCCTAGACTGGGCCAATCAAGCCGAGTTCGGCCGTGGCTTCGGCGTTTACATGTTTGAGCGTCTGAGCGCCGGGATGGTCGAGAATTACATCTATTGGTGCATTAGCAACCTATCGGATTCTCCGGGCGACCAGATCAGATACAGCTCTTTGCTTCGGGGGATCGAGACGGCCGGTGTTGCCGTAGGGTTCGGCATCCAGGCCGTTCCCACAGCGCTTATTGCTACGGCTAGCATTAACCTTGGGCTCTGGTTCGTTGCGCTGCCGTTTAGTTACTATGCTACTCTGAGAGTGGTGAAGAAGTTTAATGAACTAGATGAGAAGCGGGATGAGAATGCTGAAGTTGAGACGACACAGGCGTGATGTTTTATAAGGGAATATGCAATCATAGCTTCATTGCCCAGCTCAACTATTATTTCGCGTCTTGGAGTTAGGTGTCTATCCAGATCTTTGCCAGCGGTATTGTAGCGCACTGCATACGTTGCCTACCTACCTACCTAGGTACCTAGGTAAGTAGGTAGGTAGGTATATATATTTCTTAAATCGTTAGCCATAAAGTCGTAGCTACCCTCATAAAGATGTTTCTTCCTCAAGGCATACCCGATCCCTCTTTTCCCCCTTAGCTATTTAAACATTGTGCGGTAATAAGTAATACTCGGGCTAGGGCCGGGAACAAGTCATTCGGATAGTAAACTCCATAAAAGCATAGGGGCTTCCGCCATCAAGGTGGATAGAAGTCAGCATATATAGGAACTTGGAACCATCAAATCATGTGGCTAAAAAATATCATGAAATATCATTATTCGTAGATATGCAACCTCTATCAGATATCATCAATCATATCAAAACTCCATGCTAGCTTAATAAATGCTATCTACGATCATGCGTCATAAGCAGTATTAGGCCTTATGATATAGACCTCGCCAACAAGAATAGCACAGCCGACAACCATAGAAATCGTAATGATCGGAAGGTTCACGCGGGCAAAATCGAGTCTTCGGACACGGATGTGCTTTCTGGCGAGGATGTCGCGCCAGAGGAGGCCGGCTAGAGATGCGCTGAAGGCTGTGCTGAACGCGCCGTAGTTGACCCCAAGTGCCATGCTATTGCGTATTAGTTAGCAGGTCGTAGCGCAGTAGGGTAAATGAAAATAGGGGTTGGATGTTGTTTGTCACGTAGGTAGTAAATGGATATAAATCACACCAAACCCTTCGTAAGATAAAGGCACGTACCTATAAACCGTAGCCCAAAAGGTCCGGTTGGAGATCGGTGTGTTATTGGCTTGGTGAATCTTCTGCCACGCCTGTATTACGCGGGAGAGGAGGATGGTGGTACCAATGTTGGTTCCCGCGAACTAAATTGGGCTCAGGGGTTAGCTGACCAAAGATCTGGCACTCAAATATCAGCCACGGATGAAGTTGCGTGGAAACTCACGTTGCAAAGTATTACGGAAAGGAAACCCATCCCGCCAACACTGCCAATTGTTCCCGTCCTATTCACCCAATGGTCCCAGCCGTAAGCAAACACGGGCACCCAACCTTTCGTAACCAAAGCTTGCACGAGGACAAACATGGAGAAGGCAAAGGGGACGAGCGCAAAAGGTAGATGGCTCATCACTACCGCTGCCGTTGGGAATGTCTCCTGTGCCCATCTATAGCCTTCTATAGTTAGCGATACTAGCGTCGCTTTCTCATTTTCTTGGTGGATCGCGACGCTGTAACGGGGTTGCTTTTCTGCATCCATCTCTCGTTCGAGTGGCATCCGCCTTTTTTCACCCAATTCTCCGCTTAATATTCCTTCCGATGGTTTAGATGAGTCTGCACGGATCGATCTTTGATTTTCACCAGGCGTGTTCGTCGCACTAGCGGGGCGGCCATCGTGTAATTGAACTTCCTCACTAGGCGGCTTGATGCTAGCTTTCTCGGCCCCTACGGTTGTCTCGACGTCTGTGTTCGAACCTGCTAGACTAGCGCGGGATCTGATACCCCCGGCAGTATTATCCTGATTTTGAGATTTGGTGTCTAGAGAACGACTGTGTGGCGTGTTAGGTTGAACACCAGCAATACCATTTTGCTGCTCTTGCTCTCGGTTATGACTTGAAGTAGTCCCTTCCAGTTCTTCGAGTTCCCTAGCAAGTCGTTCAGCCCGAGCTCGCTCGATATCACGCCGGCCATCACGGGCGATCTTTCGCGTCTCTCCGCGATGAATCCATCCAAATGTAATATCCCAACAGAACATGACGAACGCGGCCGGTAGAGTCACGTAAAAGACTGGATTTTCACCGGTGCTCTGACTGGCAGCATTAATCGCAAGAATGGTGATAAGTGTTGCGGCCATGATGACAGCTCCGAAAGCTGCGCCGCCTTTATCTAGGAAAGGGTTCATGATTTCTTCCAGAGACAATAATTTGCTTTGTTCGCTATTTATCGGATCATCCTCTTGTTCCTCGGCGTTCCTCCTGGCATGAGGAATGTTGGGGTTTACAGGTTTCCTAGCTTTTGCCTCCTCTGAGAGCTCATGCATCTGGATTGAGAGAGGGATAAGGGTCTCATCTGCAAACACGATATAAAGGAGGAAGGGGAAAAGTACAATCGCTGTGATAACGACAGGGATAATCATGTTGGCAGTGTAATCGATGAACCTGATATTGAAAGCGCCTGCGAGAACAAGATTGGTAGGATTAGATGACACCAAAATCGCCGATGCAATGTTCGCTACCGCAAATTGGGCAAAAATCCACGCTCTGGGATGTATGATGTTGCTCGAGACCCGAGTCATGTACGCAAGGAATGCCGTGCCAGATAGGATGATGGGGTCGTTACCGATAAAGGTGCCCAGGCCAAAAAAGAAGGCGTACAGGTAAAAAAAGAGTCTGTGGCCAAACTTCCCTCCTTTTTGCAGCACCTTAAATGCAAGGTACCTAATAAGACCAGATGCATCGATGGAGATAGCGATATATGCTAGCGTTATGAAAAAGGCCATGATATCGATGGGCGAGATGTGGTTAGCACCAATCGTACCACCATACACCTCCTCTCGGCCAATTGCTAGAATAGCTAATAGAAAGAGATCCGCTATTAGAGGCGCCGTCACAAAGTTCATAGGGAACATTAGTCGTACGAAATGCCCAGCCATGCCATGCCGCTGCTCGTTTTGATCATTATCAAGGTCAGCCTCAAATTGAGAACTTGTTTGCCGTGGGCCTATCACTCGCAAAGCAACCAGAGCATTGAGTATGGCATTGTAAATTGCCCGAGGGATATACAATGGGATATGAAAGGGGAAAAGCACAATGATATCTGTGCGGTAGTGTAAGTAGGTCGGTTGAAGATATCGTATGAGGTACTCGGACAGATTTGTACTTACTAGTGATGACAAAAACAATGAGGGTGACGATTGATCTCCACTCTCGGATTATACTCGTATCAAGATTGATGTCGATGTCACTGAGATCCTCGGCCATTTTAACAGTTCTTTGGCAAGGCCAGTTGAGCTGTCTCGGCAGAATTTTCGTGTTCCCGCAGTATTAAATCCCAACGATATATTGCGATATCAACAAGGAAGATTCCTAAGGGGAAAAGGAGTAATCTCGCTAGACATAGCCCAAAAGACGTATATATATAATTTTTTTTAGAGCGCAAACCTCATTAACGCGCACATTCTGTGACAGATCAGATTAGGACTGGCGAGATTGAAGAGGTCTGAATTAGATATCTTTGGGCGGTGGGGTTAGACGATAGAATACCTGATGGAGGCTGAGAATGGCCAAGACACTCGAGTACCTGAAAATAAAATCGTGCACATACCTTCACAGATTCAAATACAATTACATATACGCATGACTCTCCTTTTTAAAACAGACAGCATCTACGAGGGAGTATTGAAACGAAAGGTAAAAGAGAGAGAAAGGGCTATGAGAATGGTTGAATATTAGAGGCTATGTTGCCCAGTCAAGAACTTCTAGTTAGGCTCTAGGTCCCGTCACTGTGGCTGTGTCTGTGGAATAATCATTAATCACGCTAGGTAGGTACCTATGTATGCAATTGTAGCGTATGAAATCAAGGTTATGCAACCTATACCTACCCTATCTCTCTATCAAACCTGGATTCGACTAGTCGCAACCGCCAATCGGAAGCGGGAAATGAAGTGATTGGTGTAACGCGATTAGCGGCATCCAAGAAAGGAAGGATGCGGAGAATATCCAGTAACATGGTGGATTCTGGGGTTAGACCCGCCTTATCATCCCTATTCTGTGGTTCGGTAGAGGAAGTGCGTCATTCTATAGTCAGGTGTCTCACCGTCTAAGCTGCCCTAAGCCTTAAGAATCCTAGCGGAGCCTAGCGGAGAGTACAAGCAACATCCACTCAATACTCGCCAGTTCGTTGCGTTAGGTTAAGTACCTACCTACCTACCAACCTAGGTACCTATCCTAGGTTAACCTTTATTCGTATTCATACATGATAATCGAAATGAGATGGGATTGAGGCTGAACAATATCGCCCTCGGTGCCCAGAACCGATCCGGGGGCGGTGCTCGTTGGCGTTGGATACGGGCGACTTATTGTAATTCAGCTGACGGAATCTTGCTTACTTGAATACCTACCTGATGTGCTTGAATAATGTCGGATTGTGATCACTTTACGCGTCGTTTCGTTAGCCCTACGTTTTAAAACTGCGAGGCGATCGATGCTTTCGAAGACTTGCGCTCTCTGCCGCTTTCATGCTTTACCTACTTCCACCTATCCTAGCTCCTAAACAGATCACCTACAAAATAACTTGGTTAAATATTCGAGATGGGACATTTCTCGTTTGCAATCCCTCCATAACCCCCTCCCCCCGTTACGAATGTGATTAACACGTCTGTTTACTCCTTTTGGAGTCCTCTTTCTTAGGTCATGCCAGCGCTTCCTTCGACCTTGCTACTGAATTCATCTGCTATTACCCTAATTTCTAATGCTACTAGTGCTATCAATGCTATCAATGCTACCAACACAGACGAAATTGTTCAGGTCGTCTGCGCCTGGCCGGTGTCAGGGCAGTATGGGCCGGGGTCGAGGGTTTTGTAAGTTACCCTAACTAGGTACCCATTTATATACGGCTCTCTATAGCATTACAATTTAACCATTATACTAAACTAATCATGAACGCCTTTATAGATACTATGTCCTTGTAGCAACTTGCGTCTTTGCTCGGAAAGCTGAGTGGCTTAGAAACGCTTGTCTAGCAGCTGCGTGTAAGTATCCTTTACTCCTATTCTCTGTATATTATAGTAGTTATCCCGAAGCACTTGTACAGCTCAACGTATACAAGTAACGGCAATTAATGACTAATGTAATGAATTATAGTGATTTTCCCTGCCGTCGCAGCTCTTCATGGGATTGTTCTCGCCGCAGTACATGTAGATAGTAAGTACCTATCTAGAACGCCAAGTCAAAGCTCTACAGCAACTAGCTAACATCACTTTACCTTAGCTGCTGTTGATATGGACATCTATGGGGCGTTTCAGTTTTGCTCGATTGGAATACTGGCGGCTCCATTGTCCGTCAGGATATCTCGGACCTATTTTGAAAACCCTGGCCGGAATATAATATTTCTCTGGACTGGCATTGTTCTCGCTGGTAAGTTTCATGTACTTCTGTTAACTATGGGTTTGGGGATATATGCTTACGAAAGAAGGTCTACTTAGTTTAACAGTCGAGTTCTTCCGGACCACAACATCGCCTTGTACGCACGACGAGTCGGGTCACCGTATTCCTCTCCATGACTATAGAAGTTTCCCCTACGAGAATGCCTTTTGTAACCTCACCTGCTCTATCGAGAAAGGGCCTTGGTCTCCCTTACGGCAAATGGCTACGAATGAGATCTACGTCATACCAGCACCAAACAAACTTGCGTTCAACGCCGTTACGCTTCTCGCAGCAGCCTGCTGTATCCCGGCTGTCCTCTCGCTCGTGTCGATGTGGAATAAAATCCTTGAGATTAACTGGAAGTCAAGGTTCGGCCCAGCAAAAGGGGACCAGCTGATTGAAGGGTAAGAAGATCTCAATAGTCTATTTCCCTTAGTTTACCTATGAGTAGTACACAGCCCTATGGCATAAGAACCTAACTATCGTCGACCTAGATTATCCATAAGCTTTTCTCCCTTTGAGAATATCCGTTACTAACAACAAGCACTAATAATAGGACGAATGGCGCCACCGTTGAGACTATGAGTAAAGTCAACCACGTCGTCAGGCTTTTCTTAAGCACCCTAGAGGTTCCCCTATTCAGCGCTGCAATAGTTGCCATCATCATATTCGGTGAATTGAACTTCTTCAGCCCCGAGGTCTCATACCAGACGGAACCGATGGGTAGCATAGGTGCGTACTAATCGGCATTTGTAGACAGTTGAAAATACTAATATGTTTATAGGACAGGTTAGCAACCAACTATCTCCGTCTAGACGTTTTACTAATTACGGCATTGTGAATAGTGGGCGCCCCTTGTCGGTACCGGACTTGCTGCGTTAGGATCTCTTTACATGCTTCTGGCCGTAGATATAGAAGCCGCGAAGAAGGAAGCGAACCCGACAGGTCCCATTCCTCACTGCAATTGCTCGCGCCATCACTTCGATGACGGGCAATCTCCTACTAGACCGAGGGCCAGCTCTTCTCTACAGAGCGGGGACATTGAAGTCACACACTGTGATGACATTGCCCATCCGGAGCACGGCTCAGAAGGCTCTCCATCTATGCAAGAGATGAGCGGTGGTCTTTTCATTAGTTCCTCTCACTCCGTCGCCGCCCCAAGCACAGTTCATGTTCGATCCAGCTCTTCAAATAGCCGAGGAGAAACTTCAACCGATATTATGCCCACAGAAAGCCGGCCATCCGTAAACGACATAGGCAACAGACGTAAAGTATACAATACCCTCCTGGTCGTTAGTAATTATCTAGGCACGGCATCGCAGGATCGGTTCGACGACTCCGAGTTTAAGCATGGGAAAGCAATAGACTTCCCTGAGATCCCGGCAGAAGATAAGCGAAACCCAGACCTAGCTCGGGTTAGGGAGGCCTATAACCATCATCGCAACGAAGACGAGAGCTCTAGCATACGGCCGTCAAGAGCAGGTAGCTTCGCCGGTAGTATTGCCTCTGGATATAGCATTGAAGGGAGTCCGACGATGACACGAGCAATATCAGCTCCACACCCACCTTCATCCATATCACGTTCATCATCGCCGTCGCCTTCGACACATGGAGTTCAGCGCTCGGATACCTTACCAATTGACCAAAGCCCATCCGACGTACAATCTGCAGAGGCGTCTTCCTCTACCGGGCAGACCAGGGGCAGACCAAGACAACGACGGGACACACTAGAGGTCCCAGTAGCTCATCCTAGTACCTTGAGGGCCATGCAAACCCCTTCGCCAGTTGCATCCATTACTACTATAACCAATAGCCAGGGCTCTCCTGCAATTGTTATATCGCATGACCCCGATACCGGCTCTACCATGGGCGATATTCCTATTCTCAACCCCCCTATCATTCGATCGAGTCCACCAGACCCGGTACCGCAACCAAAAGCCTCGCCCCCGCCGTGAAAGGGGTGCTTCTTGGAGCGATGCTCAGAAAAGCTTAAACATGCCAAAACCCCACGATGACCTCGACAGACCCCGCCGAGACATGGCCTATATAGAACGACCCGGCTTCTCAGATCACCAAATCAGATAGCCCATGGAACTTCCCAAGCCTCATTATACTGTATTCCACTTTCATTTACCCAGCACGTCAGTCTACTCTAACGATGGACTCTCCGTGTTACGAATTGTACAACCCCAAACCAACCTCACCAACTTGACCAAACAATTTACGACCATAATGACGAGAAGAAGGGTATGTTGGAATGCAATGCCAGATTGTATATAAACAGTACCGTTACGAGGCGTTTTGGACATTTTGCCTATCGGGACGGAAATAGAGTAAGTACTACATTAGCCCTAGGGACAGGAACAAAGCGATATATTACCAGGCATATAGTAAGGAGTAATGTATGGTACATAGGATTCAGGTGTTTATTGTATTGTTAGTAATGTAATAAATTTACAATTTGGAGCTTCTGGTAGCGCATACAGTTTCCCCCCCTATTGACCCCTATTGACCTCAACTACCCGTAGACACAAATTCAACGATAGATTGAGACGAATTTTTACTTAACTCGGAGAACTTTCTTGAGTCCTAAGCCGAAATCCTCCTTCAAATATGATGCCAAATGAATATAGACAGGAGTTTTACCCCTAAACAAGTCCAACATATTTACCTAATGTCGCAAATACATCAATCACATAAGGCCAACCAACTCCTGAACGTTTTTTTCTTGTTCTAAATCCTATTGCTAGGGGAGCGTATTTATGTAGGTATTTACCTTATCGGAAGAGTCTGAGTCTGAGTCTGTAATAACTTCTTCACCTCCTCGACTAAGTTCTCTCTCGAGACAAGCTGTCCCTGGTCTTTTTCATCCGTCTCCCCTTCCTTGCCACCCTTCCCAGTCCCTAAAACCTTCAACCGCACCTTGCCCTCTGCAAGCTCGTCCTGGCCCAGGATAATACCGAGCGGCACCTCTTCGGCGGCCTTGAACTGTTGCGGTAGACGGGGCTTGACCTTCGCGCTGAACTCGGCGCGGATACCGGCTTCCCATAGCTGTCGCGCGATCGACATGCGCTCGAGAAGGAGACCGTTGAACTCTTTACCGCCGAACGCCATGACGTAGACATCGACTTGACGCGAGCGGCCTTCATTCTCGCCGCGCCGCGCTTTAAGGATGGTGAAAATCCGGTCGACGCCGAACGAGATGCCCACGCAGGGGATCTGCTTTTTGCCGTACATGCCTACAAGGTTGTCGTATCGGCCGCCTGCAGCGATACTACCTACGGCGGAAGCGTCTGCATTCTTAGACGACTTACCCGGATATCGTGTGCCGTCCTTGTCCTTTGTTTCGGCGGGTTTTTGGATGACCTCGAAGATTAGTCCTGTGTAGTAGTCTAGGCCTCGCGCAAGCGACAAGTCAAACGAGATATTGTCGAAGGTGCCTAATGCTTTAGAATAAGAAGATAGGAGAACCATATCGGCAAGTCCAGCTTTTATCTCCTCGTTGGCCGAAAGGTTCGGGTCAGCCTTGATAAACTCTATCATCTCGTCAACGGTACCGCGGTTCAGTACGAACGCACCGATTTTGTCGGCAATCTCTTCAGGGAGACCCTTTTGCTCAACCATCTCCTTCTTAACGACATCCCACGGTTCCTTATCCAACTTATCCACCGCTGAGCTAATTGGGCGTATCTTGCCTGCGGAAACACCTGCGACGGAAAATATGCCATCTAAGATTCGTCTGTGGTTGGTCTTAATGGTAATGTCGAGCCCGAGAGTATTGAAGGTCTCGACGATCACACGTAGGATCTCGGCATCAGGGATTATGGGATCGTAGACTCCGGCGATGTCGAAATCGCACTGGTAGAACTCGCGCATCCTGCCTCGGGCTATGGCCGGCTGGTCGCGACGGTAGACCTTGGCGATCTGGTAACGCTTGATCTGCTGAACATTGTTCATGGCTAGCCAACGGGCGAAAGGTACCGTTAGATCGTAGCGTAGGGCGCATAGCTCGCCTCCCTGATCTTCGAGGTTATATATCAGACGGGCCTCCTCGCCATATTTGCCAGCTAGAATTTCCTTTAATTCGAATACGGGGGTATCGAGTGGAGTGCCGCCGTGGAGTTTAAATATGTTGCTAATAGTCTCGCTAGATACTGCATTAACAAGTGAGCAGCGCAGATAGTGGCGGGTGAAATATACAAGACGTGATCTCGTAGGAGAAGATCTGCGCCCGACCAGTCGCGTGTACCCTTGGGGGCCTTCAAGGATATCTTGGCCTCTCTGGAAGCCATGTCGCCAGTTATGGCAGAGGGGAGACGTTGGTGGACAGACGATTCACACAGCAGACTTGAAAAGTCAGAGAATGTTCTGGTGGTAAATGATGGTGCTCTGAGAGAAGTTGGAATTATTAGCCTATTTCCTCTATAGAGCGCACGCAGCATTGCTTGGTGTGCCCCGCGTCGTATAGCCCGAAGAAAAAAAAGAGCGATTGAGGAGGGATGACTCAATGAGAGTTACCTCACTAACGTGGGGTTATACAGTTATCATGTGACATAAGGGACGTATCTGATATCGATAAGATCAGTCAACCAGACGTACCCCTGTCGAATTAACGATATAGAACCTTACATACCTAGGTACATAGTGTATGCAGGAACCAGGGGCTATCGATAACAAATACTAGGTACCTATGTAATAAAATGGAGCTTTAGTTCGTAGAGTTGGTGGTACGATTTATGTCCTGCAATTGAACAACCTCCCTCGAGGAGATCATGTAGTAGGGTAGGGTATATAAAAAATGGTAGCCAAAGACCTCGTCCAATGGGTCGATGAATTCAGCATCCTCATACGAGGATTCCCGTATGTTTCCAGGTCTTGATAATACCCCTTCTTAGCGGCCATCTCATAACGATTCATATATAGGGTTAAAGACTTCGCCTTCGCTGTGTTCCCCGTCATATTCGCCATCGTTGGTGGCCTACTACTCTACAACACCCATACCGACTACTGGGATAAACCGAAGCGATACACCGTCCCGGCTCCCAAGAAACCCGACGAGCTCAAGATCCTCGACAATCCTACCATCAAGGTCTCGGGTACAACGGCCATCCAATGTTACGCTCCAGCCACGGGCCAATTCCTCGGCCTCGTTAACCCCTCCACGCCCGACGGCATCGATCGTGCCATTGCCCAGTCAGCAACGGCACAGCAGCAATGGGCGAAAACCACGTTTAGTGAGCGGAGGAAGGTGTTGCGCACCATGTTGCAGCATGTACTTGATAACCAGGAGCAGATATGCCAAGTGAGCTCTCTTGATTCGGGTAAGACCATGCTAGATGCTCAACTGGGTGAGATCATGGTTACAGCCGAGAAGCTAGAATGGACTATCAAGCACGGCGAGAAGGCCCTACGTCCGAGTCGGCGTCCTACGAATCTTCTCATGGCGTATAAGAAGAATACGGTTCAGTACGAACCCTTGGGTGTTGTGGCGGCTCTGGTCAGTTGGAATTACCCCTTTCATAATATGATAGGACCCATCATCAGTGCCATCTTTGCCGGAAACGGTATTGTTGTGAAAGTTAGCGAGCAGACGTGCTGGAGTGCCGCATATTACACGAGCATTGCAAGAGGCGCACTAGTAGCGCATGGTCATGATCCCCAACTAATACAGACCGTGGTCTGCTGGCCACAAACTGCTGGACATCTCACGAGCCATCCCGGTATCAGCCATCTTACTTTCATCGGCAGCCGATCCGTATGTCATCATGTCGCCTCTAGCGCAGCTAAAAGCCTTATCCCTTTAGTCGCAGAGCTTGGCGGTAAAGATGCTGCTATCGTACTCGACTCGGCGGAATCCGACCTTAAGCGGATCGTAGAGACTCTACTGCGTGGAACTTTCCAGGCTTCGGGACAGAACTGCATCGGAATCGAGCGGATTGTTGCCGCGCCTGGTGTCTACGACAAACTTGTGGCTATGCTCGAACCCCGCGTCAAAGCTCTACGCCTCGGCCTCGATAAAGACGTTGGTGCCATGGTATCGGACGCCTCATTCACACGACTCGAGGGCCTGGTTAAAGACGCCGTAGCCAACGGTGCGCGACTCCTCGCCGGCGGCACCCGATACATACATCCCGACCACCCCAAGGGTTTCTACTTCCAGCCGACTCTCCTTGTTGAGGTAACGCCTGACATGGCGATTGCGAATGAAGAGTGCTTCGGGCCGATCATGACGATCCTTCGGTCCCCTTCGCCTAGCGCCGCGGAACTCTTACGTCTGGCCAACGCCCCCGACTTCGGCCTCGGCGCCTCGGTCTACGGGCATGATTCAGACCCAACCTTAAAAGAAGTCGTCCACGGCGTGCGCGCAGGCGGCGTAGCCGTCAACGATTTTGCGGTGTTTTACGCTGTACAACTGCCATTCGGCGGCGTCGGCGGCTCAGGATACGGACGCTTCGCGGCTGAGGAGGGATTACGGGGCCTTTGTAATCTGAAGAGCATATGTGAGGACCGATTCGCGTTCTTGGGGATAAGGACTTCTATCCCGCCGCCCGTGCAGTATCCCGTTGGGAGTCAGGAGCGCGGATGGAGATTCGCGAAGGGCGTTGTGGGTGTTGGGTATGCGCTTACGCTTGGGGGTAAGGTGAAGGGTGTATTGGATATTCTGAGGAATATGTAGGATGAGCACAGAAATGTTTACGAGGAAGGAAGAAAGATGAGAAATGAAGAAGATATAAAGGGAGAAGGGAGAGCTTGTATAGAGCGAGTATGCGATAGTATCTGCATACTTAGGTTACCTGATACCCCTACTACCTAATGCACCTACTTTATATAATATTAATCCATATAATTTGAATCCTCCTCCGCCATGGGCTTTAAACTGTCTTCGCCACTTCTATTTTTTCTACTTCTATTAATAACGCTGTTGATAACGCTGGATACGTAAGGTATGGGGTCAATTTGGAACTGTACGTAATCTAAGACCAGCGTACGTGTAAGTAAATAATGTAATAGGTCAGGTATCGAGGTATTTAGTCCTCCCCTTCGGAGTACGGTAACAGGTACATACCTAATTTACCTCTATAAATCCATTTATTCCTTGCCATCCTTCCATTTTCGCCTACCTAGGTACCTACCTCCCATTACTCCTTTACTATGGTTCAAGTCTTATCTCCTGTCCTCGCCGTTTCTGAGAACCCCTACGATGGGATGGATTGGTACTTTTTCATTTAACTACCTAGGTAGGTAGTTATCCCTTCATGAAACACACTGATGCACCTAAAGTAGCACGTAAACTGCAACCATACCATGTATCAGGACTCCCATATCCTTACAATATCCTCGCAACCATACACTCCCCACCCTCTACGCAGCCAAAGCGACAAGCCTCCGCTGGATCTCCACCAAATTGCCGAAGTCGAGCTTCTTCGCGTCCTCCGCCGGAGGCATATGCTCGCCGGAGGCAATGCACAGCACACGCATGCGCTCGTCGTAGCGCAGGCCGGTAAGCAGTTTAGGCGTGATGAGGAAGTACTGGCTCGTGTGTTCGCGACACGCGATCTCAACCATGCGCTCGTGCACCATGCGCTCGTTGCGCGGGTCCATGCCCTGGTTGATCTCGTCGACGACGCGGAAGGGCGCCTGCGCCATGCTTTGCAGTGCCATGAGATAAAAGATCGTGGAGACGGCGCGCTCGCCGCCGGATTGGCGGTGCTGGTTTAGTTGTTGGAGGGTTTCGTTTTCGCTGGGCGGATGTTAGTATGACTTCAAGTTATTTTCATTGGAGGGGAGGAGGTAAACTTACCGGAATCTGACCTTGATCTCGATAGACCACTGCTCAAAGTCCTCGTCCTTATGAATCCCAACCTCTCCCGCGCAGTTGATCTGCTCGAAGTTATAGCTGAAGGCGTCATTGATCTTGCCAATAACGCCGTCGACGCCGGGTTCCCACTGCTCCATCACCTGCTTAATCCTCTTAACGTAAGATTCAAGCTTCGCGTTTAGCTCCTCCTTCTTGCGCGTGAGCTCTTGGATCTCCTGCGCGCGCTTCTCGTACTGCCGTAAGATCGCGGGGTCGACCCCGTGAATCAGCTCGAGTTTAGTAGACTCGGCGCCGATCTCGTCGTCGACTTCCTCAGCGGTTTTGCCCTCCGCTAAGCCGTTCAGGTAAGCGAGTCGATCATCGCCGCCATCATCTACAGCTTCTTCCACTCCACGCCTAGCGACAATTGCTGCAGCTCTTGACCTCTCCATCTCAGCTTTGGCATTTTTAATCTCGTTTCTCTTGTCGTCAAGCTGTTGCTTGATATTGGCGTTTTGTTCTTCCAGGCCTTTGACGTCTGACTGGGCTTCGATGAGGCGGATCTGAACCTCTAGCAACGCTTGGTGGGCGTCGCGGATCTGGGGAAGCTGTTCTTTATGTTTTAGAACGGACCGAGCCTTCTCAATGACGAGCTGGTCCTCTTGAGCGCTATATTCGAATATTCGCTTCCGGCATTCTGCAAGATCCTTCTGCGTGTTTTCCAGGGTCCTCTTCTCAGTCGCTATAATTTTTGTTAGTCGGTCTTGATATTCGCTGGGCACTATAAGCTATGTACTTACCGATTTTATCTCCGAGAGTTGCATATAGTGTAGCAGCTTTCTGCAACTCGTTCTTCTCTCTCCTAAACGCATCCTTTAAAGTTGTTAGAACCGTGGGCTATATATATAGGTTAGCAGAGATAGATTACTTACTATTTGTTGACGGATCGGTTCCTCAGCCTCCTCCAGTTCTGTGATACGTCTCTTGACTTCTTGCCCCTGTCCTCGTATCTCCTGTATCTCCTCATTCGCTTGGCCAATACGTCCTTGCAGTGCATTCCTTTCAGCCTGGTCAACAGGTTGGTTTGTCCAGAACTGGCCCTGCTGGATTTTTCTCGTAGAGGTTGAGACTGCATTACCATATTCTCTACGCCTCGTAATACGATACAACAAGGGACCAGAGGCCCAACTAGGTATCCCCTCACGGCTTGCTATCAATTCATATTGATCATTACTAATATCCCGAAGGGCAACTCCGGAGGTGTGTAGTCTCTTCTCGGAGCAGAGCATCGCGAGAACTGGCTCCGGGCCTTCTAGGTACTCAATGGCATATGTGTCAAGGCCCATCTCACGAATTTGTTCCGTAGGGATGACCGGTCGAAACGAGGAGAACTCGCTGCCACAAGTCCTGATTGTTACTGAAATGCCTAACTTATTAAAGAACTGTGTGCTTAGCTTTTTGTGGTCGTCGCGAGTTTGGCAGGTGAAGCAAAAGAAGTCTTCCCTAGCGAGGAGTGACTGGATTTGATCCGAGTACAGCGGATTTGTGATGGAGCAGTTGAGCATTGGTGGACCAAAGACCTCCTTCTCGAACTCGTTTTGATTCTCTCGGAGCCATTCCCAACCCTTCGCAGCATCCGGGTGTGCTCTTTTCAAATGAATAAGCTTCTGGCCTTCTTGAGAGTTTAGATTCTCCAAGTCCTTTTCGTGCTGCTCCCTCTCCTGATTCTTCCTAACATTTTGATCCCTCAGCTCGTTGAGTTGACTGCGTAATGTACGTTTCTCTGCTTCATTATCGCGCAGTATATGCTCTTGTTGCCGCTAAGTATGTAATTTATCAGCAATGGAGAACTATAGGGGATAAGGTTGTGGTCACCTACAATTTTCTGGTTCCAATCAGAAGCAACAAACTCTGGGGGCTTGTTCTGCAATTTGGCCTCGAGATCCGTAATTGTCCTACGTATTTTCGCAAGATCATTTCGCTTGGAGTTATGAGACCCTTCCTCCGCAACCTTCTTATTTTGGACATGCTTTATCTGTTCTTCTTGGGCCTCGATATTCTGCAAAAGTCGATCGCATGCAGCCTCGGCATGCTTCAACGCATTCTTTCGCTCCTCGACTACAGCCTCGATTCGTTGCCGGTATTCCTGCTTTCGATTGACAGCCTGTAAGGCAGGGCCACATGCTTCTTCTAGTTCCTGTAGCCTTTTGACCGCATCTTTGCTTTTTTGTTTCGCCTCCCTTACTATGCGACGAAGATTATTATATTTAGCAATAGCTCGGGCTCTATGGAGGTCTTGAATCCTCTTCTGGATTGCTTCTCTCTCACGGAGCCTATCTACGTCGGCTTGTGACCCCTGTTGGCGTGTTTCGTGGCCTTTCAAAGTCTCGGCGCATGCGTCAAGTCTACTTTTAACTTCTTTATGCTTTTTGTGTAGCTCCTTCAGTTGGTTATGCCAATTGATCATCTGTTCGGGTGCAGCAGCTCGTAGGGTCTCGTGGAGAAGTTGTATAGGAGTAAGGCCAGCAAACTCGGCAACCCTATCCTGGGGCAGAAATTGACATAGGTTGTCGATTTGAATGCGCAAATCACTCGTAAGGGTTTTCACGGCAGTATGCGTACTCTCTTTCCCATTGATCCACCACTTCGTCTTGTTATCTTCTTTCCGAATCTGTAGGCGGATTACATGGTTGGATGGCTCGCCTGGTCGGCCCTGTAGTTGAATCTCGACTATAGCGGTCTCTTTCCCATGCTTCACAAACTCTCCCACGTTGCTCGCCCGGCCGAGATGTTTTGGGTGGTAACCTAAGCCAAGGCATATAGCACAGACCAGGGAACTCTTACCAGTGCCGTTTGGGCCAATGACCATGTTGAGATTCGGGCCGGGATTGAACTCAGCATGTTCGTAGGTGACAAAATCTTGGACCAAAACCCTGACTATAGCACCAGCCTGAAATTCTCCCGTGCTACTATCATGGTGGGCTCCCGGCGGCGAGCTCGATCTCTTAATCCATCTCTGTCGTGGAACATCCTCGTCGCTTTGATCATCTCCATCTTCATCCGATAGAGCACCGTTCGTATCACGCTTTTGCCGCTTCGGTGAGTCTGATACTGGAGATTGCTCGTCGTTTCCTTCTTCAAACCGGGCTCTCGACCGACGGCGGGGCTGTAGGGACGGCATGACCAGAAAGTCGGGAAACTGGGCGTGATTTCAAGCGGATGTCGGATAATCAAATCAAGAGGTCATTTCAGAGGAGGATATTTAAATTGGAGACTCAGTATCTAAGTTCTGGCGGAAGGGTGACTTCGTTGGATTAATGGTAGCCGATGTGGCTGTGATAAAATCCATAAGCTAAAGACGCGGTTTGCTGTGGTACGTAAAAGCGGGACGCGTTCTGCTACATAGTGGGGGCACTTAAACTTAAATAAGAAATTACCCAATTAGGCAGTACCTATACCTGGGTGCTAAGCTAACCCCGGGTGGAGACTGGGGTCCCTGCGGCTCGGATTCATCCACCGAGCTGATCCCTGTAATTTCTAACGACACTTCAAACTTGTCTTCAGCTCTCAGCTTAACTTAGACCTATTAGTTACTGGATATCCAGGTACCGTATACCGTGTACCGTATATACATCCCAATGGCTATTCGTAGGCCTATTCCGTAAACGTAGACGCAGACGTACACTCGAGCATTGTCTCGATATGCTCTCGATATTTCTTTTACAGCCAGAACCCTACACATAATCAACGGTTGTTGCGGTTGTCTGTTATCCTGACGCATACACGCCCTTGTCGTCTCTATGACTACGAGATGAAGCCGATAGCATTTAATACATAGGTATACATGTAATGGCCTATATTTTTACCACCTTACCCATCTTGAGCTTAGTCTAATTCTAGTTGCTAGGTGATATCGACTTAATAAGATATGCGTTATGCCATGTATGTAATCTCTGCCAGGAATATGCAGCATTGGTGTAGAAGGCGGAAGGTGAGAAGATATCGTACTTGCGATAGGTATCTATATGCAAGTGCATTACCTAGGTAACCTAGGTAGGCACCTATATAGGTAGGTAGGTAGGTACCTGGTATTTATACCAGCAGTTGAACAGCTGTAGAAACGAAGAACGCTAGGGCAACGCTTTTGACAGCTTTTAAGAATGCTGCCCCGGAATTCTTACACATCACTACAGTAGAAGGCGTGTAGCTTCAACAGTGTCTTAGAGATAAGGTACATGTGGGACTTTGGTCAAGTTCTCTGCAAAATATCAAATCGCATTCCTCAGCCCAACCTACATTCTCCCCATACTTTCGCGTAGTTACCGCTTCTTAGGTTGAGTAGAATATTCTGCCAACTGACCCACAGCTCACTTTCTTTTTCTTTTACCAAACCAAACCAAATCCAACCTCGTTTTTCCAAGCGCTACTGCACTGCACTGCGCAAAGTCTTTTTATCACCTTCTAAGACTTAAGACTCCAGACTTCAGACTTCAGACTTCAGACTTGCATGCATTTAGCAGAACTTGACACTCTTGTTGTTTTTTGTTCGCCTGGTGTGAAGTCGTGCCCATTACTGCGCACTTTCATCATTTCATCCCTCTCTTGTTTCTCATCTTCATGCGCATTACTGCGCCACCAAATCCCTTCCCTTTCCGCAGTTTGTTGTGCTCCAAGCTGGGCTACACATTATAACCTACTATTGTTTATTTGTGTATTATCCTTCCGATTGGCCGCTTGTAATCCAAGCAGGATAGATATGGTATAAGTATCTCTTCGACATGGCGGATTATCGTGGACCAACCTCTCGGCCCTCCCGCGCCCCCCTGGGTGATGCGACTACTCGCATAAACAATACATCCTCGATGCATTCAACCAAATCAATTCAAGCTCAGGTTCCTCAACCTAACCCTCTCAGAGCCCATCCCATTAATTTGGTGCGTCAACATGACAACTTAGGCCCGAGTGCTACTTCAAAGCACGACAACCCGCGAGCGCCTACTAAGACCAATTCTCATACTCCGGTGATTCCGCAGGGTACCACAGACAACAAGCGAAACTCCCAAGCTTCGACCACCACAGTGACAACTTCTGGTGGTGAGCGCCGTAAAACCCACATTGGGCCATGGAAACTGGGGAAGACTTTGGGTAATGGCTCTGCCGCCCGGGTTCGGCTGGTAAGACATAATATTACCAGTCAGCTCGCCGCCGTAAAGATACTCTCTAGGAATAGCAACTCATCGATGCAACCGGGTAGCATAGCTGCCCTCGACAAATGGGATCGCACCCGCGCGGAGTACAAGTCCGAGAATCGAATCCCATTCGTTATTGAAAGAGAAGTGGCTATTATGAAGCTGATCGACCATCCGAATATCGTGAAGCTCTACGATATATGGGAGAATCGATCTGAAATGTATGTAAAGGCTCGAGAATTCGAAGACTCAGTTACTAATATTAGGCACAGCTATCTTGTCCTCGAGTACGTAGAGCAAGGGGATCTCTACAGTTACCTCGCTAGAGCTGGCCCACTAGCCGAGGACGTGACAATGTACTTCTTCCGTCAGATACTTGATGCTTTGGAATATGTCCACTCTTTCAACATATGCCACCGTGATCTAAAGCCGGAAAACATACTTCTCACCAAGGACTACCGGATCAAGATTACTGACTTCGGTATGTCCGCCATGCATCAAGGCCCGAATCACCTATTGAAAACAGCCTGTGGAAGTCCGCATTATGCTGCTCCTGAACTCATGAACCGTAACTACTACCGGGGTGACAAAACAGATATTTGGAGTCTTGGCGTCATATTGTATGCTTGCATGTGCAATGTTCTCCCCTTTGAAGACGAGAATGTCAATATACTGCTTGAAAAAATCCAAACGGGCCAGTACCATATGCCATCGTTCATCGGCCGCGAAGCCCGGGACCTAATTGGCAGATTACTAACGTTAAACCCGAACGAGCGTATATCCATCCGGGAGATTTGGCAGCATCCTTTACTTCGTCGATATGATTACTTGGATGCGCTCAACAATGGAGATCGTCCCCATGGCGATACACGGGACGCTCGATATGACCCAGTACCGGCCGACGAGCTTGATATGCAGACTCTGAGGCAGCTGAAGTCTGTGTGGCATACATTTGATGAAAAGCAACTAGCATCGAAGCTAGTAAGCCCCGAGTAAGTTCGACTAGTATTAAGTGACGCTCGCTCTGCTAACTTAATTTACAGCCGCAACGAGTTCAAGACGTTTTACTGGCTCCTCTACAGCTATAGGGAGAAGAGATTGGAAAACTACGGCACAGAGCTAACGTACTCCCCGAGCGATTACCACCATCTACAGCCCCCGAACTGGAAGAAGAAATATACGACTTTGGACTTTCCGGCCAAGAATGGACGATCTATGTCACGATTCACCGTTATCTCTAATATTGCCACTGATGAGAATGGTGAGCCTCTGGAGAGGGCTTCTATGGATTGCGGTGCCACCATCCAAAGTTACGATCCGTACAAGTCCTCCCGTGTCCTAGATAATGTCGTGGCTAGCCAGGCGAAAATCGTGATCCACCGCAACGGCACCACGTCTACGCGAAACTCACAAGCCCCGAGCATACGTAGCAGGTCAGCCAGGACCAATTCCACGTATTCACGACGTGGAACAAGTGGGAAGCACATGAAAGCACCGTCTACTCTACGTGGCTCGCGGCGTTCCCTGAATTCAATACAAAGCGGCGAGGAGATTTCATATAAACGATCCGCCTCACGTCGCAAACGCGGAGTTGACTTTTCGCGCGCACACAGACAGTTAGCTAGTCAAAGCGAAGCAGAATGCAGTCCCGCCAATATCACGGTGCACAGCACCACCTATGGCCAAATTCCCTCAACCCCAACCAACTCCAATAAGAAGAACAGGCTGCCTAAGAATCGCGAGGGAACTCGATCAGGCACACAACCCTCCGAGATGCGCCAGGCTAAAGATGATGGGCTGTGCTGGAATGAAGAGCTACGCCAATTCAGCAATACTATTGCAAAAGACTGCGATGATGCCTTCAATAGTACCCTCCTAAGTCAAGAGTCCTACCTGGGCGAGACTTCATTTTCGGAGACAAAAACTATCTTGACCACTACCAGCACTCCGACCCCGGCCACTCAAGGAGCAAAGAAAATGAGAGTTAACGCACAGCCACGGGAGTCATGGCCATTGCCGACGGTTTCTAAAGATTTAGACGTGCGTAGGTATGCAACAGCGAAGAGAACCGACCAGGTTAAGGGAAGTGTAGCCGAATCCGCGGATCATGGCAGCAAGATGGTTTCGCAACGCAGTCAACATAGCCAGTCGGGTAGGCCCTTTGAACAGGCAGGAGCCGAGCGTAGAATCGTATCGGCTCCCATCTACTCACAGTACAGCACGCAATGGGGTAAAGATAAAATAGCCTTGCCGGCTATTAACGAGGGTTCAAAGGAAGATGACTCGTTTGAAGATAGAGATAAACTACGAGTCGTTTCTGCGCCTGCCGAGTCTTCATCGGCCCGTCATGTACTAGCTGAAGAGGGTGCAGACTTGGAACACCTAGCCCAGATTGTGGACACAATACGTCTAGTCGATTCTCCATCTAACCGGCGTCGCAAAATCGCGGTCCCAGTCGCATCTGATAACCGCAAGGAGTTACACCAGGGTGCGAAAGAGGTTCCGCCGGCGCGATCAGGACTTACCCTTCGCCAGCAGTACGTAGAGGATGGGACAAGGGCACCTAGTTCTAACGAACCCTCCGTTGAGCCCGCCATGCCTACCATGCCAGCTAGAACGGATTCTACTACCACCATCAAGAAGAAATCGTCGTGGTTTAAGCGCAGCTCTAAAGAAAAATCCGAATTATCAGATGGTTCTAGTTCTGGGAACATTGATGCCCTCAACCACACCGAAACCAACTCATCGGCCAATACAGCTGCGCAGCCAGCGAAGAAGAGGAGTTTCCCTTTCGCCTTCTGGCGTGGTAACAAAGAGCAACCCCAGTTCAAAGTCTCGCTTGCGGGTAAGCTCGTCCGTAACCACCGACGCCAATGCGGAAACTAATCGGATGTTTAGGTCCTGAGGTCGATGGTCCCTCTAACCCCGAGCCTCCTCGAGCGTCTAGTCGTTCATCTCATCGGCTGCAGACTAAAAAATCGCAAGAGAAACCCGGAGGCCGCAATATCGAGCCCCAACAGAACTGGCTGGCTCGCTTGTTCCGGGTTAAACCCGCAACCAGATACATTTGCTTCTCAATCCCCCGTCGCCATGTGAGACAAGAAATTGTCAATTTGCTAAAGGGATGGCGTCGTCACGGTATGAGGGATATCGTGGTCGACAAGGAACGTAACCTTGTCTTTGCACGAGTTGGTAATACGAATGGTAAGTGCTATACCCGGCCTCTTCTACGCAAGAGCGGTAGCTAACTGTTCGCTATTCACAGATCTCGAATTGAAGGAAGCTTCCTTCGCAGCGGAGATCATGACGGTCATCGAACACGGCAGACGTAATCAGCTCTGCATTGTTCGATTCACGCAAGAACGTGGGGCTGCCTCTACGTTTAATAAGGTGATAGACACGGTGGACGATATCTTCCTCGCGCGAGGTCTACTCATCGTCGACAAGTATAAGACCAAGATGATGATCAAGACACTTAACTCGTGACGTCGCCTTGCTAGATTTTTTTCGTCCCTATTAGGGATATGAACGCGCATCAACTTCAAGGAGTTTTAGGTTACATCGGAGTTACAACGGAGGGTCTTCTCCTTTGCATCCTTCGTATCTGTTGATGAATGGCTTGGATGCTTTGGGAGCTGAGATGGATCTGGATACGGCACTGTTTGTTTTACTATGTCGGAACACAGAAAAATCTCTAGGCACTACGGTGATGTTTGTTTGTTTTCTTGGTCTTTTCTTCCTACTTTCTACTACATGAGATGGGGAGGGGTGGCGGTTGAGCACGGATTGCCAATGGATGGACTCCTCCTTAGGTATGCTACACGAAGCTACGGTACTGGTTGTACTTATTAATCATGGCTCTGGTTGGAACGAAATCTGCTTCATAATCCATAATTCGCATCAGTCGTTTCAAACGACTCGTTTGTAAGACCTGAAATGCGATTCTTTACTAGCTAGTTTGTTTCCCTTTCGGTTCTGACATGGTCATCCCCCCCTCTTTATCCCTGATTATGAATATTTCTCGTTTGAGTTTTCACTCTATTAATACATGTACATTAATACATCTCCCTGTACGCAAGGGGTACGGAAGTACAATTCAATAGATATTTCTCATTTTACCGTGATCGGGTGTTTCCGGCCCGCATTTTTATAGCAGGGGTAAATGATAATAATAAAAATGGTCGAAGGGAACTGGCTTACTGTTTCCTGTTACGCAACGGGCCGGCAAATGGGAAACCGGGGCAGTTTGCGCCTGTCTGGGCTCCGGACGGTAGAATTGTATGTAATCTGAAGCAGCTTCAAAAAAATATTGAGGTGTTTTTTGTAGCAATTTTATCTTTCTTCTTTTCCTTTACAATCCTTACCTACTAAAACATTAGGTACACTATCCTTACCTACGGGTCTGTAAGTTTAACCGGACCTTCCACAAGGTCAATTATCCCTTCTCGTACCTGTCGGCTGACGTACCACAACCAATTGGCAGCTTCCGTCTTTGAACTGATCTCGGAGAAGCTACTGCGTGCTGTAAATTATGCTGCGATCGGTAGGAGCTGCGGCCGGCGGCCAAGCTAGAAACCTGCTTGGGCCGAGGACTGCTCCTCGGCTTCTTTGCACATGCAACAACACCACCTCCACATCGTCATATGCCACCTCGAGATCTCTCCGCACCAGTTACATCTCTAGCAAACCTACGCATTCCCTACAATTCCAAAGAAACCTGCATGCGACATCGATAAGAATGGCTGACAACACGAGAATCGAGAGCGATGCTTTTGGCGAAGTCCAAGTCCCCGCCGACAAGTACTGGGGAGCTCAAACTGAGCGGTCCCTCTCTAACTTCCGGATTAACCAGCCTCAAGATCGAATGCCCCCTCCGATTGTCAGGGCATTCGGTATTCTAAAGGGTGCTGCGGCTACCGTCAATATGCGGTACGGACTTGGTATGCCACAATCCTGCACGCAGCGCATTGTTTCCTAACTATGTTATGGTTGGGTATTGACTTACACGATGCGACTATATTATTATAGATGAGAAGATCGGCAAGGCCATCCAACAAGCTGCCGCCGAGGTGGCTGACCTCAAGCTCATCGACCACTTCCCCCTCGTCGTCTGGCAAACCGGCTCGGGTACCCAGTCCAACATGAACGCCAACGAAGTCATCTCGAACCGAGCTATCGAGATCCTTGGAGGTACCAAGGGCTCCAAGAAGCCGGTCCACCCGAACGACCATGTCAACCGTTCCGCCTCTTCAAACGATACCTTCCCCACCGTCATGCATATCGCCGCTGTTCTTGAGCTCGAAGGCGAGCTCTTACCTTCTCTCAAGAGCCTCCGGGACGCGCTGCAAAAGAAGGTTGACGATTTCAACGCCAAGAACATCATCAAGATTGGACGAACCCATCTTCAGGATGCCACACCTCTAACTTTGGCGCAAGAGTTCTCAGGATATGTTGCTCAGTTGGACTTTGGTATCAAGCGAGTCGAGAGCTCCTTGCCGGACTTGAGACTACTTGCTCAGGGCGGAACTGCCGTCGGTACAGGAATCAACACCTTTGAGGGCTTTGCCGAGGCGATCGCCGAGGAAGTCAGCAAGATGACGGGAACCGAATTCAAGACAGCACCGAACAAGTTCGAGGCCCTCGCTGCGCATGACGCTATTGTCCAGGCCTCCGGTTCTCTCAACACATTAGCTGCGTCTCTTACCAAGATTGCTCAAGATATCCGATATCTTGGTAGCGGTCCCCGTTGCGGTCTAGGTGAGCTGATTCTGCCGGAGAATGAGCCAGGTTCTAGTATCATGCCCGGCAAGGTTAACCCTACTCAATGCGAGGCCTTGACTATGGTCTGCGCTCAAGTCATGGGTAACCACGTCGCCACGACCATCGGTGGTATGAACGGCCAGTTCGAGCTCAACGTCTACAAGCCCCTTATCATCCGAAACCTGCTACACAGTGTGAGAATCCTTACCGATGGCATGCGTTCATTTGAGAAGAACCTTGTTGAGGGCCTCCAAGCCAACGAAGAGAAGATTTCCAGCATCATGAAGGAATCGTAAGTTAATTTCTCAATACTGACCTCTAATTAAGTACTGGCTAATAGTTGCCGCTTTTAGGCTTATGCTGGTTACCTGCCTCAACCCTAAGATTGGTTACGATATGGCTTCTAAAGTCGCCAAGAACGCACACAAGAAGGGTCTGAACCTAAAGGATAGCGCAATGGAACTTAATGCCCTGACGTCGGACGAGTTTGACACTCTCGTCAAGCCAGAGCTCATGATCGGGCCCAAGCCTTATAAGGGTTAGGTGCACCAGGTAGTTGAGCCCGTGGTACACTACGTCCAAGCCGAGCTTGATGCGATCGAGAAGAAGGCGTTGGCCTACCACCAACAGCACCACCAGTCTTCTTCCTATTAAACCCCTACGCAGATTTCTACTAAGCAATTCATTGCTTTATGTCGTATTGTATTAACAGCACTACCCTAACCACAGTCGAGTCTTGCCGAATTACCTATAGCGACCTCGAACTTGTATAGATTATAGCATCGTGTACATACCTAAGTAAATAAAGAGTAAACTGTTATATTCCATGGTCTTGTCTTATTAACTGCACATGTACCTACTTATAAAAACCTACCTACCCAGGTAGGCATGTACGGCTAGTATGCCAGTGATTGCGCGAGTTTGCCTGGGAACATTCAGAGATGGATGGGAGCCACAACGCTAGAAAATGTAATAGATACTACTACAAATGCATTTGAAAGTGACAGTCGCATGTCTATTTCCACTTTGACTTCACCTCTCAACTTACAGCCCCAACCATGCCCGGCCATTATGATATATACCAGGAACATCAACCCGCTTAGAAGCCATATCTGCTATTTCTTGGTAGATATTCCCATCAACTAGACCACATCTAGATGTTGATATTGATGTATAATGTAAATGGAATTTTAACACTCTGAAGTATGTCGGATTATGTAAATAATTAAGAAAGAATACTTAGTATAGGCAGGTAAGCTTAGTAGCCCCGAGTTCCATTGCTTCATGTATAAGGAAAGCATATAACCTTGACTCGGAAATGTTGTTATTCTCTTTGAACTTCGAGTATATCAACAATTACAAGAGTTATTGATCGTTCCTAATAAAGCTTGTAGTTCTTTCTCTCTCCGTTACAGTAAGTATATCACTAAGCATTTCCGTAGGATTAAGTACGTAACGGATGATAGCTAGTATCACGATAATTCAAATGAGCAGGTAGGTACCTAGATTCTTAGCTGGAGTTGGGTTCGGGTACTCTCGGCAACTCAGACGATCTAGGACCTCGAATTGGCTGGTATCCGACCTCGGCAGCCGGGAGCATCGCAGTCTCGGTACTTCGGGAGTTCCAGGTTGACTACGTCACTCCAGCCGCCCGTTTCTTTGTGTAAATCGTCCAATGGTGTTGCTATTTACCATCCCGCATCTTCGGAACTCCATACATGGAGGTTTGGATCTGGCTAACCTAGATTCTTATCATCAAAGGTATCCATCCTTTTTCTATGCATGCACGTTCCTATCATTTCGAGATATCCCCGAGAGCAAGAGCCCAATTAAGCAGCGATATCGCTGGATAATACAGTAACTCTTAGCTATCGTGATTTAAATGTGTGTCTTCAGTTAGGTAATTTGAGCGTGAAGATAACATAGTGTATGTACCTAATATTGTAGAATTAATGCCGTCATGATCAACAACTGAGAATCTCCAATTGACGATAAAAACGGTTCCTTATGAGCGGCGGGCAGATGGACTTGCCCCTTTACGGCATAACGAACCAATAAGCGCTCGCTATTAGCTAGCTGTTAGTTAAACTCACCGTTTTTAACTGGGATGTGGGGAAGAGAAGCTGGGGAATGCTGGGCCAATGATACCGGGGGTTAAAGCTCTAAACTTACCTCCGTACCATAATAAAACTTCCCCGGCTTTACATGTGAAGACTTACAAGTACACGAGTACAAAGAACTGGGCTTCGAACATGCCGATAACTACTCGTACACTTTCTACGTCTTTGTAGCATCTAGAACTAAAGTTCTTGAAAGCCTCGTGGAGTCACGGAGTAGCATCCTCCCCCACACTTTCACAAGCTCATACCGAAGTAGGTATCCTTGGTATCCTAGGTATTCCTCCCCATCTTCATCGGCTACATCAACATCACGTAGCCAGTCATCTACCCTCCTTCCAGCCGAGCATAGTCGGGGAGAGACTTGTCGAAGTCGCCTCATGTCGTAGTCTACGCACCTAGGTAAGAAGGTAGCCCCAGACTAGTGGTAGTTCATCTACGTATACATAGCTACAGTACTATCTGCATTGTACATAAGTCTGAGAAACCCCTCCCTTTGGCAAGGGGAACCTCAACTTTAAAGCGGTTACATACCTTGGCTTTTACACTATCTTCTACCCGAACTTGTCGCCGCCGCTTCTTATAACCGTGAGATTCCGCTGTTATCTGCTCCGTAGCCGTATTGCCGCTAATCCTTTCGGATACCAGGCTAGACAAAGGACTTTATATACTATTGCCGACTTCTCTTCGTACTCTACTTAGCTCTTTATAACTATTCCCGAACTTACTCAATATACCCCCATCGACTTCATCAACTAGATATTAAACAAAACAAGCCTCCTCATCAGAACTCAAGATTCGAGGTAATTGACTATATCATTCCGGCGGAGTAAAACTTAAGGCCGCTATTCTAGAACACAGAAGATATATAATCATGGCAACCACCGACAGCATCCTGCAAGGTGTATCCATCTCTGGCACCGTGCAACCGGAGCATAAGAAGATCCTGACGCCACAGGCGTTGGCCTTCCTAGCACTACTCCACCGATCCTTCAATGCCACTCGCAAGACCTTATTAGAGCGTCGCGTCGCGCGTCAAGCCGAGATTGACAAAGGCAACTTGCCGGACTTCCTACCCGAGACAAGACATATCCGTGAGAATCCGACATGGAAAGGCGCGCCACCGGCTCCGGGTCTTGTCGACCGGAGAGTGGAGATCACAGGCCCTACCGACCGCAAGATGGTCGTAAATGCGCTAAACTCGGAAGTATGGACTTATATGGCAGACTTTGAAGGTAGGTAATAGTGGAAATAGTGACGAGGTCGTGAGGCGAAGGGTTATTGGCTAGACAATGGCTAACACCAGCACTAGATTCAAGCGCCCCGACGTGGGACAACATGATCAACGGCCAAGTGAACCTATACGACGCCGTGCGGCGGCAGGTTGACTTCAAGCAAGGCGCAAAAGAGTATAAGCTACGAACAGACCGTGTGCTCCCCACCCTTATTGTGCGGCCGCGAGGATGGCACCTCGACGAGAAGCACGTCACGGTAGACGGGGAGCCGATTTCAGGCTCTCTATTCGACTTCGGCCTGTACTTCTTCCACAACGCGCAGGAGTCCGTCAAGCAGGGCTTCGGCCCTTACTTCTACCTACCCAAGATGGAGTCGCATTTAGAAGCGCGCCTCTGGAACGACGTATTCAACCTAGCACAGGACTCAGTCGGCGTCCCGCGCGGCACGATCCGCGGGACGGTCCTCATCGAGACCATCCTGGCCGCCTTCGAGATGGACGAGATCATCTACGAGCTACGGGACCATAGCTCTGGACTCAACTGCGGCCGCTGGGATTACATCTTCAGCACCATTAAGAAGTTTCGCCAGAACAGCGGGTTCGTCCTGCCGGACCGCAGCGCGGTTACCATGACAGTCCCGTTCATGGACGCGTATGTTAAGTTGCTAATTCAGACGTGCCATAAGCGTGGTGTCCACGCTATGGGTGGTATGGCGGCGCAGATCCCGATTAAGGATGATAAGGAGGCAAATGACAAGGCGATGGAGGGTGTGAGGGCTGATAAGTTGCGGGAGGTGCGCGCTGGTCATGATGGGTATGTCTTTACTTCTCCCTTTTTTTTCATGGGGTAAGCAAGCTGACGTTGTCTCTTTTCCTAGTACATGGGTAGCGCACCCGGCTCTAGCGTATATCGCTTCAGAGATCTTTAATAAGCACATGCCGACGCCAAACCAGCTATTCCGACGACGAGAGGACGTCGAGGTTGGTCGAAATGACTTGCTCAATATGAACGTACCCGGTAAGATCACCGAGGATGGTATCCGGAAGAACTTGAACATCGGCCTGGGTTACATGGAGGCTTGGATCCGCGGTATCGGTTGCGTACCTATTAACTACCTGATGTAAGTGGACTAGCCCCCTTTTCTTACTTCCACCCACCACGTCAAGCACACACTAACCCAACTAAAACAGGGAGGACGCCGCCACAGCCGAAGTTTCCCGATCGCAGCTCTGGCAATGGGTGCGCCACGGCGTGACCACAGCCGAGGGCAAGAAAGTCGACAAGGCGTACGCGCTGAAGCTACTAAAAGAACAGACGGACCAACTCGCCGCCAACGCGCCCAAGGGCCACAAGTTCGGCCTCGCGTCGCAGTACTTCGCGGGCCAGATCACGGGCGAGGACTACGCGGATTTCCTGACGACCCTCCTGTACGATGAGATTACTGCGGTGGGGAATGCGGCACCTGCTAGTAAGCTATGAGACCGAGAGGGGGTCTTAGAAGACGGGATGTGGTAGATAGATAGATATAATGGAAATGCCAGACAGGCAGAGAGAGAGAGAGAGAGAAAGAAAAGCGCGCCGTGATGTATCGTAATGTGACGGCGACGGCGTCTTGTATGTATGCTATTATTACGAAGAGTACGAAATTTGAAAAATGCGTGGTTTGCGCGTTTGTTTGCGATTATTTCTTGTCTATCATGGACTGGGATTGAACTCGTGCGTGAGATATATGAATTTAATTATTACCAGCTAGGTTATGTGTATGATACTTGTAATGATCCAGTCTTATTGGCCTTGTGTATTAGGTCGTTTCCCACGTGGCTTTGTGAGAGGCATTGTAAAAGAGATATCGTTCCCATGATCGGTAATAGGTACCTCTTAGTAGACTTGCAAGACTAGTAGCTTTGATTATTCCGACCCCCTATAATTGGTATTCCTAGATCATCACTCAATTATTGCTACCATTTAATGCGTATCAAGAGTACCTATCTACTAACTAACAAGTGTTCATATCTAGGAAGGGTTTCTTGCTGCTGTAAATTCATTCGTATTATAAGCCATACACTCATTTATATGTCAAGGACTATTTCTGCTCTCTAAAGTTCCTCCGAGTTTAATAGCTATACTACTCCATAGCTTTTCTGAGGCTAGAGAAGTAAGATAAGTCAAATATCATTTGACCTATCTCTAGATAGACCCTGGCCATTAAGAACGTTTGGATTATATAAAGGGTGAACCATCACTGTGAATGGCGCTGAAGTGCTCAAATAGTAACTCGTTCATATCTTCTATGCTGTGCATAAAAAGTAACAGTTGTGAGAAGTGACGTCACCATCCATTTCACCAACAATGGCGTGCTGAGACTTTCCTCCTCAACGGTAACGTTTTGTAGTACAATGAAAACTAAAATATATATCTCCTCATTTTACAGGTAGGTACTCAGCATACTCAACTCCTATTTAATCATATTCACTATTATACCTAATTCTACAATGCCTTCTGTACTGATCATCGGCGCTACTAGAGGCTTAGGGGCCGCACTGGTGAAGGAATATGCTTCAGATCCCAAGACGCTCACGTATGCGACCACACGATCTGATGCTGCACCCAGCGGATTCCCGGACAGCATCAAGTGGCTCTCTGGAATTGACCTTACTAACCAACATGCCGGAGACAATCTCTCAAGTCAGCTGGAAGGAGAGAAGCCTCTAGATACCGTAGTAAGTTGCTTATGTTGATTTTGTGATATTACATGGCCAACCTTACTGCTTGTAGATCATCAACGCCGGGCGGTTCATGACCGAGGACTTTTCCAAGTCCGGAGGGCCGAATTGGGACGATGAATTGACCATGTATACCGTTAGTTCTATCGCACCGCTATTCATTGTGCATCGCCTCGTGCACAACGACCGCCTTAAAGCCGGATCCAAGATAATCTTGGTTTCCAGCGAGGCCGGGAGTATTACCTTGCGGCACGAGAAAGAAGGCGGCGGCAATTACGCACACCACGCAAGCAAGGCTGCGTTGAACATGGTCGGAAAGCTTCTCAGCATCGACCTTAAGGGAAAGGGTATCATTGTCAGCATCGTACACCCGGGTTTCATGCGCACCGAGATGACCAAAGGTGTCGGTTTTGACAAGCACTGGGACGAAGGTGGTGGTAAGTAATCGGGATCTAAGACATTACGACATTGCAGATGGTGAAGCTAAAACATGTGACATTCAGCCGTGACTCCTGAAGTGGCTGCGAAGAGTCTCGTGGAGTGGACCGAGGCGTTAGATATTGGCAAATCTGGGGAATACTGGGCTCCCCGTGGTCCACGTAAGGCTAGAACCTATGAACTAAGCTGCTTTTCCCACTGACTTTTGAACAACAGGAGATATTGGAATGGCCGAGACGGTGCTTGGGGAGAACCTTGAGACTCCTCTGAAGCTGCCTTGGTAGTGTAAAAGCTTCCAAGGCATACTGATGTCAATGCGCTTTGTCGATCCGGCGGTTAAGCCTTTATGCTGGAGTTTGGCGAGCTTGGGCTTAAAACCCAAAGGATACCTACATACATATGTTGATAAAATTGCTCTTCTCACCCACTACTTCAGCTTCATATACTGGTGCGCAGACTAAACTCTAGTTTACCCTAGCAAGTAGATCTTAATAGAGCCCGAGATTTAATAACTCCGATTTCCTGTGATCTTGTGATGAGATATTATAGCGTGGCCTGGGTAGATGAAAAGGGGGCAGCGATAAAGAGGAGATCGGCGTTTAGTAGATGGCAGAGATGGCAGAGATGGGAGAGATGGCAGGACTACCCCACAGATGTGCCAAGGGATTAAACTCGAACGTTGTGGGGGCATCTTTTTCGGCTACGCGGGCTAAGAGGTACAATAATGAGGTTAGGTAGGTACCTACATAGGTACATGTAAGAGGTAGCACCAGAAGCAAGCAAGGTACCATGTACATACACTGCTTGACATGGCAAACTCGGAAAAGGGGTCTCGAACCAGGTTTACAACCGCTGGCGTCCAGTTAGATACTGCTCAGGCGCACAAAAAATGCACGAGTTGGTAACCAGTCGCGCCTCATCCAGAACGAAAAATTAATTAACCCATAATACATACACGTATATGTAGTATATTGATTCCTACCCAGGCCTGGTAGACTTCAAATTATCGACCACCCATGCTTCGACGCTACTTTAGGTACCTCTTACCTGCATTCGATCTTTGCCGAGTTATACATTAGGTACCTACTTACATACGATGACACCAAATACCAGGGGTGGTCCGCCCTTAGGATAAAACGGATAGCTCTTTTCTCTGGGCCGTTAGAAATTAAATGTCTGTAGTTCGATATCTAGTGTATATATTAGTTTTATTAGTATAATTAGTGAACTAA
Source organism: Daldinia grandis (assembly GCA_022432525.1). Classification (NCBI taxonomy): domain Eukaryota; kingdom Fungi; phylum Ascomycota; class Sordariomycetes; order Xylariales; family Hypoxylaceae; genus Daldinia; species Daldinia grandis. The sequence continues at coordinate 691,976 of JAJKLB010000015.1, read as the reverse complement.
TTAGTTGTCTTATTAATACCTAGGTAGGTATACACGAGTAGGACTTTTCAAGATCGGAATCATGGGATTTATCGCTGGAGCTCCTTATGGAAGCCAATTCTTAGCATGGCTTGGTAATATCTATATTATATACATGGTAGTAAGCTTAAGGCCTAGGCCATCTTTTAACTATTACGATCAGGCACCTACATAACTAAAAGAGAGAGACCCGGAAGAATGCTTGGCGGCCTCAAGGTAGAATAGCCAAAGACAACTTTTGTTAATGCATCATGTACTGTCACCGCTTGTCGCCCAACCGGCTTCAACTACGGAACACTGCGCTCCTTTAATCCATCCCTTCACCCCTTTCGCCCTTTCTCGCATGCTAATTGAGATATGAAGCGACGCTGTCCTTTTCTGTATTATGTGTCCTGTAGGATTGTTGAGATCAATACGAGTTACAGGTTACAGTACTTACAGTGCCCTTTTAGGTAGGTCCTTACTGGATTTACTGTGTTTGTCTAGCGCCTTCTACGGTCGAGGTACATACCTACATATGTCCTATTAAGCATTTTAGCTATTCCAATTTGGTATTTGCACCAGACCAGGTCATACATGTAGGTACCTGGGATACCGCGGTAGCTACTGCGCATCTGTTGCGCTTTACGGACTCCACTAGCCCAATTTCGATAATCTTATAATAATATAAGGTTAGCCCACACCTCGGTCCCCAGCTCGATTGATGTAGCTCTTTTTGTCCCTTTCCGAGTTCGAATTGCGTTGAATTGTAATTCTCTCGTTTTTCAATAACAAAAAAAAACGTCTACAACACCAATTATTAATACGGACGAGTCGTAAGACGGGTTGAACTGCCCCGCTAGCTTCTGTTTCGTCGATCTCTAACCGATATTCCCCTTGTCATCCTGTCAGAAAGGAGCCAGGACAAAAACCCCCATCCTAAATCAATTAGAGCCCACAGCGGGATACAGTACCCTTCCACCTTAACCCTTCCACTTATTTTAGCACCGTCCCTTAGTTAATAGGGGTCTTCTTTCGAGCGCAATCGACCCGGAGTAAAGGGGGGTTAAAGAAAAAAGAGAGGACAATGCTAAGGAGCTAAACCAAGGAAAATCTCGTTACCCGACCTCAAAGGAAAGAGGACCGACAGCATTTAATCGAATATTTACCAACTACCGACGGTAACACAACCTCGCAACCTCCTCACCCGCATTGCCCCAGGCTTTCGAGCTGCAAGTTTAGACTTCGAAAATATACTTGGTGCAACAGAAAATCGAGAATCTGCGACCTGACTCGTCCTCGTCACATTTGTACTAAACATCTGAACGGGCGCCATCATTTTCCACTTGCATTTCCATCTAGGTTCCTTGCATGAAGCAGAATAGCCTAACGCGCGTTGCCGCAACAAACATCTAAATCATTTCCACGGCACCTATCCGTCCTCGACCTGCGAGCTGACCACCACTACTACTACTACTAAAAATTCAAATCCATTCGGCCTTCACTTTCAGCGCCTGTCGCATTTTCATACCTAAGCTTACTTATCAATTCGATTGGTATCTTATTAATCTTCTATTGATCCCGAAGGCGCCGCGCCGCGTCACGTTTCAAGCAGTAATAAAACGTCATCGCTTCGTCACGGACAAACTTGGCGAATATTCCCATCTCCCACCTCCCACCTTCTATCTCCCTGAAGATCATTGTCCATCTCTTCCACCCCTGACACACCACATACGCCAAAGCTTCCTGCAAAGTCTGGGTTGCGCTATCGCACAAGTTGATCTCGAACCCCTAACGGAGCCAACTTATTGGTTGACAAAGTAGGAATTCCGTCAATCAGCGCCCGTGAGAAAGTATTTCTAACCCTCGAACACAGCTACGGGGCAGTATCCCCTGCGAGATACGGAGAACCTGCACCAGAAAAAAACAAGGAAATCTAAACACAATGTCCACTCAATCGTCAGACCTACTAGGTAAGCAAAAGAAAGCAAGATAATGCTTAGCTCCGCCGCCCCCTTTTTCATCCTATTCTTATATTATTATTTCGTACCTACTGCCCATAAAGGAGGTTTAAGATCCAAGTTGGTCGCGATCCACTTTACGGGACCAGTCGCCTGTCCTGTTTCATTTGTAGAGATTGTTGTTTCACAATTGCCTATCACAGTCGTCACTCCCATTATGGTGAATCTGCAGTGAACCGACTAGCTAATCATCTCTTCTGTTTGCTATTCAATAGGTCTTTTTGATAATCGCGAGTCCACCCAATCGCCTGGTCTGACGCTTAATCTTTCGTCAAACAACCCCTTTCGCAACCGTGCGGCCTCGCCTAACAGTTTGGTCTCCCCTCCTCGTTCTCCATTTGATGACCCTCCTCCCCGACCTACTTCGAGAAACCCTTTCCTCGATAATCCATCTACCACTACTGCAACTGCGAATTCGTCCGCAAAGATGTCATCAGCTAAAGAGCACAAGTCTTTCACCGCCGAAGATCTATTTGTAAGTTGTCTGCGATGCACGCACTATAGTATTCAGGTCATCGTCCATTATGCAGACTACTAACAATCATGTTTGTAGGATAACTTGACGCTTGACGATGGCAGCAGAGATGCGAAAACGCGACCGGCTCCTAGCCGACCGGCAAACCGCCCTTCAGGACCGCCTCGTGGCGAAAACAATCCTCCCCGTGGTCGCGGTGCGCCACCTACCTCGTCTCACAGGCCAACCCGGTCGCAAGAAGAAGCTCTAAGAGCTCGTCGAATGCATAGCACCTCAAACGCAGGGGAGAAGGGCCTCTCTAGTTCTCCCAACAGGAAACAGCCAGATCGCCGACCTCGTCGCAATAGCGATTCTTCGATGATCGAGAAGCCTTTGACGGAGGAGGAGAAGAAAGCACGCGAGCTCCGACGCAAAGAGCGTGAGCGACGCCATCGCGAGGGCAAGGACAAGGACAAACCTCGAACAGGTCGAAAAATCGATATTATCGATCAGCTTGATGCTACGAGCATTTACGGAACAGGGCGTATGTATTCACAGTGTCGAGCTTTTCTAGCTCATGTACTGATTGATCCTACCTAGTATTTCACCACGATGGTCCATTTGATGCATGCAACCCGCACCGAAATCGTAAGGGCAGTCGTCGTGCGCCTATGCAAGCGTTTGCCAAGGATTCTGCCAACAATTCTATCGGAGGCTCGGGTCCCATAAACAGGAGACCTGATCACTTGCAGTTCATGGGTCAAGAGCCCCATGATGTCTCTAACATGTATGGGAACGTTAAGGAAAGGCCTGCAGGAAGCAAGGGCGAGGCGACCTTGTTCGATCCGAAGCAGGCAAACGAATTCGTCGTTGGTGAGGAGACACTGGGACTCGGATCTTCTACCTTCTTGGAAGGTACACCAGCGGCACGTGCTGCGATTCAGCGCAACCAAGCTGAAACGGCTCAAGAGGTCTTGGAGCAGGGACTAGGCAGAAAGAAGTCAGTGGTGCAGCGCTTCCGAAGCATCAAGCGCGCTCCGCGCGAGCCTCGTGAATTTAACCAGGATGGCGACCGCTACACCCCTAGGACAGGCGATATGCCTACTAGCAGTAGCGCTGGCGAAAGGAACCCGTTCTTTGCAGAGTTCGACGGCAAGGCAGAGGAGCGCATTTCTGTCAAGCGTAAGGATTCGAACCCGGCATCTCCCGTGACGCCCCCGGTGCCTAGCCTTGATCGCCGTGGGACCAACGATGGAGCAGGGTCTCCAGACGGCGCTAGACAGGGCAATGGATTCATGTCGCGTGTCAAGAGCTTGAAAGGAGGGCGACGACCGCGACCGGAGGTTCCCGGCAGAGATGTTCCTCCTGCCCCCGGCGTGGCAATGTGAGCTACGTAAGAATTGGTGCACTATAGTGCTAAGAAATATTTTTCATGAGGTAGTCGACATTGGTAACTACGTCTTCAAGTTGAGGTTGTCTTGATGTTTTGAACAGTAGCAGAGCTCTGTTACACTTGGGGTGCATAACGTGTTTAGTGCGACAAAGCTTATGATGAATATGCTTTCCGACACTTTCCTCTTGAAAATACAAGGTCAATATGTCTGGGAGACGGGACGTGGAGAAAGCTGTCAGGAGCCAGTCAACTGCAGCATGGACACTCACTTTATAAGTCTCGGCTTCGTGTCAGGATAGGTTAGGTAGTTTCTTGAGTTTCTCTTACATTCCTAAGGGAGAGGTAGCAAATCTAGGTAATCTGAGCATAGCTAGCGGGAGTGGCAAAGGCGCAATGGAAGACGGGAGACGGGAGAGACTTTGCCGGCGGTCCCTAGGTGAAATTCATGCAGATTGAATTGAGCGAATTGAGGCTCGGCTATGCGGTGGTGCGTGGTGCTGATATCGGAAATATGCTGTCTTAAGGATTATGACATTCGCTGTATAGTATCTCCACTTCGGAGTACCTTCATAATATATTTATAGACTTCGTTGTGCGACTTGAAATTCGTTGTTAATTAATACACCATGGTTAGATAATTCGTTACGAAACCCTGCAAGAGAAACATGTTAATTAGGTACCTACCTGTGCACTATTACTCGACTTGTACCATCTTAAATTTAATAGTGTTAAACTTCTCTCTCGCAACCTAGGAAACTTAAGAGGAATGTAGAGTACCTCAGTCAGTAATACGAAAATATGGACCAAGGTATCGAGAGACCACCGGCCTCGCAGACCAGCTCTCACTTCCCACTTTTAGAACCCATCTCGGGCGCTACTCTATACGAGCTCGAGTCAGCGCGCCGCGAGACTCTTAGGCGTCGCGGACGAATACGGACTGGCTGCGTCGAGGTGGATGACGCGGTGCTGCTGGGCGGCTTAGAGCGCGGGTCCGTCGTGGGGGTCAGTGCTGAGGATATTGAGTTCGGGCTTCTGGTGAGTTCGACCAAACGCGTCCCCGAGTTCTACCATGACAAAGATGGGGGATTGACGGTTGGTATGGGATAGGTCGGGCTACAGACCGTGGCGCATACGATGGTGTTTGAAGGTGAGAGTAGGCAGAGAGCGGCCATCGTTACTACGTTGACGCCGGCGGCGATACTGCCGGCGCTAAGGGATGTCATTAGAGCACAGGTCCAGGTTGCTTTGGGCCCGACGGCGAATCAGAAGCAGGAAGTTGTGAATGCGGAAGTGAGACGCTGTCTTGAGCGGATTTCTATCTCGAGGGTTTTTGATGTCGAGGGCTTGTGGGAGGTCCTTAGTGAGCTTGAGACGCCGCCTCTTCTTGGGTGTGAGACTGCTTCTAAGGAAAAGGAAAAGGAAAAGGAAAAGGAAAAGGAAGAAGAGGTAGCTTCTACTACGGCTACTACTGAAGACAAGGGGGGTTCAGTCCACGTCAAGCCGCCAGGTTCGTTCTCGCCAGACATGTCAAACGAAGAGGGTAAGGATAAGGATGAGAGAGTAGAGGGTATTCCCCCATCACCGCCGCACAAGACCAAGCGGATGGAAGTGGCAGACAGCGAAGACGAAGAAGAGTTGAGCCTATCGCCACCGTCTCTACCAGAGCAACAACCACCCGCTCATCCTCCTCCATCCTCTCCTCCAAAACCCCCTTCATCTCCTTCCCCTCCTCCCGCTGTACCAACCGCACAAGCCACTACCACTCCAAACCCAGTACTTGCAAGCAACCAAGAACATCACTCACACATCCCAGACCTAATCCTCATAACGCATTTCTCAACCCTCCTCACAAACCTCTTCACCCGCTCCGCAGACAACAAGGCCGCCGCACATACTACCCTGCAACTACTGTCCTCGCACCTGCGGTATCTGGCCCGCTCGGGTGATGGCCCGCTTGTTGTGCTGCTTAACAGTACTACTGTTACCTCTGTGTCTACGTCCGGGTCTGCTGGGTCTGCTGGTACTTCTCGTATCCCGCCGAACCTCACTTCGACAACAGCAGCAGCAGCAGCAGCAGCAGGGGCGGCGGTGAAAGACCGGCCCTTAGAACCCACGCTTCGTTCTATCTTCCTCCCGGCACCTCTGCCTGGGATAGGAGTAGGGGGTGGTAGTACTGCTACTAGTAGACGGCAGAGTAAACCCGCGTTCGGCGCTTCATTCGCGCAGTTCCTCGACTTGCACTTGCTCTGCACGCGGGTGCCGCGGACGCGAGCTGATGCGGAGGCGTTGGTTGCGGGGACGTCGGGGCTGGTTTGGTGGTGTTGGGTTGTGGAGGTTTTGCTTGACGAGCTTGGGGCGGAGGTATATAGGGATGGTGACAAGGGTGGGAGTCGACATTTGGCTGATGGTAGTGGTGATAATGGAAGGGTATGGAGGAGTAGAGAGCAGCGATGGGGTGCTGTGGATGTACGTGGAAGGGTTAGGGTTGTTGATGCGATTTTGGGGGGCTAGAGGCTGAGATAGAGATGGAGAGGAGAAACCTGGAAAGGGGGGAGGGTTGATCGGGTTTGGGGGACTACTGATTACTGGTCCTGAAAAGAGGATGGTGATGATGGATAATTGAGATACTTCTTAGACTGGTAGTTCTGTTGCTATACCTATCTGTCTAAACCAACCCATCCCATCCCATCCCATCCTAAAATATTCATAACCCTGACTTAACATAATCCTCGTGCAGAAACTAGATCTAACGAACGACGCTTTCGTTTTGCATAATACTGCATACATATTGGTCAATAAGCGCTACTCCAATCCTCCCTCCCTCCCTCCTCTCTTTAATTTGCATACGATAGAGCGGCGTTCCCACTAAGCATCCTTTCTTTTTCTTCCAATTCGTATACTCATCAAGGGGAAAACACCAAATCCTTCCCAGATCCCAATTTCACATCCCACACTTACAACTCACCAACACCCTCCTCCTCCTCCTCTGCAGCCGCGCCCTCGCCAACATCCTTCTTAACAAAAGGCTCTAACCTCTCAACCAACTCCTCGACACTGATCTCGCCCTCGGCCTCCCCATCCCAAGCACCCTTGTGGTTATGCGGCGGAATCAAGACGTGGTCGACAACCTGCAGCACGCCATTCCGGGCGAGGCCATCCTGGATCGCGACGGCGACGTGTCCGTTGACCTTGATCGTGATGAACCCGTACCAGCGCGTGATGTCCACCGCGAGATGGGCGTCGTCGAGCAGAGTCGGGAGGTCGAGATGGTAGTGCTTGGCGCCCTTCGTCTCAGCGCCATCCCCCTTCTCCTCCTCCTCCCCCCCCTTAGCCGTGCCGGCGTCGACGCCATACGCTAAATCCAGACTCGGCGCAAAGCCAGCGGCTTTCGGCCCGTAGTACGCGTCCGAGTAAAGGGTCTCGTTGGCCACGAGGTGGTAGGTGAGGAGCGCGCGCAGGTAATGCAGGCCCTTCTCGGTATTGAAGAGGAAGGCATTGGCGCGGGGGCCGAGGCGCTGGAAGGCGGTGTTGGTGGGTGCGAAGAATGTCAGGCCGGTCAGCTGGTGGTGGGCGGCGTCGTCGTCGCTGTGGTGCTTGAGTCCGGTCTTCTCGGCTGCGAGCTCGAGGGTGGAGAATTTGGTTGGGAAGAGAGAGATCAATGTCTTGGCTGGGGGTGGCGGGACTAGGATGCTGTCGACGCCGTGGACGACGCCGTTGGAGGTGTACTGGGTGAGGGGAGGGGTGTTAGTGTGGTTTTTTGGAATAGGGGGTGGGGGAGGTTAAAGGGAAGGGGAGGGAAAGGAGAGGATAGGAGAGGGACGTACCAGGTTTGCGTAGACGATCTTGCTGAAGAAGTTCAGCTTCACACCGAATAACCCAACACTAACCCGTAGTCGCTGGGGACGTCCACCAAGCGCCTCCTCTTCCAGAGCAGTGGGCAGGGTGTGGTGAGCGAGTACGCGGCCGGCGGGGTAGAAGTCGGGAACGACGTGGTACTTGATCAGCTTCTCGAGGAACTCCTTAGGCGGCTTATGATCGCCGTCATGGTGGGGGATCTTTTCGAAAGCGACATCCGTAGGAATGAAAGCGGTGATGTTGGCCGAGGTGCTGTTAAGCTTCTTAACCAGATCCGGGTGGTCGTCGATCAGAGCCGCGAACTTCTTGCTGTAGTTCGAAGCCTTGATGGATTGGTACACCGTCAGATTCGTGACGTGCCAATGCCCGTGGCCCGGGACGGCGTAGTCGGACGGCGCGAGGAACTCCGTAATCTCGGAGCCGATGCCAAACTCTACTTTGGGGAGCGAGCTGCTCAGCTTGCTGGCCTGCTTCTCGAGGGCATCGAGGGCGGTCTCGAATGTGTTTTCCGCAGATGAGAGGAAGTCGTTGAGGCTGTGGGTGTGGTCCCACCACGATGACACGGGCTTCTCTGCCTGCTGCTCGGTCTCTAAGACGAGTTGTTGGGCAGTAGCTTCATCGGGGACCACGAACGCAGCGGCTGTGGCCGCGAGGGGCAATAGAGTAGTTGAATATCTCATCTTGTCGGTGGATAATAGCCTTTACCTTTAGAGAGGCAATTGGAAAGCCCGGGATCTACGGAAGTGGCCAACTTATATATATAGGTAGTTATAGGTGCCTATATATATGTTTGGCTCGGAAGCCCGGGACTTATGAATTGATGTGATGTCTTTTACTATAATTGATCTCTGGTGGCTACTGACGTCAAGCCCGTATAAAACAATTGAAAATCTCAAGATACAAAAGGGCCCAGAAATTGATCGTGTTCTACACGCAGTTGGGATGATAGAAAGGGAAGAAGACGACGGATGTTCGAACAGTGAAGACATTCGACTCTAATGCCTGCCTACCTCTCGCCTCTAGATGCCTTGCCCTATTAGGCAGCGCTTTTCCATTGCAGCGGCGTAAGGTGATTCCTCCTTGTGTTCGCGTCATGATTGTTGGCTGAAAGACGCCTTACGTATTGCGTTTCCGACGAATTGTTTTCTTATTGGGTGGTTCGGCCGAGTCTAACTAACGTTAGGCGGGACGAGACCTTCTCCTATCCCTGTCGCGGAGTTTAGGAGATCGATCGGTCACTTAACGATCCCGTTTTCCGATTTGATAGTCTTGATTGATCAATCTTTACAGAGCTGTTAGGTAATACACAAGTGACTACCTTAGTATGTACCTAAGTACCTTAGGTGGCTTACATGTATAAATCAAATTGTTGTTGAACTTATTATCAAACACAGTATTTTTAGTGTGATCCTTCACAGCTTCTTTGATGTTACTTTATCATTGGCCAGTTTGAAAGCTATTGTGCCCCTTTGCCTAAGCATTGATTGTGTGTTGTGTGACCAAACAATGTGTTAATATAGATATCAAATTTACTTCCTATTTATCCTCACTGTCTAACCTATACACGTACCTAAGCATACCTACATATATACTCCCTAGTCCTATAAATTAGTCCTACTTATTTCACGATTAAACATTAAACCAACCTTCAAAGCCATTGATAAATCGATAAATCTTTCTTCCAAGTCAGGTTTTAGAAGAACAAACCGCCAGACTTCATAATGGCTCATCCATCCCTCCTTCAAATCCTACAGTCAGGTGAAAGCACCACAGCCCAGTCCAAGTTTTCAGAAGACGAAAAGAACCGTTATAAGCAATGGGCCACTCCGCTCACGCGTGCCGCCATTGGCCTCGCATCCTGGTTACCGGAAGTCGACACCGCGGCGATCGTCGAGTTCGTTGAATTCCCCAAGATACAGCTGGCTGTATCTAAATTTGAAGGTGAATATTGGTCGCAGGTCCCCGAGTTTGACAGCATGCACCGATTTATCTCCAGTAGACAGTTTAAGAGAGCCGCGGTAAGCTTCCAAGCTTCCCCCGTAGTCGACTGCCCGGATCTTAAATTCAGAACTCTGCGCCCAGAAGGACCATACCACCATATTGCGACCTTCATGCGGGAAGTATTCACTTGGGCCGTGGTGGAGAGAGCCGATTTGGCCATTCGACCGTATTTGCTGCCGGGGGGTAAATACCAGATTCCGATCCTAGTTGGTACGCTCGCTGCTTATCTCTTTGTTTCCGGTAACGACTCTATACCGAGAAACCCTACAGAAGATAAGCTTGCCTCATCTTCGCAGACCCAAAAGCTGCCAGTGTATCCGGAATGGCGGGCCCGTCACGACCTTGAGGATCCGGAAGCTTCTCGACGCTTCCTATACTTATCTTATGAGAATGCCGATCGATATCGCGTACAGCAGGAGTATAGCGAGGCTGGATGGCTGGAGGTCTTGATGCGAGAATGGGAGTTGTAATCCATACGAGGTACTCAAGAAGGAGTAAAAGCGAATAGGTGAGTCTGCGTAAGGTTGGCGACCCCGTTCTCTTCTAACTACCTATCTACCTTCTCCTAAGCCCTGTATTCATAGACCTCCCTATGAACCTTTAATACGTCTCCCACGCCACCCAGAGAAAAATAATACATATGATATTTAAGACCTAACCTAAGTATCATCTTAACTGCCTAGGTAGGTAGGTACCTACACCTAAGATAGTCGATAATGAAATTTGTGTTTATTCCTCAAGTATAAGATGATTGCACACTCAATGATGAAAATTCCGTATGTCTTCAAATGATAACTCAATGTTCCTTTCAAATACTTGTGCCCCCTTCAGGATAGGATAGGAATATAAGTATATTCCCATATTGCTAAAGATAAAATACATGAATAACTTACCTAGATAACTTAGTCACGACTCGTAACTAACACATCATCAGGAGGTAGGTAAGTATTCAACTACTCAAAAACTCCTCCAATATCCGGTTAAACTTTTCCGGGTTTTCCCAGAACAGAAAATGACTTCCCCCCTCCTCCTTTTCAAATATCTCGACCCGACCTCCCGTCTGCTTCGCAATCCACTCCATACCCGACGCCGGAAGCATGCTCCCCCGCCCACCAAACGACAACGTGGGCACGTTGATCCGGGGAAACACATCCCGGTGATCGATCGCGGCATGGTCCGCGATCAGCGCCGCCGCGTTCTCGCGCGACATCTTCATCGACTGGGCGAGCGCCCACTCGATATCCTTGGGGTCCGCGTCCGGGGTGTAGAAGCTGCGGGACAGCGCGGTCCACGCCTCCTTCCACTGCGGACCGCGCAGCGCGTTCGCGATGTCGAAGCGCTCCGAGGGCTGGAAGATGGCGGCGGCGGCGGCGACCTGCTCGGGCGTCCAGGTCGGGTTGGCGGTCATGGACGGCGACTGGTCGATGAAGACGAGCTTCGAGATCCGGTCGTGCGGGAATAGGTCCCAGTGCGCCCAGGTCACGGACGAGCCCATCGAGTGCGCGACGAGAGTAGCGCTGCGCAGGTCGAGTTGCGTTAGCAGCGCCTCGAGGTCGGCGGCGAGCCGCGATATGCGGTACCCGAAGGCGGGCTTGTCCGACTCGCCGTGGCCGCGGTGGTCGTATGTGGTCGTGTGGTACTTGGTCTTGAAGTACTCGGTTTGCTTCCTAAACTGCGCTGCCGTCTGGACCCAGCCCGGGATGAAAACTACGTTGGGGCCGGAGAGAGGGCCATCTTGCCAGTAGCGGAGGCGGACGCCGTCCGATGTTGTCACGTAGCCGGATCTAGACGTGTCGGTGGCCATATTTTTGATTAACTTTTACGTGGTGTATATGCGGGTTAGATGTATGTCAAGTGTATAACTATGTTAAATGTAATCATAAAATATCAACGACGAGATGGGGTTCATAAGAACTACGTCCTAGTGCCTCCCCCAACTCCCAAATCATATAAGATAGGCACCTATACATATTTATAACTACACAGAGTTTGTAAGCAACCCAAGAGATAGATGTCCCCACCGAGCCTTTCTATAGGGAGTTAGGGGGTGTAGACCTGTTCTCTTAAGGCGGATGGATACGAGAGACCCTGTAATATTATTACGGCCCCCCGGCTTAGCTCCGCTTCCTTGCTTATGCAGTTTCTAGACTAGGTGGCAGAAATGTCATATTCTGGGTAGATCTTTGATAATCTTGACTAAGCGTTAGATATACGCGCTAGGTTCTTTATAGTATTAGATATTCCACGATGTTTTTGTTGACTTATAACGAAAGATCAGGATGGCGTATTTATTTACTATTTCTAGCTCTGACTGGGGAGGTAAACTGGGGGGCACTGCATTTAGGATGCCATAATAGCCCGGGTTCATAAAAGGTCTGGGAACTCCCCGTCAAATATACTATGTATAAAAGATACGTATTTCGGCAAAAGAATAGGAGTGGTAATTTGGAAAGATACTAAATACATCTAGTGAAAAGGTTTAAAACGTACAAACAAACGAGCTTATTGTTTCGAAAAATGTAGCTTAAGACAATAACTCTCGTAAATTCGGGCACTCCGGCATCAACGTACACCAGTAGTATCTACATAGGTAAATTAACTCAAACATATACAAATTTAAAAGAAGATTAACCATTGAAAATATCTAGGTTAATGAGTAGTATGTACCTATCATACCTTATATAGCAAAGACTTGGATATTCGTAGCTTTTTGCAACTAAATTCTTTAAACTCTAAACTAACTAGGTAACCATAGTTCTCGGGTGTTTTAATTATGAGGTGCAATGCTATAATTAGAGAATGGTGGAGTAGTAAGCTACTTTGGTGTGCACTTGTATGAAAATAATTTGCTTTCTATTAAGATCTTATAGATCTAAGCTATGGAAACTAATGTCTACATAATGGCCGTATCCTTTAAACTAGATGTATCTTCTTTAATCCTCACAAATACAATGAAAGATAAAAATATATCCCGAACCATCTGATTTTAATAACCCGACTTCTAGCTCACTTTATTGTATATTAGAAAAGGAGTGAGGGTTGCTTATGCTAGATCATAAATTAGGTCTTCTTCAATATTCTAGTATTTTATCAGTTCGGAAATCCCTATACATAGGTAGAGACCGTACCTGTTCAAATACCGAGGCCGCGAGGCTTCCTGCCGTCATAGAATTCAGTACCTGTCAAAGAGTCCCCGGGGACTACTTTTTGGGCGAACAGTATAGAATTCTTGGCAATAAGCGCTCATGTGATCAAAGGCCATATAGAAATGGCCACGGTCACCCCAGTGAGGCCCCCATGAGTTCCGAACAATAAAGAATCCACCCTGTGGGTATCTCTGGGGTATATAACCAACTGCTAGGAATGAATGCCAGCCGTCTATATATTCGTCTTCTTCTGCGCGTGCTGGCAATACTATAACAATATTAAGCATTAGACAGGAGAAAAGATCAACTTGGTTAAATTTAGGTAGATATCTACATACCCATCTTCCAGCCGTTACCTCTGCTGAAGTTTTCCTGGTCAAGCCAATTGCGCAAGTTCATCGAGAATAAGAAAGGAAAGCCGCTATTGAGACAACGTATGAGGTTCTGGTGTAAGTTATCCGTGCCGATCACCTTGTATGTTGCGGTATATTGACTAGCAAAGGACTTCGCACGGGCGTCGGGCTCCGTTGCTGCTCTGGCACGAGGGAAGTATCTATTGGTCCTCGTATTGAATTGGCCTGGTTCGTAGGGCCAATAGGCCTCAGGGCAGACACCTGATGATAGAACACGGAGAGCGTCCTCGACGGCAGTGCCGTCGTTTAAGTCAACGACTCCGTTGAATCTTCCTTTGTACGATAGTGAATTCAATCGAGCATAGTACCATATGTACAGCTTGGAGGGGATAAAGTTAGTTTTACCTGCCTTTCTCATCGCAAATTCAAACGCGCCGGCTACGGCCAGAGTAGCGCAGCTGTTCATACCCCTTTGGTCGTAGGCCTCTGAAAGATGTCTCCGAAGGTCAACACCCACGCCTGAACGACGACGTACAGGGACCGTAGCAGCCCCGTAAATAGAATTGCTTGAATCTGCGTAGTTAAGATAGGAATTTAGATGAGTAGGGTATTCTCTTCTCCTATCATTTAGGTCTTCCTCGTCCGGGTTGATGTCCACCCCAACCAGCCTTCCATATCTATCCGTGGTTCGCATGAGGAATGGTCTGGTAATTTGCTCGCTATAAATACCACGGCATAAGAAACTATCCATACATGATCAAGCCGATACTACTTACTCGACTGCCCGCAAATGGTCTTGCTCGCCATAGTTTGTCCCAGGGATGGTTCTTTGGTATATATTGCGATTACTATTACGAGCATGGAGGGCGGCGCAGGTCCCGTAGGCGCCTAGATTGTTTGTATGACTGAAGCACATTGTTTTGGAGCGATACTTGTGAGATGATGGGAATATGATGATAACAGATGCCAGACTCGAGGTAGTAATGACATCTATTTATACTATTTTTATTTTGAGTTTAATGTCAAGACTGTAAATGAGACATCTAGAACAAAAGTTACCTTTCGTATGTATAAGATGGCTACCGATGCGTGTAGCTTCGGTTTGGAGTCCCCTGAGGAACAAACAGGTTGTTTCCATCTCTTCTGGACTCGCCTTGTGGCATCAATAACTTTCTTAGCGAATGAGATACTATGTATTCTTAACTATGGCTACGACTTGCTCGTGGGTGCGAGAGGCGTGCATGGTTCTATACCTATCCAAGATTTTGTCTCACATGTAGCATAGTTTATGGCGGTCTCGTTCCGCAGATATTGTTAAAACCATTGTCCCAACGCTAGAAGCATAATTACTAGCAAATCAAGGTAGGCCCTATAAGAGCATCACCAGAGTACTCAGATGTTCTCCAAAATAGGTTTGCTATGTATTCCTATTAAAATATATGCCTAGAAGCACGCAGTGCATCTGTGGTACGGTATAAGGGGAAGAGTATACTCTCCTAATAGATTAGATTGCTTAGAGACATTATAAAGTTTCCAATGGATAAAGGGCGTGAAGCGGAAGTGTTGAGTTCTAATTACAGTAAATATTCAAAGTACTTCAAGTACTTCCTATCGAAATAGTATCTAGGTAGGTACCTATGATGGGCTCTTGATTGAGAAGTGTGTACGAAGTTGATTCATGTAAGTTCTCTTAACAGACAGACAGTCTATTAGGAGCCATCTTTGCTCGGGGTGTCAGGGAATAAGGTGGATAAGGAGTAGATATAGGGGTATACAGGGAATATAAGAGGCGCGTAGCGCCCTTGTTGGTTGAAAGGGAATAGGCATTACTGAATATATACACCTATCCTGACGGTCACTCTATGTATGACAACCATCCTGTGTCCCAATCTGACAATGAGGGTGCGGATCTGTGTGAAGATGTCTGGGGATCCATCGGAGTCTTAGCTTCGGCTTTTCCCGACTAGTTGATTTATAATATTATTTATTGTTGACATATAGCTTGGCTTATTGATAATTTGTGTTCTAATTCCTCCTCGTTTAGGGGTACTAGTCCACAGTGGCTAATGCTTGAATCGGTTGTAATTCGTTGGTTTATGATTACTTTGCCTAGGCAAGGTAGAGTGGTGAGAAAGGGACCCATTTGATGGGCTTTCTTCATGGTAGGCGCTCCCCACCACTGCAGGGGGATTATCCTAACCTAGGTATAAAGCAAGGTTCGGAACGGAGTTTATCGGTATATTCGGAAGACTTTCTGTGTATAAATATTTCCCCCCTTTCGACTTTCTTTTTGCTTTTTCTCGAGTCCAAATCCTTAATAACTAGTAGATAAAGAAATCAAAACTTGGACATTTCTTGCCTGAAAATGTAGGGATGTTAATGAAGTTTGAAGTCGATGGACTAAAATCGAATTGTCTTAGTGAAAAGAGACATTGTTGCGCGAATATTGATTATTATACCTGGTATTCAGATTAGACTTTAAATATGGCAGTGCTGGTGTTGACGTGTTAACATACCTTTTGCCTTTGGTATCTCCTCATTTCATTCCTGCGAGTCGTCGTAGTTGGATGCCTGGTTTTATGACTGCTGGCTAAAATGGAAAGATTCGTTCCTTACCGGGCTCTTGCACAAGTTAAACGAGGCCAAGAGTATATGGAGACAATAACACAGTAGCGTCCTAAGGTGGCTTGTTGGTAATAAATAGGGTAAGACCGCACATAAGGCGATTGCCAATCCTCTGATGGTGGTAAAAAATATGCGACACGGATGAGCAAGAAATAGGCGCCTTGCGATTTGCTTCCCCGCTAAGACTTTGCTTCGTATCGTGTATTAATGGCTAATCGGATAGTAGAAAGTAGCCTTATTAAGAATATAAGTCTCTTGGTAAGGATTATTGTTAGAATTTGCACTATCCTGACTCCGGGACATGATCCTTCAGTTCTTTCTTGGCCTGTTCGACTTGGTTCGAGAATTCCAACCAATACCTTTTTCGAAGTAGGGCCTCTTCCGCGTCTAACGTGCAAGTGGCATTAGAGATAGCAGTAGTTTTGAAGGCTGCTTGAATCTTTGTCCGGATGGAGTCTTTGTTTCTCTTCGGCTTGCTTCGTTTTTCGAAGCTGGTGGTGGGTAGATCGAAGCTTAATACGTCCAGGAAGTATTTTAACTATAGATTCATGGACTTGTTGCAGTTGGACCTGTTTTGCTGAAAGTAGCTTCAGTTCAAGGTCGGCTTTCTCTCCCTGGGGCTTCCCTGCTTGGGAATCTAGTATTCCGTTATGCGTCTGAGCTTGGGACAACTGTCGCTATAGCTGGTTGCAATAAGCTTCAGTTGCTCTCTGGAAATTGCCCTTTTAGGGGTTGTTTGTAAACTTAAGCAGGGAAAAGATTATGGGGGATAATCATAAGCTTCAGCAATGCGTTTGGAGGTATTGATTAACTTATCTCCACTATAATTTGGCTTGTGGAGTGCTTTAAAATACTTCCTCGTACATCCAATAGGCTTCAAGAAAGCCGCTGAAAATTTGCTGAAATTAAAAAGCCGCAACAAAGGCGCTTTTCGAATCGCTTATCGCTATTTATAGCGCAGTTGTCCACTAAAATGCCCTATAGTTATAGCGCATTTAGTGAATGAAATGCCCTATAATTATAGCGCATTTAGTGAATAAAATATAGGGACTTATAGTGATGCTTTGAAAAAAAAATCGTCTACTAATATAGCATTTATAACATTTACCTTATAGCTATTGCGACGATAAGGTTGGGAATAGCTTCAATTTTATTACAAATAATCTTTCCAAAAAACATTTGAAAAAGCATAGACCACAAACAGCGAATGGCTTATTTGGTTCACCTTAGCGCTGATTGGTCTAAAATATTATGGGTAATCCCCCACAAGCCACTCATACTAGAGGTCACCCCAAGGGCTGACATAATCCTTAAGTTTTCGGCTACGGAGAGATTTAACCCGCCCCCCACCCCGATAAGGCTAAGGAATTGCTGGCCAATCATGGCGTAAGGCTGGGTAAGTGGCTAAGTAAGTGGCGTAAGGCTGACAAATCAACGTAAGGCTGGCCAATTAGAGCGATCAAAGCGGAAAAATCTGGCCAATCAGAGCGAGGAATGGCTGGCCAATCAGAGCGAAGCTAGAAATTTCTTAGCGTGTTCTTTTTTACCCGACACAAAACCTTAAGAAAACTTAAGGCATTTCAGCCTGCTTATGAGCTAGGATGTCACGGGCCATAAGTAAAGTACGGCTTAAGTTTACAAACAACCCCTTAGACGCGGATCTTTCGGATTAGATTAACGCAGTACTTGTATTTGTTCGATATGTTTTCCGCGCCATTAAGCCTAACCTTCTGGTTCTCGTTCTCTTGTTCGAGGCTTGCGATACGCTGGATACGTTGGAGAGCCTGCTCCTCAAAATTGTTCTTCTCTTCCCACAAGTTCGCGCTTTGGAGTCGTAAGTCTTCGTATGCCTTCTCGATCTCATTCTTCTTATTCCAAGTATAAGCGCATCATTCTCGCAGATTCGCATAGGCTTGTTCCAGCTCCTCATAAGAGGGCTTATTAAGAGCCATTACGAAAGATACTATGGCTAGTATGATAGAAGACGGAGTTAGGTAATTGAAGAATAGTAGACGGCTAATTAGGAGAATTCGCGCTATATTCAATATTGATGATAGGTTAAGACTATAGTAGCCTTTGAATTAATATGGGCTGATCTTGTGAGGTTGAACAACAAGAGTTGATGACTGTTGACCATAAATTTAGAATAGTATTTGGAACTTGGGTAAAAGTATTAGGTTAGATATGGGACGTTAGGAATCGGAAGAATAAAAAAAAGGGTAGGAAAGATATCAATAATTTAGGTACCTAGGTACCTACGCATTGTGGGTTGGAAAAGAATTGTGAGGAGTAAAGATTGATACCTGGTGTTCAGATATACCAGCTAATGCAGACCTCAGGAATTAATGACTTATTCTAGGTACTAATAGTCTACCTCGGGTATTAATTATATGTTTCTTTAGGTTGGATAAGTGCGTTAAAAGAAAGGCAGCTGCAGAACCCTGACTTTATGTTTCTGCCTCAGTTAGTAGCTAGCAAACAGGTAATCAAGTGTACAAGCTTGGTTTTATTGAGATTGGGGCTTGCACTAGTTTGGGGGTATCTACTTATTGGTTATACACGTCAACTAGGATCTACTTCGTATAGGGTTTGCTTCAGTTGAAGTAACAACTGGAACCCGTATTAGGAGGTTTAGATACACATTATGATACAAATGTGATCGGTAGTAAAACTAGCACTAGTTATACCAACCCCGTGACCCAGGTCCTTGATGGCTTTCCTCTATGCGGTGCTCTATGATAGGTTCGGTAATGTTGAACGCACTGATGATATCACGCCATGTTTTCATATCAATAGAGAACACAGCTTGCTGTTTCTGGGCTCGATGCTTGGAGGCGGCTGTTTCATCCTCACGATCGACTGGGTCTTGAGTGATATTAGCATGTTGACAAAAAAATCTAGCACGAGTCTCAACTTACCTAGAGTTGGTAACTTATGCTCATCGAAGTCGATTTTAATACGGCCGTCTCGGATCAGAAAGCTCACGTAGAACATATTTTCCACAGTTTGCCCAAAGGATAGTGGATTTACGACGAATCTCAAGAGATCTATACCGCCCGTATCTCTTAGGCCGTAACGGTCCATCAGTTTTTGTGCCTCTGCATCGCTCGCACCGTGGTTAACGGCGTCCTCTACAGCATCCTGGGCTGTTTCCTGCACCTGCTTCAGTCTCTGGAGAATCTTGGAGCAGATAGTAGTAAGATCGTTCTTTTCCGATCTTTGTACAGCTTCAACATCTAGAACCTCAGGCCGTGTTTCCTGTAGATTGTTGGGTCTGAATGGGGCGCTGCGTTTGACGATTTTACGTTTCTTCACCTCGGCAGAAAGGGGACCGAGGAGAAAACCTGGGGTCGCTGGGCGTTTAATATTTGGAAGGCAAGCGAACCGACCAAGATGCTCCCAATTGAACATATCACCCTCATCGCCGATATCATCATCATCGTCCCCTTCATCCCCTAGGGCTCCCCGACCCGGCCTTCTCCGATGCTGTTGTGTAGCAGTCAGTTCTGGTGCGTCATCTTCCGTAATCCCAGATCCTAGTCTCATGTAAGTGATACACTTTGAGACGAACTCATCTACATCAACACCTTGAACAATATTGCCCGCAGTTAGGCGGACTGTCTTGCGGTATGATGCATCTGCTGTGCTCACTAGAAGCTTGGAATCGATGACTGCTTCTGTAGGTTGCTTTACACCTGACGACAGCATATTTGCTTTCCATAGAGTATCGTGTAAACCCGTCGAATCTCCTTTGAGATACTCATCATTATTCTCGGATAGATTTCGGAAGAGATCCCGGTAACCGCGGTGAATATTGCGTTTCTCTTCCATAGGTTGATCTGGGTCAAAATCTTCTTCCTCAACTTCGCCCTCAGCATCCGGCTCACGCGTACGCCGTCGCGAATTAGCATGCTCTGCGCCATTAGTCAAGGATCGCTTTCTTTTAGAAGCACTTTCGGCCGCTTTTCCTTTGTCTCGGAAAACTAATGAACTATGGCGACTATCAGGATCTGGCGAGGAGCCGGATCCTAGAGCGGGAGAGGAGCCTCTAGATGACATAGTTGAGTAGGCGCTTGAAAGGAATAGAACCAGGTAATGTGTTTGGGCGAACAGTTAGCGAACTAGAATTGCCGAAGTTTATGGATGTCCCATCCGCGGAGAATTCTAGTTGGTTTCGAAAATGACAATTGCTGGGATATGTCATAACTCCATGCGCAATTACACACTTCGCGATAATGAGACGCGTAAGTCGCGTCCTGATAAGCCTCAACGCGACTTGAAATAAATTGAAAGACGACGGGAACAGTTTGGTGTGGCTTATACCGTGGCTGATGTAAATACTTCGGTACCTACAACCTAACTTGTGTGTACCTAGGTGCCTAGGTAGGTAGGTAGGACCTCCTGTTTGAGGATATGAGGGGGACTTAGTATGAAACTTTACTAAAGAAATTTAATCGAAGTGCATGCTACCCGATTTTGCGAGAAGAGGATTCCTTAGACATTTATTCAAAAGTTAATATGAACCTTAGTGTTTAGAGTACAGAATATCACAATGCAGAGTTGCTAAGATCTACAATTATTGTGGATCTGGAGTAAAGTTCAGTGGGAAAAAGCGGCAGGCGGCAGGAGGTAGGTACATACATATGTACAGGAAGCTAAATGGAGAGGGGCACTGCCCACTTTAGCTATCTGTAGTATGACGGCAGGGACTACAAAGCTAAGCACATGCGCTCGCCATTTTCGTACCTCCTACTACAACGTATTTCGTGTATCGCGACGATACATCTGCCTTCGCTCCCCGCTAATAACTACCTACTATCATATTCCCATATTCACCATTTTGAAGTTATTATGGAACAAGCATCCCCATAATGGAACCCTTTTCTTTTGCTAGCTCGGAGTCGTTAGACCGTCAAGTCAGCATACGCATGTAAGAGGATTGCTTTCCAGTTGCGGCCACTATCGACAAACTAACGTATATCATATAGAATTAATCTAGAGGGTGATGAAACACCACATCTGTACTCGACATTGCTGTCAAGGCCCGAACTTAGACATATAGGCTCTAATCTGAGGTGTGTATAGTACATGTAGCTAAATAGTATCTCCTATACAGCGTTATGCTAACTTGAAGCTCGTACAGCCCACATTCCGATCTCTATGTTACTGTCCAAGTATGGGCTGGCTCTAAGCCCTTAACCGTCCCAATACAAACATCGTATAAGCCATTTCGTAATGAGAGAAGGTGTGATTGAATAGATAGATGCCTTGAGGTGGTTCGATACGTTGGCTAATATATGCTAGATGGAACGAATGGCTTGATCTACCGATACCATACAAATCTCTCCCGATTAACTCATATCTTGCAATAACGATATGGGACCTCTCCCCCACCGGCGGGAAACAAGCTCAGGGCCACGCAATTCCCTTTGGCGGGACGACACTCCCACTCTTCGACCAGGACAATCAGCTCCAGAAGGGCAGACAGAAGTGCCTAGTCCACCGCCACAAACAGGCAGACGGAAATGACAATACTACTACACCGTCGAGCATAGCGAAGAAGAGAGGTGCCTCGAAAAAAGATGACACCCTCGTGGATGAGGAAACCGAAGAGCTTGAGCGCCTAGAGAAACTATTCAAGAAGCACGAGATGAATGAGATACCTAGGGTTGAATGGCTTGATCAGCTTGTATTCCGAGGAACCGAAAAGCGTGGCTTAAAAGCAGCAAAGAATTCAGCCAAACCGTTCCAGCAACAAGGGACGCTAGCCACGGATGCTGGGAAGGATGGGGGCGAGGATAAAACTACCGACTCAGCGGCCGAAAATCCGCCAAGACCTGGCCCATCGAGATTCATGCTGAATGTTGAGCTGCCTCGCTTTGATTTTCCCGTCGTGTTCGCAGACCACGAATACCCCCCGCCGCCCATCTCATCTTTCCAACACCTTTCGGCTTCTCAATCGAATATTATTCTAAAACCTCCTCCCGAGGTGTCATATGGTCCTGGGATCAATGGACCCGGCGACGGAGGGAACATAATGGACAGGCGCATAGTCAGGATATATGACCCTGAAGTTGGTGCGCGGGATAACCCTGCAGAAAGCAAGCATAGACGCCTAGTTAGGAGTCAGCATCGCCACGGAATACTAGACAAAGACTTGAGACCTAATGCAAAGGTTCGCGATGAGCTTAATATGATCATGTCATATTCGCCCACCCATGTTTTGTCTCCGGAAGAAAAGGATCTTGTCTGGAAGTTTCGTTACCACTTAACTAAGGATAAGCGGGCTCTCACGAAGTTTGTAAAGTCCGTTAATTGGCAGGACCAGAGCGAATCTAAGCAAGCAATTCAAGTCCTTGGTAAATGGACTGATATTGATGTGGACGATGCGCTTGAGCTGCTCGGTCCTACCTTTGATAACCGGGCCGTAAGAGCATATGCCGTGGACCGACTGAGGAAGGCCGATGACCACGAATTACTCCTTTACTTACTACAACTAGTTCAAGCCTTGAAGTTCGAACATATCTCAGCTGACTCCAGTGAAGGTACTGTACGAGCATCTTCCCTAGCAAATTTTTTGATTTCCCGAGCTCTCCAGAACTTCACCCTTGGAAACTACTTTTACTGGTACCTTGGGGTTGAATATGATGACAAGAGTAATGAACAAGGCGAGGAAGTCCGTACCATGTACGCAAAGGTTCAATATGACTTCATGAAGGAACTTGAGGACCGCCCAGGTGGCCGCGAAACGAGAGCAACCATTAGAAGACAAGCCGAGCTTGTTGCAGTCCTATCTAAAATTTCAGCTGAAATCCAGGCTTCTAACGAGTCAGTCGCCCGCAAGGCCGATAAAGTCAAAAACTTTCTAGCAGATCCAAAAAACGAACTCTTATCCATTGATCCGGCCGTACCTATACCCCTGGACCCGTCGGTCATGGTCACAGGAGTCATTCCGGAAGAGACGCGGGTATTTAAATCGTCTCTTTCGCCAATCATGGTTACATTCAAGACAATATCAGGAAGCAAGTACCCTATCATCTTCAAGACTGGCGACGATCTGCGTCAGGACCAGCTCGTTATCCAGATTATCACCCTCATGGATCAGCTACTCCAAAAGGAGAACTTGGATCTCAAGCTGACGCCTTACAAAATTCTCGCAACTAGTACAACCGCTGGAGCTTCCCAGTTTATCCCATCCCAGACATTTGCTGCAATCGCTTATAAATATCGCAATAACCCTGCTCTGGCCTACCTCAAGCAGCATAATCCTGATGAGCGAGCCTATTTGGGGGTACGTAAGGAAACCCTTGACACGTTTGTGAAATCGTGCGCGGGCTACTGTGTAATCACCTATATATTAGGAGTGGGCGATCGACATCTAGACAACCTTCTCCTAACACCAGATGGGCATTTCTTCCACGCTGATTTTGGATTTATCCTCGGCCGGGATCCTAAACCGTTTGCACCGGCAGTCAAGCTCAGCAAGGAGATGGCCGACGCGATGGGCGGTTCAAATCCCCCGAGCGAACAGTATCTGCAGTTCAAACAATACTGCTTTCTGGCGTTTGCAGCGCTGCGGAAATCGTCGAACCTAATCCTCAATCTGTTTAGTCTAATGGTCCATGCTAATATTCCGGATATCAAGATTGAGCCGGACAAGGCGGTATTCAAGGTAAAGGAGCGTTTCCATCTAGAATTGAATGAAGAGGATGCGATTAGACACTTGGATGGGATTATGGAAGACAGTCTTAACGGCATCATGCCCGTCGTTATTGACCGGCTGCATGATTGGGTCCAAGCATTTAGACCTTAGAGTCGTTGAAGGATTGCGTATGGTTGGTTGCTTGGTTTGTTTTTTTGTTGGGTTTACATTGATTTGCTTAAGACGGTGCCAACGGCGTTTGATGACCTACCTGTGTCCAAGTTATGTCGGTTCCGTCCGATACAAGATACCCAGCGTAAACACGCAATACAAACAGTAGGATATGCAAGGCTCTTATGTGAAACAGACATGCGGAAAGCTGCAGCCACAACGTGAAAAAAAGAACCCGTTTGCTAAAGGTCTTGGGCGTCTGGGAAGCGGTCTCGTCTTATACCTTGGCTGTAGCCACTAGATATATGTAAGGAGGTTGGCCGACGCTATTTGCGGCATGGGCTGGCTCACGTATTGAACTGAGCATGTCGTTCAGCCTATCAGCATTGCTTCCAGAAGCCATCGTTAGCCCTGCTACCGTCATACGTATTGAACGATCGGTGCTTGCGGATGTGGAGTCTTGGCATCACCCTTCTCCAAGTCTTTGGAGTTACCCTAAGTCCTTTTCCCCCTTTCTTTTCCCCATCCTCGGTGTCTTGATACCTACCTCATAGGTACATATGTATCTAACAATAGTCATATGAATTAGGTACCTTACTTTATCGACATGTGGCTCCTTAAGATAGTTACACGTCGCATCTAATACGCGGAATATAAGCTGAGTACCTAGGTACGTATGCATATTACCTGTTTAGATTTGATATTTTCTTAGGTGCGAGATGAAATAGAAATCTATGAGAATGCATACCTACTGTCCGTATTCTTCGGATATGTAGTACTTATGAGGTACCTTGGATATAATGTTTACTGGAGGCGCAGTTGACTACCGGTACATAAAGCGGGGGCTGGTCGTGATATTTCATACCTGGAACTCCATACGTGGGCACCTCGTATTATCTTTAAAAATAAAGTAAGCTTAAGGTTAAACATTGGGACCCACGAACGAATTGATCTTTATACATGGTAGGCAAGACTGTTCAATGGCCTAATATTGTTTCTTGTGCCTAAGCGTACATGTGCCTCGTACAACTAAGACAGGTACCTATGTACATAGGTATATAGGTACTTGCATAGAATGGGGTTGTGTAGGTAGGTAGTGTAAGTTCAATCCAAACTTCATCCAAAATAGGTTAATACGACTTTTCCTTATCGGGGTTATCCCCACCTAGCTTTGTAGGCTTAGTCGGTAAATCTTTCCTACATGGTACCAATTCTGATCTAGCTTTTAGACTAAAATCCACGTCTAAGCCATTGTAGAGAAATCCAGGGACCTTTCCGACCCTTCAACATCACGTTAGGTTTTTAATCAGCCATTGAGAACAAGATACCTTTATCCCTGGGCTTCTATTCCCTCGAGTTCACATATTTAACGACATTCAACGTCGCTCACCTAGCAAGTTGATCTGAACTGAGATTGGCGACGTAAAATCGCATAGGTCCCATCTCGCACAAACCCGAACCCAAGGTTTTTTGTTTTTGTGCACGGTCTCGAAGCACATCATTTCATTTTAAAGAGTGACTATCTACGAAGCTACGAAAGTACACTAAAGGTATCCCAGCCACAACTTCGCTCGCTCTCTCGCTCGACACCCTTGATCCTAGCAATCCTAGGTCTGGCCTGACCTCCCTCTTTCTGTCTCTCCACCCAGAAAACAGAACCCACCGCGCCGCTGGCTTTGTTTCTCCTACTGCTTTGGACCTCTCGCTACTCTGTCAATTGCATTTTGACTTCGAGCTTATTTTTTGACACTACCAATCGCGTTGCGTCGGGATGCTTTTGACTCTCCCCTCGCTGAAAACGCCTAGTAAACAAAACTCCGTACTTTTCTACTATTGAAAACTTGCGATCATCTCCGAGCCCGTCAGATCTCTAGGGGCCACTTTCCTCTCAAGCCCCGTGCGTTCACGGTTCGTACTATTTTCTTTTCACCCCCCCTACCAGCTCTTGCGCTAGGTTTTCTTTTGGTAGTTTTGTTCTCGATACACTTATCCTGACTTAAGACGTCCAGATCACTCCACAGTCGATAGCGAACCGTGTCCGACTTCGTTCCTGACCTATTTCGTCAGCGCATTCGTCCAGCTCTAATCATGTCCGCCACAAGTAATGGCGCTTCGACGACATCGTCTGCCAAACGTTTTGAGCTTCCTGCTCTGGACTTCCACTTTGGCTCCCTAACCGACGGAACCGATATTCCGCCGCCGCCTCCGTCGCCGCCGTCGCCTAAGGAAGAGGTACCGTCACCTAAGTCACCCAAGTCACCTAAGGTAGAGGTACCATTGCCCAAGGAAGAGGTTCCGTCGCCGCCGAAGACGCCACTCCGGGAGGAGGTCGAAAAGAAGCAGGAAACAAATGGTGCTGCTAATGGTCACGGTACATTCCCTATCAAACCTGAACTTAACACTACCCCGGCCAATATCGGCACGAAGCGCCCAGCAGAAGATGGTCCCGCGTCGCCCGTGCCGTCAAATCGTGGAAGCCTTAGACGCCTGCTTAGCAGAACATTATTGAACAATGCTTACGATGAACAAGGATCATATCTCAGCCCAGGTACTTCGAGACCCCCGAGTCGGACAGCAAGTACGATTACGGAAGAGAAAAAATCGAAGCGCGCCAGCGGTTGGTTTAAACGGTTACGATCGAACGACACTGCCAAGAGGGCCAGTCAAGTATTCGAACACCCGATCGAGGAACCAAAGGAACCCAAGAAACCGGCGGGCCCGCCGCCGCCGATGATCCCGGAACTGAGCGCCCTTAAAACCAAAGTCGATACTCATCTCGGTGATGACCTATTTAAGGGAATCAAATAGGGAATTGTTTCGCAACATATGATACCCCATCTACGGCCGTGTTTAGGTTGCCTGCGTTTGCATTTCATGAGCCTTGGATATCAACTTCAAAACAGCCGTCATTGTTTTACGGCAAAGTAATTTTTTGACATTTGGCATGGAGATTCTTTCGAGGTGAGCGGAGGAGGCGTTGCTTTTGAGAAAAAGCTTTTTGGAGGGTGGAATATTAGATACCCAGCTCCTGCGCGAGCTCATTCATCGACATACCTTGTCAATTCTTTCTCCATCCTTTTATTTTTACTCAACATTATTCTTCTTCTTTTCAAACCTTCTTACGCGCATCATATAGGTGCGTTACGGCAAGAGCATCTGGAAAAGGACCGATGTATGTTATGTGTGTTACTCCTTCGCCCCCGTTTATTTATTCGGGCGTCCTTTTTTGCCCTACTATTCTTTTAGTAAAGGGGGACTACCAACGATTCGATTTCTAATGGACGCGGAATGCGGTCACTCCTGGGAGGACGGTGGAGGATTGAAAATATCTTAGAGTTGGCAGAAGGTGGCAAAGAAGTTACGGAGCGATATTTTTCATCTAACGGTCAACATTTACGGCTATGTGCTTATGTGTCACGATAGCGGGAGAATTCATATTTACCTCCCGGTTGGAGAGGATTACACCATTTTTTGTGAAATAGTGCATCTTTGGCGCGGAGGCATCGAATTTCTGACATTTCCTGCGTACCTAACGTACGTGGGTATTTACCTCTTAATCCTCTTGCTCTTTAGCATTTAAGTCTAGAGACGATCAGGCAAACCAGATCATATAGCCTTGCCTTTGAGTTATTAATATGTGACTATAATATGTTTTCTCTTAAGTGATCATGGTAGAAGGTAGAATTCAGTCCAGGGGGGTAGGTACATGCACATGCAAGTAAGGTAGAGGCTGAACTTAAACATCTAAAAAGGGGGAGCACGCTTCAAGTAGGTAAGCCCTAGTGAATACATATAGCTCTAGCTTGGGCCAATCGTAACGCGGTTCGGCAATGCCATGATAAGATATAACGTCATTGCCGAGTTCAGCTTCCAGAGCTCCGAACTTTTGTTATCAGTAATTAGCTCCATCTGAAACTTTGGGACTTTGATGTTTGTTCCACGATTCAACTCACAAACGCCTACGGCAACATGGCTAGTATCCGACCGCTTAGGGCGCAAGGAATAGTTAGCTCTTTGGCTAAGGGCTCAATTCGACCAGGCCAATGCAAAGTCAATGCGAAATTAGTACCGACGTCGCAGACACAAGTTCGGTATAAATCTGGACCGTACGGGTACACGCAAGCGAAGGCACTCGTGTTCAGCGAGTATGGCGAACCGAAGGATGTCTTGAAGTGAGCCTACTTACATCGACTCTCATACGATGATATTGTATAGGCTAACGAACTCCTCATTGTTTCATTTATAGATTGCATACACACTCCATTTCCCCGAGCCTCCCCTCCTCCTCCGTCCTCTTACGCTCCCTCGCCGCACCAATCAACCCCGCAGACGTAAATACCGTCCAGGGCACCTACGGTGCTAAGCCCACCTTCGGCACTCTTCTTGGTACGGCCGAGCCCTCCGTTGTCCCCGGCAATGAAGGCGCATTCGAAGTTGTCTCCTCGTCATCCCCTGACCTGCAACGCGGCGACTGGGTCATCCCTAAGAAAACCCAATTCGGCACCTGGCGCACACACGCCCTCGCCCCCGCCGACGCCGTCATCAAAGTCAAGAAAGACGGCTTGAACCCATTGCAAGTCGCTACAGTCGCCGTAAACCCGTGCTCGGCGTACCGCATGCTAAGGGACTACGTCAAGGACCCGGCCCCCCTGCGCGAAGGCGACTGGTTCCTCCAGAACGGTGCGAACAGCGGCGTCGGCCGCGCAGCGATCCAGCTAGGTAAGTTATGGGGGTACCGCAGCATCAACGTGGTGCGCGCGCGCGAGACGCCCGAGGCCACGCAGAAGCTGAAAGACGAGCTCACGGCCCTCGGCGCCACGCACGTCGTCACGGAGGACGAGTTCCAGGCCCGCGAGTTCCGGGACCAGTTGGCGGAGTGGACGCGCGGGGCGCGCGAGGGCGTGCGCCTGGGGCTCAATTGCGTCGGCGGCAAGAGCGCGTCTACCATTGCGAAGAGCCTGGGCGCGGGGGGCACGGTGGTGACGTACGGGGGCATGGCGCGCCAGCCGGTGGCGCTGCCGACCGGCCTGCTCATCTTCAAGGATATCCGGTTCGTGGGGTTCTGGCTCAGCCGGTGGGCGGACGGGGACGCGGGGTCCAAGTCGCGCACGGTGGCGGAGATCCTAGGGCTGGTGCGCGAGGGCAAGTTTCGCGATACGCCCGTCGTCGAGGTGCCGTGGCATTGGGAGACGGATGTGCAGACGCTCAAGGATGCGGTGCAGGGCACGCTGCAGGGGTTTAGGGCTGGGAAGGGGGTTTTTGTGTTCCGTGATACGTAACTGGAGAGTGAAGGGAGAGGGGAGGGGCTGAGGGGAGGTGTTTACTAGATAATGTGGACTTGTACTTAAAATATCGGGCTATCACGATGCTATTACGGTATAGTTGAGATAGTGCTCCATCTTTAGAGTAGTTTAGAAATACATGGGACTAAATATCTATCACCATGGCTTGCTAAAAGCACACAGGAGTTTCGCATCGATTTCTTTTTAATAGTTGCGCTATTGCTAGATGCATGTCTACAATCCTCCACCGTCTACCTTCCGGTCAACTCGCTGAACGCCAGTGCAGTTCCATGCTAATGAAAATTCAAAAGAAAAAGGAGTCCTCAACTCTTAAAGTAGGATATTCTCGGCTGGCTAACTGGATGGCTGGGCACCCGACCTAGGTAACACTTCGACACTTCCTATCTAATGGTTATCAAACGGAATAGGGGGATGTCGCAGTCTTCGAGAAATCAATTCCTAGGGCACGGTAAAGTAATTGTCGAGCCCTATACCGGATAATAGAATAGACAATGCATCTCGGAATACGCCTCAGACACTCGTGGATATTACGAGTTGCCTTCAGCAGCCTACACTTCTACTTCGGCTGGGTGGTGGCGTATGTTCTGGTCCACTCTTTGGCGGTTGCGATAGCCTTGTTCTCGTCTTCCTTCCAGCTTTTAGCAACATCGGCGGCTAGGGGATCGTCGGGGTTAGGGGCACCGAGGAGAGCCTGGATCGAGAGGAGGATGGTTCGGATCTGGAGAGCGGGCGACCAGTTGTCTAGGGAGAAAGTGTTAACAGATGCAACTTTTGTGATGGGTGGAGATGGAAAAGGAGCCTGACTCTTAAGCACATCCAGGCAAATACGTCCAAGCTTGTCGACGTTGGGATGATAGATCTTGGTCAAGAAGCGGATCTTGGGTGGGACCATCGGGTAGTCATCTGTCAGGAACAGCTCGAGCTTGAAAATGCCTCCTGAATTTTGGGGACTGGTCAGTGAACAGATCTATCGATCGCACGGAGCGAGAAAAGGGAGGTGCACGAACCCTCGTACGGCGATCCAGAGGGGCCGAAGATCTCGACATCGAAATATCTGAGGTTGTCCTCGTGGGGAACGGCGCTGATACCAGGAACACTGTGAACGCTCGGTTAGGCATTAAGACCCGGCAAACACCCAGCACGGGCCTGGACGTCTAGATCTTACGGTTCGGTCATCAGACGTTCCGTCTCTTTAACGATACGCTTAGGCAACGCCATCCTGTTATTCTGGTCGGTATGGTAACGGGGGGGGGATGAGAAGGACGTTGGGTCTAGGGTCTATTCGGCACGGGCAGCGCCTTTAACTGTTAGAAGAAGAGGAGCAAAAAAGGACCGGGCGAATGCTAACGAGGCTGATAGTACTCTACGGCTTCGCAAGGCGTATCAGTGGAGAGCAGCACAGGGAAAGCAAGTTTTGCAATCGCCCGTTTATATCAGCGGCGCTGGCGGGGGAGGCACTTATTTATTAGTGCTCTCTTTCTCTGGTTTGCTGCTTCGGAAGGAATTCCGGATGGGTGACAGACGGCCGGGTCGTGTAGGGAGATGAATAGGTTAGGTAGGTAGGTACCTAGTTAAACAAATAAAAAGAGAAGACTACGACTGATAGACTACCTAAGGTGGGAGGTATAGAGTTGCCTATGTAAACTACCTAGAGGTACTTATGTTTAAGACAATTCGTGGCTGATCCGACGTTGCGGACAAAGGAACTAAGACTGAAGACTAACAACTAAACCAAGTGGGATGTCCCCTGCGATAAGGTAGGTACATAGGTATCTACCTAAAGGACCTTACTGGCGGCCAGTGACGGCGTTTGTAACTTTGTGTCTTAACGGTATTTGCTGCCCCTCATTCGTCGGACGTTGGTATTTCCACACCGAAGAGTACCTAGGTTAGGTACTTATGTAGATTCCAGTTAGGGGTCGTGTACCTATACACTAGGTTAGTAATTTTACATAAGGTTACAATAGATGAGGGGCAAGTGACATGCTAGTAATTGCTCTTTACCTAATCCAGGCTTAATATTAAACTTGAAGTTGCTCTATCGATAAGGAACCGCGACGTCCTGCGTCTCCGACACCATCAGGGTTGTCTTCAAAGTTACATACTTACAATGTCACCTACATGAGATACATACCTAGGTATCATATCAATACATACATAGTATCGACCTTTCTAAGAGTCATAACGATGCCTCACAGTAGTCCTGTCTTATTCGTCATCTAGAAATACGATTTGTGCATCTGCTCAACCTGAGGAGGGATGACAGCGAGGTATACTAAATATACTAGTTGAGAGATCGTGTGCACATGAATGGAGGATGGGCGGTAGCGTCATGCGAAATCCATCGAGAATTCGATGTTCCATTAGTGGGCTCATGCGCTTCCACGGTTTAAGCAGCCATGCCTTCGAATTTTGATCGCATCTTGGATACGTCCAAAGAGAACGCTCCCAAGTCCGCTCACGACAGTGAAAGCTTTGATGCCAATGTAACCATTCATGTCGATGGACTGGTGGGATCGGCCACCATATCACCAAGTGGCCGTGACGTTGCCCTTGCATCGTAAGTTACAACAAGTATCATATCGACTTCATATTTCATATATGCTCATGATATTTATAGCCCCGAAGGTCTAGCCATCATCGACCTCGATGCCCCTTATAATCCACCCCGTCGGTTGAGTAGTCATGGACACCCGTGGCTGGTGGTCGACGTGCAGTGGTCGCCTTTCGCGGCCCGGGATTACTGGGTGGCCTCGACGGCCAATCATCGCTGTCTGGTTTGGAATTTGAACCTGAGGGAAGACTCTGCGACGGGGGCTATCGAGCACTCTCTCCAGGGCCATAGTAGGGCAATCACAGACATCAACTTCTCAGCCCACCACCCTGATATGCTCGCCACTTGTGCGGTCGATGGTTATGTGCATTGCTGGGACTTGCGGAGACCTAAGCAGCCCGTCTTAACTTTCTGTGACTGGTTCGCTGGAGCTACCCAAGTTAAGTACAATCGGCAAGACCCCAACGTGCTCGCCTCGTCACATGACAGGTGGCTACACATTTGGGACGAGAGGAAGCCATCTACGCCTCTTAAGTCTATCAGTGCGCATACCTCTAAGATCTACGGCCTTGATTGGAATCGTAGTAAGGCGACTAGTATTGTTACTTGTTCCTTGGACAAGAGTATCAAATTCTGGGATTATAGCGTATCTGAAGAACCGGAGAGGATAATCCGGACAGATTTCCCTGTATGGCGTGCTCGTCATACCCCTTTCGGTTATGGTCTACTAGCTATGCCTCAAAATGACCCAGGGAACCTTTACTTATACGATGGTCGGCGTAGTGAAGGGGAGGCCTTGGATGATGCCGTCGACCCGCGTAGTATTTTTCCTGGACATGGGAACCACAAAGTAAAGGAATTTCTGTGGAGGGCCCGCGGGTCGATATCGGATGACGGGTTAGACAATCGGGAATTTCAGCTCGTATCTTGGGGCGAAGACAATGAATTGCGTCTTCACAGAGTCGAACAGCCGACTCTAGAGTCCGTCGGGCATATAAAGGGGTGCCTGGCTCAAAATATCAACATTACGAGAAAGGGAGCTGCGTATAAGACTTATAGAGCCGTTGACGACCACGCTAATAGAGAAAAGAGATCGGCCACGATGAGCGATCCTCGTCCCGGAAGCGGCGGAGGTCAATTCCGCCGCAGTGCTCTTACTGTGGGAATGCAGACGATGTCATCAAACTATCCTCGGTCCGGCGGCACAATGCCAAGTTGGAAAGGCCCTTCAATGAGAGCAAAAACTGTCGCTGGGAAGGTAATCGATCGGAGCCTAGACCAGCTTGGTTGGATGAAAGGCATCACGATGAGCAAGAAGTCGGGCATTATTAGAGCGTCCCAGAGAAAGGAATCTAGAGACTCTGGTATGTTTGGGCATAACTTTCATGACGAGCATTGGGCCGAACCAGAAACGCTACAAGAAGAGATTGTCCGTGTCAACCAGCAAATGCCAAACGTTAAATGGGACAACGTAGATATGGACTCTCTTAGCCTCAGGGCTTCCCTTAAAGGTCCCTGGGGCACAGACGGCGATAGCATTTTTATCAAAGTCAGAGTAGACATCCCTAAGAACTACCCGAAATCAAGGGCCCCGAAATTTATGGTTGAGAGGACGGCTTTGATGTCGGACCAGACGCATAAGAAACTTGAACAGGAAATCCATCAATTGATAAGCCAGTTCTCGAAGAAGCGACAAAACTGTCTTGAGGTGGCTTTTAGTTATCTTCTCGGGGAAGTTGATCTCTCTAGTAGCGACTCACTCTTTAAAAATGTCAAGGACCTAGACGACGACTTCGGTGGACTCGCCGATGAGAGTTCGAGTGAAGAAGAGGACAACGATATTCCTGCTGGTTGCTCTGCAACTATGTCCCAAGAGCTGACCGCGAGCACTGAGCTTGATGCTACGCTTGCTCCCACTAATAGACCGACTATACCACCAATGCCGCGCTTATGTGGCGGCCGCTTCTCGAATGATGGAAGGCTGGTCTGTTTTTTCCCTACTAAGGAAGAAAAAGCCAAAATTTCCTTTTTCCCTAGTGCGGACTCTTACAGGGAGCGTCCTAAAGGGGAACCCAGCTTCGCGGGCTTTGGTAGACTCCAGCAGGAGTCAACCGCCCCGAGAAATAGATATACAAACGACGATATCTCAGCAACGGAGGATCAGTCCGATTCAGAAGATGGCGACGACTCCTCGAGCTCAAGCGACTCGGAAACTACGTATATGCACAAGATAAATATGTGGTATCTACCAGGTCGTCGTTTCAGAAAAACATTCAGCGGCAGTTATTCCATGCACTCAAGTGGTGGGGGAACGGGCATTGGCACAGGTACCGGTACTGGCACTAGTAAACGTCGTCCGGCTAAGCCTAAGAATATTATATCCATCTATAATGTTGCCAATGATTTGCCTTCCATGCAAGAATTTGCTCAAGAATATTGCATATTTGGGGATGGATCGGACGTGTGCGCCCACAACGCGACTGTAGCAGAGAAATATGGACGGTCCGATCTTGTGGA
This sequence comes from Daldinia grandis, assembly GCA_022432525.1. NCBI lineage: Eukaryota > Fungi > Ascomycota > Sordariomycetes > Xylariales > Hypoxylaceae > Daldinia > Daldinia grandis. The sequence continues at coordinate 657,944 of JAJKLB010000015.1, read as the reverse complement.
CGTTTGGAATTATGCAGCATTATTACTGCGAAGAGACATCCCCCTTGAGCTTTTGGGTGATAGCCAAGGCAGGGAATCAATACTCGTCATCGCGAAGGATGCTGTCGCCCGTTTCGGCGATAAAAGCTCATCATCTCCAGGCTCTAATACTGCCGCGCTAAACGGCCGGGTCAAATGGGGACATCATCCTCTCGCAAAAAGTTTGATCGACGATATTTTCTATTACTTCGAGAAGATGGCCGATGTACAGATGCTTGCTATGCTCTCGTGCATATTCAGCGAGTCGTCAGCTGAGGATAGCGTTGCGTACGCGGAGTCACACCTCACTCAACCAGAAACACCTCTTCCTATGAAAGCACCGTCGTTCTCCTTGGACTACTTTCCCACCGATGCGTCGCTTTGGCATTCTAGCATCTATAATCATAAGAGCCAAGCTAACTCGGCAATTTCTACCCCTAAGACATTACACACACCTGTTAATCTTGTCGGCTCGTACGGCTCAGAGGAAGTAACATGGGGCGGCGATCCAAAATCCAATTCTTACTCCTGTGGTGAGACACCGCCGACAATGACGCCTCATGGGCCGAACGGCGATCCGACCCAGAGCTTGGCCGCGTCGCCAGATAACAGGCTACTGAGTCGTGCAAATACTGCTCTGACTGCGGGCTTGGCTAGTTTCCCTAGGGCCTTCGCGAGCGTCGCATCAACATCACCCCCTAGTCGGAAACGCCTTAGTCCTGGAGAGACATTCCTGTCCAACCTCGCCCCAACTAATATTACCTGGGGCAGTTCAACAATTCTCGGCCCTGCGTCCGAGCCGTCGGGGACTGCGCGTAACTCGTATTCTGATGACGACGCACGGAGTGACGACACCTTACCTCTACTATGCTATGGTATATCTACAGAAATAGAAGACCAGTCGATATTCGACGATGATGGCTGGCTTGGCGTTCCTTTCCTCGAGCCTTCCCGCCACGCTATATATGCGGGCTACCGCCATGCGTACGCAGAAATGCTACAGATGTGGAACCAGCCGTTGGCTCGACTCGAAATCTTGAAATTTAATGTGCTCAAGGAGGGTCCCCTTGGGCCTCAAGCTATTAGTTTTGCAGGTCCGGGAGCTGCTAGCTTCCACGAGTATCACAACGTGGAGAATGTGAGCCGCAGCTCCCGTTCGCATCACGGCGCCAACTCACCTATTGTATTGGGTAAGAAGGAACTGCTGCAGTCGTTGATTACATCCGATAAAGGCATTGATGTAACTGGTATTTGCCGCACACATGAAACCCACCTAGATCCCATCCGGTCGACACATGCTAGCGCGTCACTTGGCGGTGCAGTTGGTACCTGCGATCGCTGCAAGCGCACGCAGATGCAACTATTGTGTGTATTCTGCAACGAGCCTATCGATGCGCTCTATCCCCCTTGCTTAGCATGCGGTTGTGCCAGCCACGAGGCCTGTATGGCGCAGTGGCATGACGCCGGCGAGACAGAGTGTCCCGCTGGTGACGAGTGCGACTGCATCGAAGAAGCGAGCCACGGCCAGGTCGAGACCTGGGCCGCGATTAAGGGATTCGTAGATCGGACAAAGAATCAGAAGCTACCGGATGTCGAGGTGGAGGATAAATATGACATCTACGGGCGCAGCTCGATCGACAGGCATGACTGGGAAAAGATTGCCAGCGGCGCACACATACCCCTTGCGGACGGACAGGGCAAGCCCCTAGACCAGCTGCAGCTCCAGAGCCCAATGTCGGCTGCTAGGATCAGCCTTGGTAATAAGCTGAGGAAATCTGCAGGCAATTGGGGAAGCACGACATCGTTAAGGAGGAAATCGGCTTCGGGGCCGAGTAGTAAACGTTAGGTGTATGTTCGGTGTTTGTATAGGTAGGTACCTAGGTAGATATGGTGTATGAATATACGGGGGAGGCTATACTTGATTTTAAAAGAAGGGGGTGCCCTTTATAATGTGTCCTTTTATAAGGGGTTATGAGACTGATTGAAGAGATTTGGATTTTAAGCTGTGAGTTGGGCTTCTAGGCGTGTTATCATGGTATTCTCGAATATCAAGCTCAGAAGTATATTAACTTCCCTTTAGTTCTGAGGACTCAACCCAAAGGTGAAATTGCAAGCTTGCTAAGAAATAAACTCGTATCAAATTCCTAACTCAATTAAGTTTCGTACACATTAAATCCAGCTAACTCTCGCGCACTTTTAGCGTAACTGGGCCAGGCCTTTTGACACTATACTGGTATCCATCCGCTCCCCCTTTTCCCGTGCCTTCGAAATAGAGAACCGAGTAGCTAGTTTAAGATCCTTGTGGAATAACTCCTTATCTCCCACGATCGTATAAGAATATATATATGTCTAGCCCGGGTTGGGAGGGAGGTGGTCTAGCACGTGCACATCTGCACGCACCGCGACGTCGGGTCGTAGTGGCAAGCGACGTTGCCGCTGGAGCATTGGCATCTTTGCGGAGGGTCGGTTAGCTTTCTCCTAGCTTGGGTAGGTACATAACCTGATCAACCTATCCTATCCTATCCTGTCCTATCCTGTCCTAAGGTACTGATCTAATGGGTAGGTCTACCTTAGGAAAGGGAAGGGAAAAGGAAAAGGAAAAGGAAAAGGAAAGGGGGGGTGGGAGAGACAGAGAGAGAGAGAGAGTGAATCTTGAGATGATGGTACGTACAAGTCTTGACACGGGTTGTCCAGGCCCGCGTTGCAGGTCATCCGCTTTGTTAAGGGCAGGCTGGCGCCAGAGACGGAGACGGAGACGGTAAGGAGGAGGGGGAGGATGGCGGTGGATGTGTACTGTGGGTTTTGGTCAGGACTAGTGGTGGGACTGGAGGGTTTGGTTTGGGGGGGGGAGGGAGGCTAGGTGTACCTTCATCTTTAGCTGCTATACTATAACTTTTGCTTGCGCCTGAGGTATGGGAAATCCGTGAGGAGCTGCTAGTTGGTATTAGTATAGATGCTAACTAGATGCTAGATGTGGCGTGCTGTGCGGCTCCTCGCTTGTTATTTATATTCATCCATACCTAGGTACCTATCTATACCCCCAGCCCTGATAGGTAGTTAGTTGCCTACTCAATACCCCCACACGAAGCCCAAGCAGCGAGAAAATGGCATGTCATAAGTAGGCAGGAAAGAGAACAGAGTCGCGTCGAGATGCACGGCGTAAATGAAGATCGACGTCTAGATTAACTGTCTGCGCGGGTAACCTATCTATGAAGCTTATCCTCCGGCAGCTCTGGATCTCGCTATATTATCCCACCGACCCTGGCATATATTAGGTACCTCTCGATCGTTCGTTGGTCTGAAGTATATATTACATAGGAGGTATGTATGTATGTATATACAATGCAGCGCTGGGAGTTCTGCCGAGGGAAATAAGGGGGAGGGGGGAACAATAAGCGCTCTATCGCTCTCTAGAACACTCCAGCCTGCTCTACTTTACTCTACTTGGCCTACCTTTGGATAGGTAGGTAGTTGCCTCTGTCACGTAGCAAACCAGGGTGGCGTGTCTATAAGTTGGGATAGGGGATATATTCAGTTTAACCGGGAGGCTGGAAGCGGCGTTGCAGCGGACGTCCGCCAAACTACTTTATGTATTCGGGGTCGTAATATAAGTGCGGCGCTATCTAGGTACTTAAGTATCTCGTCTACTCATCGTTGACTGGATATTTATATACCTCGAGGTAGGCATATAAGTGAATCGCCAGCTCATACGGATGGCAGAAAAGAAAGCAAGTCTCAATGAGAGAACATATGTTTACCTTAAACACAGAGCGAGCAAGTAGATGAAGCCATCAGGAAAATCCACTTATGACGGATATGCTGCGGAAAAGGTAACCATGACGTTGGGCGATGGTCACCTATTTGCTTTAGGCAATTAAGAATCAATTCTGTTGGGACAGGGGTTGTCTAGACACAAGCAGGCAGGCATCTTAAGAAATACCACTTAATCTCGGCCTTGGCATTTGATATTGTATAATACTCCTCAGTGACCGGTTGTGTCGTAACGTCTTGCTACGCAACCCCTATCTTCCCATAGGACTGATCATTACCGTGGAGAGATATCAGCAGACGCTCCTGTGAATACCGTCCGCCAGTCGCGCCGCCTTCCCCTCAAGCACCTTAGCCGACTCCTGCGAAAGACTCCCTTTACTGGCGTCCGTGCGTGGCCGGCTATCTCCCGTCGGCCTCTGCTTCTGGAGGATCGACAGGTCAACCTCGTCGTTGTCGATCAGGGTCTGTGTCACAGACACCAAGTCCGCAATCAGGCGGTCCAGGAGATCCAGGCTCATGGATTCGCGGATGACTATACGTAAGATTTCAATCTTATCCTCGTTGGGCGGAAGCGCGTAGTTGGGTATTATCCACTGGCGCGCGCGCATGAGTAGCGATACCCATTCCTGCTTGATGTGTGGGAACTCCCGCTTGAACTCGTCTGTTAGTCGGAACGACACAACTGGTAGCCCAGCCACGTAGTCCGCTGAGGTTTCCCCCTCCTCGCCGAGGACCGCGTGTTTCGCGCCCGAGACCACACTAGATGCGACGGACGCTCGACGATGGATATCAGACACGCATGTGTACCAGCCGGTTGCCTCGAGGCTCTTAGACAGGAGGCGCGCGTTGCGGAGACAGTTCTCCATAATCTCGCGGTACCCGTCGAAGCCGAGGTGAATTAGATTGTAGTACTGCACGATGATTTGCGCGCCAGGCCGGGAAAAGTTCAGTGTGAAAGACTTCTCGGTGCCGCCTAGATAATGTAGTTCAAAAATTAGATGCTGCGGTAGGTAAGCTTCGTCCCGCCAGACGATCCAACCGACGCCAGCGTAGACGAGACCGTATTTATGGCCCGACACGTTGATGGACTTGACTCGCGGAAGCTCGAAATTCCTGGACGCGGATATCAGCAGGACGTTTTTATAAGGGACCTTTGGAGTTTCACTCACCACTTCGGCCCGCCGGCTTGTGCATGAGTGAAGGGCGCAACGAACCCTCCAGATGCCGCATCCACATGAATCGGGATGTCAATTCCCGTCTCCTCCTGGTACTCGTCGAGGATCTTGGAGATCTCTTCCACCGGTTCATAGTGGCCGGTATAAGTGCTTCCTAGAATGGCGAACACGCCAATCGTGTTCTCATCGATATTCTTCCGAACGAGGTTCGGGTCCAATCGATAGTTACTATCCTTAGAAACCGGGAGAATACGCGCCTCGACGTCGAAGTAGCGCGCGAACTTCTCGAGGGCGACCTGTGCGTTGGTACCCATGATGATATTTGGGTTAGAAGTGTCCAAGCCTTTTGCCTTGCGATGTTCCTGCCAACGACGCTTCATTGCCAAGCCTCCGAGGTGAATAGCCTCTGAGGAGCCAGTGGTCGCTGTCCCAACTGCTTTCTCGCTCTTCTTAGCTCCCCAGAGGTTGGCAAGGATGCTAACACAGCGCTCATGAAGAGACATCATCGCCGGATATTCGTCATTGTCAGCCAGATTCTTGGATAAATTCTCCGTCATCAGCTGGATGGCGTTTGGTTCCATGTAAGTCCCTACGAAGCTACGGACCAGGGAGTACTAGTTAAGCATTTCTGATACTCGAGACCAGTGAGAGAGGCAGCAAGCACTTACCTGGCAAGGTTCAGATTTGGTTTGCCATCCAGGTCCAGTTCATCATGGATTAGTTGGTATACAGTATCTGCTGGTGTTCCCTCCTTGGGGAGTTTATACTTGGGCGCTCCCGACTCGCTTGCATATTTGGTACCGTAAGGTGTTAGATGAGAAGTGGCCATCGTCTGGCGCACCCGTCGGCCATTCTCGGTGAGGTTGGCGTCATGGAGGCTCTCGACAAGCTCTTCCGGATCGATCTAGAAGATAGTTAGTCTAGTTAATGGTATTATTTATGAGAATTCACTTTTACTGACATGTCGAGCTAAAGACATAGTATGGGTAGTAAGTAACCTGTACTCGTAGTTGATAATAAGCTCGAGGAACTAAAAGCCAAGACTTTCTTCGTGGGTCTCAATTTATATGCAGCAGGAATTGTTTACTTACTACCTACTAACCTAAGGTACTAAAGTCTAAAGAAAGTAACCCAACTTCTGATATGACTTGACTGTTGCTCACTTTTACCATTGTTGAAGACTTAGAGTAGGTAGAACCGTTGGTTTAATTGGAAAGTTGGACACCTCTATGACGAAGATGACGTAATTACTCCTTAAAAAGCCAAGTTCGCTCATTCTATCGGAGGTCCTCCGGATTGTGAGTCCGGCGCACTTCTACTGCTTCCATAAAGCCTAGGTTATATCTTTGCCGCGTGTTCAGAATATATAAGAATATAAGTATATATATATATAAATAAATAAACAAATATATCATAGGCCATAACGTCTCGATAAATACAGTACGATGCTACGTGCTGACGTAACTTGACATCTGATTTCAACAGATACCCCTTCTGGACATCTGCGGGGTCTAATGATAGTTTCGGACCCCTTTATGTCATAAACAGCACGATCTAATAGCTTTCATCGGAATAATTGAGTGTGTCATATTATAGTTATTTTCCACTATAATAAAAACACTATGAGTAATATTATAGGCCAGACAAACAAGGCGCTGCCGGGCTTACCTCTACCAGAGGGCATCGTGGAGGACTACATCGACTGCTCTACATCGTGCGGTCTTAAATGGCATATCCTTAGGGCCGGTGAGCCCGGGAAACCTCTCGTGCTTTTCTGCCACGGATACCCGGAGCTCGCATACTCATGGCGCAAAGTGTTGCCCGCAATCGCTAAAGCGGGATATTACTGCGTCGCCATGGACCAACGCGGTTACGGGCGAACCACGGGGTGGCCGCAAAAGCAACCCTTCGCGGCAGTCGACCTTAATGACTTCGTCTTTACGAACCTAGTGCGCGATCTGGTGTGTCTAGTGTACGGGCTGGGGTATAAAACGGTACACAGCATCATCGGCCACGACTTCGGCGGCGTGAGCTCTGCCATGGCCGCACTTATGCGTCCAGACATGTTTCTATCCACCATACAAATGAGCCATCCGTACCACCGGCCCGCAGAACCTATCCCTCCTCAAGAAAAGGGGGAAGTAAAGAAGGTAGACATCCAGGCCGAGCTAGCGAAGCTTGACCCGCCTCGAAAGCACTACAAGTGGTACAACTCGAGCCCGCACGCCGCCCAGGACTGGGAGAATCCATCGCAGGGCCTCGAGGCATTCCTCCGCGGGTATTTTCACCTGAAGTCGGCGGACTGGGATGCCAATGAACCGCAGCCCCTGACGAAATGGGGCGCTCAGGAACTAGCACCCATGCCCGAGTATTATATCATGCGAGCAGAGCACTCGATGCCCGAGACAGTGGCTTCTAACATGACAGGCGAAGACTATTCTAAGACGGAGCGGTGGCTCTCGCGAGAGGATCTGCAGGTATATTGCCGCGAGTGGGTGCGTACAGGCTTCCAGGGTGCGCTGAACTGGTACCGGGCGCAGACGGCATCGACGAAGCAGTCGGCGCGAGACATACTCCTATTTTCAGGGCGCAGAATTGAGGTCCCGTGTGTTTTTATTAGTGGGAAGCAGGACTGGGGCAATTACCAGCAGCCGGGTGCGCTTGAGGGGTATGAGGACCCGAAGGCTGTTAAGGAGGGTTGTTATAGGGGTGCAAAGCTTGTAGATGGTGCTGGGCATTGGGTACAACAGGAACAACCTGAGGTTGTGATCAAGGAGATTTTGGCATTCTTTGAAACGATATAATACCTGTTAGCAGTGAGCAATCTATTTGATAAAAAGTTCTCGTTTGCGTATTGTTTGTTTATCGGGGGCATTCGTACGAATAGAAACTCAAGGGGCCATCCACAGCGCATGAGGCAAGAATAATATCGGTATAAATTTATGGAAGTAATACACCCAGGTCTTAAAGCCCTTATGTTATCATTCAAAATAGAATAATTTAGATGTAAGCCAAGATACAAGATGATGGATGGTGGTAATGATAAAGATAAGGGGCCAGACAAGAATGATAATGAAAAATCAAAACAAAAAAAAAGGAACACACCACACCCCGGACTCGAACCGGGAATCTTCGGCTTATTTGGATCCTACACAATAGGAGGCCGACGAGTTAACCATTTCTCTAGTGCAGCTGTGAAAGCCAAGTATGCTTACCACTTGACTATTGCAGTGGTGATAGCAGCAGCTGTCACTATCGAGTTATATTAGGTAGGTACCTACCATGATCATACCAGGTAGCGTTAAGGGAGGTAACACGTCATTAAACCAGGGACGAGAAGCTAGGTACTTACGTACAGGTAGAAACGACAACAGGCAGCAACGACGAGCTACATACCTACGAGGCGATGAAGGGACGGAAGTGCCAGGTCACATCCCTACACGACAGAAAATATCTAGGGGGTACCTGCCTATCTGCACCTACCCGCACACAACTGCTCCACCTGGCTGGGCCTGCTTCCAATGGGACGCCCTTGCTGGACATCAGCTTGATTTCGAAACGTCCGATCAAATATATCTGATTCCCCCCAAAAGCAAACGGTAGCGGCAGCCGTAGCCGTGGCCGTGGCCGTGGCACCTTCTCCGTGTGCTAGGTCCAAGCTTTCGCACTATATGCAAAGTGCTTTTGTGAATTTGTTCACTTGGACTAACGGCTGGTGATATGTGATAAGTAATATGAGGTAGCTATGTTCATAGTAACTAATACCTATCATCGCAGGTTTTGGTCTAATTTCTCAGAATTGAACAAACATCCCTCCGCAAAGGTATAGTGCCTAAGCTATAAAACTCGCATTAGGTGGGAAAAGCGGTATTCGCAAACGATGCTAGCTTAGTATTTATATTATTCTAGTTTTAATAATCTTCTAATCCCTCGAGAAGATACCAAGGCCTAAGTAAACTTCTTATAACTAGATTTAGGTTAACTATTACCTGTTAGCTGTTGGCTGTTAGTGAATCCCGTCCTATCCGTGACTATTACGGTTAAGTTAATTATATTAAAACATTATTCAAAGAATTAAACTAAACTAGTTAGCCAATAGCAGGGTTTTCTGGCATGCTATAAGTGGCCACGGTGTGTTATAATACGAAAAGAAAAAGTTAATCGGCAATTAGGGAGTCCAAGTATAGCTTGGAAATAAAACCACTCTATTCGGGTTTTACTTATCTTAAGTACATTACGTACCTACGTAGGTAAGTGCGAACCCATATCTGTCGATTGATTATTCATTCTAATGGTTTTATATTCATGTCTACCCAGGAGGTTTGTCTAACTAGATCGCCAAAGTGTCTGCTGACCCGTACGGAGCTGGGACCCTATCCAAGATCTGGAATAGAAACCATATTCAATAAAGATGTTCCGTCTTGAAACACGGCCCGTACGTATCGAGTAGGCCGTGGACTCGCCAAGAACAACTTAATTGGCGAACCAGTGCCCTGTTCTTCATATTCAGCCAACTCCAGGATAGAAACCAATATCTCCTCTATGCTATCCTTGTACTGCTCTCTTTCGTACAACCCAATACCGTCTATCATACGGAAGACCGTAGTGGTCGAAGGTAATTTTCTTATAAGATATCCGAACAACTTGCAAAGCTCTTGAATATTTCACTTTCTCACTTCGTGTATAGACGCATGCTGGGTCAAGCCACTTGGATAGAAAGGGTATTATTGTAAGAGTTGGCCAATCAGACTGCGAATCATGGCCGGTGGACCTGGGTCTTCGTTGTATATACGTAAACTTTGACAGAAAACGATTCAGGCCGGTGTCCATGTCTTTTAATATCTCCCGGTACAAAGGAGAAAATCTGGTGAAATCTCTACCAGTATACCCTCTCCATTACAGCGAAAACAAAGATGTCCCCAGCTAGCTTATTGATCGGGGTCGGATGCTATTGTTGTGAGTAATTCAAAGAGTCGCTTTCTACTCTGTTAGGCAGCTTTTCAACTTGAAGGAGCCGGATGCCGGAAGCCAGGTACATATCTGGAACAGCCTAATCAAGAAACTAAGAAACCAAAATAATCACCGGCATCAACTGCGAGCGAGAATGAGAATACAACTATGTGCCAAGCAGATTGCTGCAGAGGCGAAGTGGTTTACAACGATTCCTACGTGGACCAGAAACTTACAGAGGCTCTTGTCCAGAACTTACTTCCACAACAAGCACCAGTACAACCTTCTCTTATTATTTACCCACGGCCCTGGCAAGAGAAGGTTAGTTCTGGATATACTGTCGCTGAGGACGAGCTTCTTACGATGACGTATCGTGTCTTTGGCTTCGTGCTAAGGAATCGTAAATAGGGTGAGGAGGAAGTTTTCACTTGCTAGTAGGTGGGGTCGTATTCTTCTTTTAGGTGAAACAGATGCATCCCTCGCACAGCGTGAACATAAAGATCTTACCCGGAATGTTCTAGTAGCCAGTGACATGACTCTTATAAGCAAGCCTAGACCCACATGTTAATAGTTGCTAGTTTCCCTTCGAATCTTGGAATACTATACTGGTGTTCTATTCCTCACCACGAATCGTATCGGCGACTTCGGCGAGGCATTTGCTTCACGTAGGTATCCATATAAATCTGCATTTTCCGGCCCCTTGACGAGTATAAAACCGAAAAAGTCTTCGCCCTCAACCTAAATCTTATCAAGGACAGGTTCAATCTCCAGGGTTAAGATCTCACCGTCGACGATGAGGCTATATTTGAGTTTACTACTCAACCCAACAGACTACCATACAGAGCCACTGTGTTGTAAGTGCTTCTCCATACCCTCTTCTTCTCGCCCAATACCTTTATGCAGATGCTAACCAAGTCAGCAGTCCTTTATTTTGGCACCTTAACTAGCACGAATCAACCAATCTCATTCGCCTCAAATATAAATGTCGCAGATATTATTTTCCCTGTTCGAGAACTAGGACCCGTTTCTTCTGTACACGCGCAAGCTAAACCGTAATGAACAGATCACGGGCAATCACGCCAGCCAGAACCAACCCGATATCTCCTCTCAACCGCTGTATCTAGTCTGATTTCACGATGAACAGAGCCCAACCCTAATCCGACTTCAACAATCGCATCACAATGGGGGCGATATTTATTTTTTCTTGGTAGTTATTCCTCATTCGTATCATTAATAAACCTTAGGTAGGTACCTAGGTAGTTACCTATATCATCAAGCCTCATTTCCTATCGTACAAATCCGCTCTTATTATAAACCGTATTCCTCTCTGCAAACCATGTACGGCAAAATGACGTGCCAAATAAACAAACAAATACCTATATCACAGGAATTAGATAGGTTGGGTACCTATCTAACCTAGGTACTTAGGTAAGGTAGGTAGATATCCTACCAAGCGATGCCCAGGGGCCCGCGGTTCGGCGGAGGGAAGCTCTTCTCCGCCACAAGGCCCACGCCGCGCCTTATGTTAGGAGCCGAGGGGCAGTCGCGGAAGGGCTTACAGTCGGGCTGGCAGACCGTACCCTCGGGCGGCAGCTCCCCGGTTTCGAAGTACTTCTTGACGTAGTCCTCGCGGCACTTTCCAGGCGAGAACAACGTGGCGTGGCCGGGGCTCTCCTGCAACAGGACACGCGCGCCGGCGTGCTCCTTCGCCATGGCGATGGCGTTGGCGTAAGGAGTCACCGGGTCATACCGGCTAGATACAAATAAGATCGGGGCCTTGGGCTTGCCGGGAGCGCCACTTGGATCCGCGGCAGGAGAGGTGAATGGCCCTGTGAAGCGGTACTTGGGGCGTACGCGCCAGCCCCTGCAAGCGAGGCGGAGCTGGGCCCAGGCCGGGCCGAAATCAGGAGATTGCTCTTGGATGTCGGTGAGGTAGGACTGGAACTCGGAGATGGTCATGCCATTTGCCGACTCCGCGTCTCCGCATCCGACAGCGATCTCTGCATCCTGTGTCCAAGTGTACGTCTTGGGGATAGTCGTGGGGCAGTACTCGGCTGATTGCGGAGTGCCGAGGCTGGCATATACAGTACTAAAGTCGCCTTCCATCCCTTTGGCTACGACATCGGCAGCTCGCGGGAAGTACTCCTGGGGCTGGTACAGAGCCTGAAAGATGATGGCGGTGACGTCGGCCCGGGTGATCGCTTCGATACTGCTGTTTGTCACGATCTGAGCCGGGGACTCGTCGAGTTGCTCTAGGAAAGCATCGACGCGGGCGCGGATATCGCTGGGACCCGAATCATCTGGCTTGTGAAGGGCGCAATTAGAACCGGCTTCGAAGCAATTGATGAAAAGCTGGTCGTAGTCCTCCTGAGTGTCTTGAAGGTTCTTGGCCCATGTCTATATATATAAGTTAGCTTTGTATAGGTACCGTAGGGATGGCTACCTTGTGAGAGTATGACGCTTACAGCTGTGTTGTAATCATAAATATCCACGACGCCTTCGAGAATCATGCGATCGACACGGCCAGGGAACATGGAAGCGAAATAGTTTCCAAGAACCGTACCGTAAGAGAAGCCCCAGTACTGGATACGAGGGAGATCTTTCTCCTGGCGCGGTTGCGTTCGTCGCGGGCCCCCGCGCGTGCGCAACTTAGCGCTAGAAGTACCGTTACTACTACGTAGCTCATCGATCTTGTCTACAATTTGGACCATGTCTCGCGCAACGCTAGCCGTAGACATAAACCCATGTATCTTTTCGCCCTCGCACAGACTCCCATATGCACCGAGTAGAGCGGCCTGGCGTCTAACGGCGCTTGCGCCACCGCTCAAGGGGCCTATCCCACGAAGCGAGAGCGAGGTGACATCTCGAGCTAGCTCGTCATTGTAACAGTCCGCCTTGGGCTCCGTGTATCCAACGCCACGAGGGTCGAAGGACAGGATCTCATAGTGCTTGTTACCGTCAGTAACACCCTGGAGAAGCTCGGCAGCTTCGAGCACAAAATCTACACCGGATCCGCCAGGACCCCCGGGGTTGACGATGATGGTACCACCAAAGGAGGGATCGTCCTCGGGGACCGTAGCCGGAAGCGCAATAACGGCCAAGGAGACCTCGGTCGCATTGTGAGTCGAGTTGCCAAGCCAATCCATAGGAACTCCTAGCTTAGCACATTTGAAAGAACCATAGCATTCAGAATACTCTAGTGATGTGGAGGGCCTGAGCTTGGTCCAGTCAAAGCTCGAAGTGCTTTGGGCCGTAGCGTAGCGCCCGGATGAGACCAAGAGGCCGGTGACAAGTGCCGCTGACTTCATCGTGCGCCAACCAATGCTTTCCCGACTATGGCTGAAGCACGGTGAATTAGTGTTTCAACTATTGCCGAGTTCACGGGAGTAGGCTTACGTGAGAAGCTTATATAGAAAGGAAGATTGACTTTATGTTTTGACATTCAGAAAACCAGGCTGGCCGTTGTTCTTGTAGCCCAGCAAGCTATGGCAGCATTGGCCAAACAGTCTGCAACCCACCCTACGTAATGATAGCTACTCCAAGGTTGTTGTAGGATTGGCTAAGCCTCGCCTTTGGACGTGGGTTGCATCGGCAGTTTGCCGATGCCATTGGAGAAAGCATCATGAGCGGAGAATTACATCTCCAACTAAGATATGCAGAGCCATCTCTAGGCTAAATCAAGCCAGGTGAAGGAATCACAGCATTTTTTTCCTTTTCCTACGTGCGTAGGTAGGTAAACGGCCGCTGTTATGCCTGTATTATACACTAGATGCTAGACATGTGATTGATATGTTTGAAAGAAAATCCAAGCCATGAGGTAAACAAAACTTACCTCTTAGCTTATCAGCCAATCACAGCCCGGCAAGCCATCGACTATTGCCTAATACGGCAGTCCCCACTATAGCAAAAGCTTCAATTCGTCGTTTCGATAAGACTATAGAGGTCCGTGCACGCATCCTTTTTCCAACGGATGATTTTCCATACGCCGTATTTTGACATGCTGATTGGGTTTTTAGAAATACCTACCTACCGTGGTAGGCAACCCTGCCGCGACTCCGGGCTTTCGCGTACTTTGAGTCCTAAATATGCTTAAGTTCAGCTGACAAACAATCCCTCTCCACATTGCTTTCAGCTACTCTCCACAATTCTTGGGTACCCATCGACGGCGCTGAGGCTTGAGTGTTGCTCATTGACTTTTATGGTTAAAGATCTGCCATCTAGGCTCGATGATCGACGTACATCCACACCTAGGTACATACGACTGGGCATAGGTAGGATTTATAATTAGGTAGCTAAGCTGCAGGTAGTAGGTAACGTGCTTTAGTTTCTTGGAGTAGTTGCTGCCCGGTGACGAGGAGGTAAGGCATAATTAACCATTGCATAGGAGGTACATATTAGCCACGTAATTACACCTGAAGCCTGTCTGTTACCTAAGCAGATTCCAAGGTGAATAATGTAAGCGGACAACGCGCCATCGCCACTGTCCCAAGCTGGGTAGATGCTGCGATATAAGTGGAAGCTGGGCAGGACTACATACTTAGAAAAGATATATGATGCGAAGTGAGGTTGCGTCAATCATAGGTAAATTTGGAGGAATTGAGCCTCGTGAAGCTATCATAGCCTTCCAATTTAGCGACTGTAATTGCAATTCCCTTTCTTTTGCCTTTCTTCACTTCCGAATACGTATACGAGGGCTAAATATTGCTGCAGCCGTAATACCGTACTTGATGGTATACTTCCTAACGGGAGATTTGCTAGACTACATTAAGTACCTACCTACCTAGGCAACTAACCATAAAAGCGTATATGTTTGGTATTACAAGCCGTAAATGATGAATTTAAGCTATTAATTCACTTTATCATAGTTAAGAAATTAAAGCACCTTTTACACGCTCCATGTTTAAAAGCCACAAATCTTGATTCAGTCATTTTATGCCCCTTATGACTTGTAACTTGGTAATGATGGTTGGTGTTTTGAAATTGCTGTTGTTTTAAGCGACAGACTTCAACATATACCAAGCGTATGGCCTTTGGATGTAGACCAGTTCCATACACTGTTTACAACTCTCGTGCGCGTTGCCCTCGGAATATACTATACTATGATGGTGGTAGTAGTGTCCAATATTGGTTCTTCAACAAGACCCACAGCCAAACCAACGGTTTTGTGTTATCCAATCCACTTGAAGGTTCACTGTTTATAACCTAAGATCAGACAGAGACACCGCTATAAGGCCATTGATTGATCATCATTAAACATCCTTTCGGGCCTATCGTTGTATACAACGCTATTTTAATAACTAGGTCTTAGCCAAAATTTTCTATCATCATCCGGTAAAAGAGCTGGGGGCTTTTTGTACACTCCAACGCATTTGAAATAACAATAACTCTTTATAATTCTTTCTTCTCCGACTTAGCTTTCCTTAGCGAACCGGGCGGTGACTTAAGCCCGGCGAACACCAGTAATGTAACACCCAGGATACCTAAGGCCCCGCCAGCGTAGGCAACCTCTCTGCCTGCCCACCAGTATACGCTGGTGAAAAGAATGGGGCCTAAGCCTCGCCCGAGTTGGCCGTAACTTCGAAGCATGCCTAGTTTGCCTCCTCGCTCACCTTCGCTAGCCTCGAAGCTGCTTAGCGTGTTGAGACCGCTGACGACTGTGGCTGAGGTGGTCGCCAAGCAAGTAGCGGCTAGATACAGTGATCCGACCGTGTTGATGCGCCCGAGCATGATGAAGGCCAGTAAGCATGCAGTGACACCGATCCGCACAGTGAGAAGCGGTGGAAGTCGGCGGGTGACTCCGCCTTGTAGGATCGAAGCAATCAAGCCCACAAAGCCCAGCAATCGGCCGTTCTGGGCCGAGTTGTACTGGAAGAGGTCGTACGTCATGAACGGTAGGGAAAATTCCATCCCCGAGAAGAACAGCAGAAAGGAGAAGTGTACCAAGTTTAGCAAAAAGTGAGAGTTTGTGCGTGTCACTGCGGCAGGCTTCGTGGCCGTTTTAGAAGCACCCTTTCCTGTCTGACTTGGCAGAGTCTCGGGCAACGCGAAATATAGGTAAACCGTCTCGATCACAATTAGGGACAAAGATACACCAGCGGCTGTTGCGAAAGGATTCGCGGCTACCGTTGCAATGGAGCTTAGGTATGCGCCGAGGGCTGGACCAAAGGTGAAAGCAATCGAAAAGCAAGCACCTATGAGGGCCATGGTCGAACCACGGCTACTCTCGTCCGAGATATCGGTTGCAATGGCTGTGGCTAGTTGTACGTTGCCCTCCGACAAACCACCCACGATACGCGAGGCAAGAAAGGTTCTGAAATCCACTGCTACCACCCAGAGGAGAACCGACAAGATATTTCCAGCCATGCTGGCAAGAAGCGCGGCCCTTCTGCCATACTTGTCAGACAAGTGTCCAATAACGGGGGACGCTACGGCCTGGAGCAGAGAGAATAAGCTTCCTAAGGCTCCTCCTAGTAGGACGATATCGTATCTCGAGTCGATCGGCTTCGCGAAGGCAGATTTGTATGCGTTGAGACCGTCGAGAATCTGGGCGAGCAGTGTCGTCTGCGAGTTGTCGCCTACCTCGCTATTTCTGTAGAACTCGAGGAGCTTTGGGAAGAGAGGGAGGATGAAGGTAAAGGATATCTGCAAATATCCGTTGTTAGCATGCCTTAGGTATATACGTAATTGTCTCATGTACTTGGCCGCATTGTGTGACGTACCAGATCTAGAAGCAATGATATAAAAATGACCTTGAGCACCCTTTTCCGGGTGCTTGGCTCGACAGCTGTCATGGTGAAATGTTGGGTTGGGTATGAAATGCACGGAATTGTCGCAACGGACCAGCCGATCGATACGAATTACAGAGACTGTTTAAAGGAAATCACGAAACAAATTGCAACGACATCGGATTACAGAAAGCCAAATTGGTGAAGCAACGGGACGAAACGAAGCACCGAAAATCGAAACACAAGCGGGGGAGCTAACGGATGTTATACAGTGTAAGTTCCGTTCCCGTGCAGCTACGTATCCTCAACAAGGATATGAAGAGGTACCTACCTACATATTCAATATGTAACAGTTGAGTGGTCATTCAGTGGTGCGACCACCACCAAACGGCCCCACTAGCCCAGGAACTTTACCTTATCGCGGGCGGGTCTTGCCGGTCATTCCGCAGCTTACACGCATAAGTTGCATAAGTTGTATGGCCCCCCTTCCGCATATGATAAATCCTCTTACCTAAGTCTCCGAATAACCGAGTAACAAAATCGGATTGTTGAAAATATCAACCTTTTCGAGCGAGATCAGATCTAGAACTTACCCGATCGATGTACCAGCCGACCGTAAAGAGTAAGAAATGATCGGTTGGTTCGGGGCGATCTGTCCTATAACAATCATCATCCACCAAGCGACATAAATATCGTGGGGGTTACCGGTCCGTTAGTCGACCCCGGACCCCGTTCCGTTACCTCAAGATACTAGGTTAGAGCCTCAGCAAAGAGGAATGATCCACGTTTTGCCCTTCCATTCGATCCGATATGTTAGGTATCATACCAGTACAGGACCTATGATATCGTCGGGTAGAGAGGCCGCAATATTTGAATAGTATTTTCATCCTCACTCCAACCACTTCATCCCAACCAGAAGTTTGGGTAGAATATGCATAACTATCCAATAAGCATATCTGACACATGCCATCTTGGGGGATCAAAGCCTTGGGGTAAGGCTATAAACTCGAAGAAAATAGGATGGATCGATATAGATATTGCCATACTCAGTAACACAGGATTCATAGCCGAGTTTTGTGTCCAAGGAGCTACCAAATGCGCTGGATCTTAGCGAAACTCTCATCAAGAATCGGGCGCAGATGGTAAGACAAGAAAGGGAGTTGTTGACATGAGCAACTAACATTCTAACAAAGGAGTTACCTAACCTAGAAAGTATTAACATTTTATTCCAAACCGAGCACTAAAAGTTGATTTAAGAAGCTTCTGTGCGGCTTGTAATTAAAGCACAAGGCTTTATTTCTTGGCTCTGATTGCCAATCGACGTGAGGGGGATCGACATTGTTTTCTCTTTTGGACTGACCTTGACTCTTATACCCAATTCCCGTATGTCAACACTTTCGAGCATACCCCATCCATAGAGGGTCTCGTATGTCGTCTCGTATTCTCTCCATCCCCGGTATACATAACTCCAACTCTCGGTCAAGGGCACATGTTGTCAATATCTTAGTGGAGTTTCACAGCGCGGTGCTGAGTAGGACTTGGGTACCAGCGTCCAAAGGGATATCGGTAGCTCCAGGGATCCATTTACAGAGCATCGTATTCCCCCACAAAATTATCATCGGTTTCGATCATTTTCGATCATTTTCGAAGTGGCCCTCGATATAATCGGTATGAAATGGGCACTGGTGGGCCGTGGCATGGCAGCGATGTTGGAATAGGTAGACGGGGTTGATCTACCAACTCCGTCCATTACATCGCGAATCGCAACAGCCGCCATGTGGCGTGTTATGCGGGGAAGAATCCTGCTCGGCTCGGTCCAGGTTAAGCATTCAGATAATTCGACGATGTGTCCAAGAATACTATGAGTACGTTGAGATAGGCTATTACGGCCGTCGGGTAGCCATAGGTCTATAGCCGCATGGTTCGAATAAGTCTTCGTCGATCTTTAGCTAAGGCTAACACCGAGCCGCAAGTGAGGGCTGACATTCGATCTCCCGCGCAAACCACTTGTGGTCACACACGATTCTCAGCCCCCGCCATAGGTCCCGTGGGTACCTTGGGTAGTTTGTAACCAGTCATTCTCGAATTCGGACAAAGAAACTATGCTTAGATTCTTTGTCCTTGGAGCTCGCTTCCCGTGTCAGCAGACAGATTTTACACCGGACTAGAGAGACACGGTCTTACTATCGGAGAATGTACCTATATTGGCACAAATTCCGGAGTTCAAATTGTCAACAACTTTGGACATCTGAACATCTGGGCAAGTTTCTAGAATCAACGAAGAGCTGGCAAGCTACATATTTCCTCATTTACCCAACTGCCGTTAGCGTGCCCCAGATGCACGGGACCTCAAACTGCGCTGCAGGGCTGGGCATTGCTCATGCCTGCTATTAATGGTATCCCTCCGAGTCAACGAAGATGGTCCAGCCAAGTCCAGCCAGTCACGGACTTGCGGCCCCAGCAGAGAATCAAGCCGCACTACGGTTGACCGGATAGAGTACTGTGCCAAAATGAAAAAAAAGATCGCGCGCTAAGCTAAAGGTGGTAGAAAATCATGTGCCACAATATAGCATATACTTTCAAGCCTCATATGGTTATTATAATAATATATACACCTATTTAACAGGTATGTCTGGGTAGTAACTTTACGAATATTGATCTTTTGATGATATATTTTATATCATTTTGTAGCTTTGATTAATGCGAAAATAATGATATAGGATTCAGTATGTTGAGATCCAAATTGAGCTTGCAATTTATTAATGAAATATAGGTATATACTATAGTTGATTGAATCAAAGTCTTTTATATATATATCACGTGTTTACTTGCAAAGCTAGTGTATAGCTTTAATTCAATTACTTGCAAGGCCATGGCTTAGATTCAATTATATTTTACCTTTTAAAGATTCAAATGACATGCAACCTGAATTATTATTTTCGCATTAGTTAGGACTATTGAATGATAGTAATTATATTATTTGAAGCTGTGTTGGTGTTAAGTTATTTGATTAATTCTATTGTGTATGTATGTGTGTATATATAGACGAGTTCTACGAGGCTGAAAAGATTATGTGTGAGGTGATCACGTGATACCCTTTAATATGACAATTTTCAACATCTGACCTAGGTAGGTAAATTACCTATATCATACCCAGTTCGTATTATGAAACGCTGCATCTTAGATCATTATTTTCGCATCATTCAAGGCTATAAAACGGTTCCGGTTATAATACTTCAAGATTAGTATTATTAAAGATATTGTTAAATTTATATATATGTAGGTATGTTTACCTAGGTACCTATGTATGTCTATATATGTTTATATATATATGCATAGATATGGGATTATTGAATTTAATCTCACGTATTATGTATAAAGCCATGAGACTTATATCTAAGCATGATAAGCACTTATCCCATATAAACGTGTGAAGTACCGAGCTAATTGAATAAACCTGTGGCTGACTACCCGTTTAAGCTTAGTTTGCATATTTTTTTCATTTTGGCACAGTACTCTATCCGGTCAACCGTACGCACCACCAAATACGAGTGAGATCGGCATTAACTACTCCCCACATAACCTCCAAGCAGCACAAACACGAGGATTCACGACCCGCCGATGTTGCACGATACTGCTGCAATGCTTTTGACTTACCATCATATGTGTTTGTTGCCTGTTCTTATGTAGCCTCTGTTTACTTAGCAGATAGCTGATTACTAGGTTACCAAGTGCATGACAGTTTTCACCTCAATACTCTTGTCGTCACTGCACATGGATGGGCCCTGTATTGAGTTAGTTAAAGAATCGGCCACAATATCAACTGTCAGTTTAGCTAACCAGCCCGGGTTCCACTGAGGTGCAGCATGTCACCAACGTATGATAGCATCGAACTTCAGCTTCGTAAGTAACGTACCGTAGAGACAAAGCAGCGTAGCGCGAATGGCGGGAGCCACGATATACGAGACCCTTAGAATACGATACGACCAAGTTGGGCAATCAGGTTAGATGTAGTTATATATAAGGACAACGTCTACTCGTCTTTCCACGGTCATCTTATAATCACCATTCACGGTAGCATTTACAACCTAAATACTAATACATCCCCATCAACTCTATAATAATAAACTTCATCCTCGCTTCTCTATTCCTCTCCGCACTAGACATAATACCCGAGACATCAACAGTCACCCCTCAAATTCCAAACTTCAAACTTCAACCTTTAACCCTCAACCTCATACCAAAAATGCAGTTCTCCAAGCTCATCCAGCTCCTCTCCCTTGCCGTCGCCTCCTCGGCTGTCACAGGTACGACCCCTCCTCCCCCTCCCCTCTTACAAGGAACCCTAAATAAGGGTATCGATCTTCTCATGATAAACGATAAACTAATACGCAATAGTCTCTTACGACACCGGCTACGACGACCGATCCCGCTCCCTAACAGCCGTCTCCTGCTCCGACGGCCCCAACGGCTTGATCACGCGCTACGGCTGGCAGACACAGGGCAGCATCCCAAGCGCATACATCGGCGCCGCCGACGCCATCGCCGGCTGGAACTCTCCTTCTGTATGTGTTCTCCTCTCCTCCCCTCTCTCGTCTCTTGACCTATAGTAAACAATAACAAACCAAAAGTCAACATAATACTAACAAACCAAACAGTGCGGCACCTGCTGGGAACTAAGCTACAAGGGCAAGACCATCAACCTCTACGCCATCGACCACTCCGGCGCCGGCTTCAACATCGCCCTCGACGCCATGAACGCTCTAACCAACGGCCAAGCCGTCGCCCTCGGCCGCGTCGACGCTACTTCCCGCCAGGTCGACATCAGCGCCTGTGGTGTACACTAAGCTATCTTCACTTGCCCGTCATATGTTCACGCATATTCTTACGATGAAGAAAAAACAAACCAAAAAAAAGGACGGAGTTCGATGGGAGCGGACGGGGTAAAGGGCCCGGTGTTTGGTTACGGATTGGGGTTTTCTTTTACATAACTAACGCATACAACTACTACCTAACCGACTGGACCGACTCACTGACTGACGTATATGTATATACACCTACTATCTATCTATCTATCTATCTATCTATCTATCTATCTACCTAGGTACTTAATGTTCATTCTTTAATCACATGCATTGAAATTATTCTTATATTATGGCATCATTGGAATGGAGCGGGCTTTGTTGCCTACTATTGCGTGAACTTCATGTACTCAAAAATACGGCGATTGATAGATAGCATTCCTTAAGAATATCTCTACAATAAACTCGGCTTTAATATTCGAATTTAGTCGTTGACTTAGTTCAATCGTTACCACACAAATAAATAAAGGGGGAGACTTTGACATAAAACGTGACGGAAGTATTAATTATAGCTGTCTAATCTCTCCTCGACACGGCACGATACGATCCCTAACAACCGTCTTCATACTGCAGACCTCCCCAGAAACGACGTCACGCGTATGCATCGAAGGTTCCGACTTCTCTGCTTCTCCTATTGTGTATCTTCCTCATGAGCGAAACGAGCGGAAATCCCCCCTTCTCTCGCCTCCAGTCAACCGGCTATGCAAAGTGGCAGAACAAAGGAAACAAATTGTTAAAAATAAAATGATGGAAAAAGTACCTTTTCCTAATTATCAATCTTCTTCTCGAATGGGAAATTTTGAGAAACCAATTGCCAATCTGATCAGTCAAGAGAATGAATGTAGATAATTATTTGTTGTCTCTTTACATTACATTGCAAGTGCAGATAGTGTACGAGAACGGTGAGAAAACTGAGAGAGTAAAGGGGTATCAATCTAGACATTGCGGCAGCGGCAGAAGAGAAAAGAAGAAGGCAAATGGTATAAAAAACCGCGCATTCGATATATAACGTCAACTTCCCCAAATGCCTTGATGATTTCTGCGACAAGCGTAATAATGCCGCCTAAAAGAAAGTAGAAAATCTGGAAAGGTCTGACTGTCAGTCGAGTCCTGATCCATTAAACCCATCCTCAATCATCGAAGAAAGAAGCATCGTCAAACTCCTCAACATGCGCGTCTGAATCGTATGCGCCAGATCGCATCATTGGGGGAGTAACTGGTTGACGACGCTCTTGTAGAGGCGGAGTGCTTATCCTAGGCATCTTCTCGGCTTGCCGCGCTGATGTTGACCGGCCTTGAGATCTGGCAGCAAACTGTTCGGCGGTAAACCGACGGCCGGTAGTACCGAATGCAGTAGGCTGTATCTGGTTCTGCTGTGCCGGCGGGGTGTTTCTAATACCAGAAGCTGGAGGAGTCATGAGACCAGAGAGATAGCTGTTTTGAGATGTGACGTTTGATTTCGAAGGCGTAGAGCTTCTAGCCGACGCTGGAGACGAAGACAAGACATTGGAGAGACTGTTAAGCGCGGGCTGGTTCGACTTTCGCCAGCTACCCCAAGCGGCTGCGAGAGGCCCAACAGCTTGTGCAACTCGAGGAGTTGCAGCTCCTCTAATTGTGGCAGCAATGTTGGGTAAGCTAATGGCCGAACCACCATTCATGGCACGCTCTCGTTCTTGTTCCTCCATTTGAAGGTTTGCCTTTAGGCGTATAGCCGCATCCTTGATAATTTCTCGGTCCATATGGTCCGAGGATAGCGCGTTAATAATATCCTGGAGGTCTCCATGTCTTACAGCCAGGAGTTCACGTAGCCACGTAATCTCATCGTCTCGCTTGGAAATCTTAGAGGCGGCGTCAGGGTCAAGTTTAGCAACAGTCTGCTCGAGTTCTTCAATCCGTTGCTCACGGGCCTGCAACTGCTCTTGCAAGACCATAATAGATTCACGCAAGGCTTGCGGCGAAACCTTCTCGGGGAGTTGCATAGCCTCTGCCAGCTGCTTTGTCTGAGCAACAGGCCCAGGTGCGCTAACAGACTTGGAGGCTTGTGCTGCTTGAGCCGCTGCCCTGGCAGCTTCCTGCGCAAGCTGTACTTTGTCTTCCAGGTGAGCGACACGATCTTGGAGATGTTCGGTCTTTGAAGTTGATAAGCTGAGCCGCTCCAAGAGGTTCTGTTCTGTGCGTTGCGCATCTTCAGCAGCATTGCTGATCTGTCGCTCGTACCGTGCTTGAAGATCTTCCATCTCATTTTGGTGTTTACTGACGAGTTCGCTAAGTTCAACACGTCTCTTACTCTCGGCTTCTCCAAGCTCGATCTGCTTAGTTGTTTGGGCTTCCTCAAGCATCATCTCATGGTGTGCCTTCGCAGTGTCTGCATCCATCCTGACCTGATCTAGCTGAGCTCTTAGTTTATTAATATCTTCCTCGAGCTCCTCGCGCACGGCGTTAACTTCGTTATTAGCAGCTTCTAGCTCAGCTTGCACGGAAGTCTGTGTGCGCTGGACTTCGGCAGCTGCCGATTCTCTTGCTTCGTGGATTTCTCTCTGGTAACGTAGAACATTTTGTTGGAGAATATGATTGTCATCACGGAGTTCAGATAGCAATGCTTCGAGCCGTTTGCATTCGCCAACAGCCCTGAAGGCAGCACGCTCACCATTCTCTAACCTTTCAATTTCGGTTTCGAGGCGTTCACGAGTTCGTGCTTCAGCTTGTAGCCTAGCATCGAGCACTTCTTGCCGTGCGATAAGGCCTTGCTCTCTCTTTTGGCGGCGGGCATTCTCTTCCGTAATTTCGCGGGCTGCATGAGCCATGTCGTCCTGCAGAGACATGAACTTAGCTCGCCAGTTATTCCGGATTTGCTCGTTTTCTTCGAGCTGGACACCGAGTGTATCAATAAGTTTATGCATGTGCTTGTTCTCATTAATAGCCTCCATAAGATCATCCGTCTGTCGACGAGCCGTCTCCCTTGCATGTTCTGCTTCAGAACGCCAGTGCCGCGCCTCTTGTCGAGCATCACGGAGTTCAACATCCGCAATGTTAAGCCGATTCTTGAACTCTGCTTGGGCCTGCTCGGCATTTGTCTGAGCTGCTTCGAGGAATGTAAGACGCATAGAGGCTTTGCCCGATGACTGCTCCATACCCTTAATTTTCTGTTCACGTTCTTCAAGGACGGCCCGTAGACGATCTTCCTCTTCGGAAGAGATACGAAGAAGTCGTTGGATCTCCGAGAGCCTATCTTCGGCGTCCCTACGACCCGCCAACTCTTGCTCAGTCTTGCTTTCTGCAAGCCTGAGTCGTTCCTCCAGGTCATGTATTCTCTGGTCGAAAATACTACGGTTCATAATTTCAACCTCTACCTTCGTCTCTGCTTGTTCTAGCTGTCGTCGAAGCTCAGCAGTACGATCCTCTGCACTTCGCCTAATCGTTATCTCATTCTCCCCTCTGGCCTCTTCAGCCCGTAGTCGATCTTCAAGTTCAAAGACCCTAGAACGCTCGCTCTCGGTTCTGCTCGCTTCAGTATGCAGGCGCTGCTCAAGTTCCTGTATCCTCGATTGCATCTCAGAGAACCTCGCACTCGCCACCTCGTCGTCCTTAACTACCGGTTGAGGAGCTGGAGGCATACGACGCTCTAATGCCTCTTCTACGATAGTCCGAATATTTTCGCTTTGGAAGTCTAATCGTAATGTTTGGCTGAGTTCCTCTTTCATTTGCTGCAGTGCCTGTACCACGGCCACATCTTCTTTGTTTAGACCCTGATCGACGGGATCAGGCTGAGCGGCCTGGAGTGCACGCATTGACTGCTGCTGATTTAGAGCATCCACAACAGCAATCCGAATTTGCTCTAACCTTCTGTCTCTTCTAGGACTCACTGACCGGCGGATAGGCGTTTCGTCATCTTCATCGTCCGCATCACTCTCTTGGGGTTCAGCAGAAACACTGCGCCTATCACGTCGGCTGGACGGCGCTCTATGAGCCAAGGAACCCAAAGCATGCTGGATGCTCCCAAGCATTTTCTCGAGAGGGTCGAGTCTAGAAGCAAGGACGGTTCCAACCAGGTCGTTGACATGACCATCGAAGTATTGGACACGTTGTTCTAGTTTATCCTGCTCACTAGCGCTGAATGCATCATCCCATTCACTCTCGGGTGGGCTCTCTCCAATATTGAGTCGATGTACAGGACCATCAAACGAGTGCGAAACACCACTTAATGGAGGGTCAACGAAGGGATCTTCAAGCTCGGTTGAAGGTCTTGGAGCCACAGCCTGCTTAGGTAAAGGAAGGTACTGCCGAGATGGGCTTGGACTTGGACCATCACTTCGAAGTGGTACTTGAGGTGATAGGTGCACAGGTGGGGAGTTCGTCGCAGCAGCAGCCGGGACGTTCTGCATAGGGCTGGGCTGGGGCCATTTAGGAGACTCCATCGTTCTCTTAACCCCCATCGTCGGATCATTTTTGTTGAGATGTTGCATAACCGCATCGATTTCTTCGAATGTGGGCTCATGGGTAGTATCATCTCTTAATTCAGCTAGTTCCGATGGCGGGCTAACAGGTAGAGGTTCAAAGCTATGCAACTCTGATACCTCGCTAGTTTGTTCGTTGATGCTTTCTTCGGGAAGTTGCGAAGATTTGTCCTCGGATACTGGAGACGGAGTGGCAGCAAATCGAGAAGCGGACAATCCAGCCGATTTCGGTTGTGGCGATGGAGAAGCTGCGAATCTCGACGCGTTTAAGCCCCTTGGAGCAGGTGGCGGCGATGCAAATCGTGAAGAACCAAGACCCTTAGTGGATGAAGCAGTTCGTCCCGTCGGCGTTTGCTGCACTTTGATCGGTTCGAGTTCGGGCTCGGCAACAGACTTGAAATCTGGTCCAGGAGTTGGAGAACCGGCACGGTCATCCTCAGACTCGTCTTCGGGCTCGGCCATCTGCGCCGGTTGGGTCCCGAGAACAGGGTCGAACGGAGCGGACGTAGAATCAGTTGTAGCACCAAAAGTAAAGCCACCAGGCACAAAAGGCTGAGCTGTAGCGGAAAGGCTCCTATTGTGCTGCTTCTTGAATGAGGGTTCATCGTCTCCAAACGGCCGGGCATTATTGAAGTCCTGGATCTCTGCATCGTTCTTGAACTCGAAAGGTTTCCAGCTAGGCTTGTCTTGGTCAGGGGAAGTTGTAGATGGGCTAGTAGTCGCCTTCGTGTCATTCGACTCGGACTGCAATTTCCCATCTGTAGATTCGGAAAGAATTGTAGACGCGAACGTCGTGTCGCCTACATGAGAAATCTCCTCTTCCTCGGTTCTGTTGTTGGAGTGGAAGTTCACAATAGTACTATCCCTTTCAGAGTCAGCAGTCTCCGAAGCAACCGGGCTGGGTTGTGTCCGTGGCAAAACCTCTGGCTCCGGTGTAGGCTCGGCAAACAAGGGGATGTCGTCACCATCGTTGTTACTCTCCCTGAATTGTTTCTTAGTCGGATTGGCATCTGTCGTTTGAGCATCCTGGCTTTCCGTAATAGGGCCAGCAGAGTGTTGGCTAGATGGTCGCACGATAGGAACAGCCATTGATTCCTTAACAGAATCAGCAGCCTCGGACAGCTTCAGGTCGATGTTACCAAATATGCTACCTGGGCGATTTTCAACGCTCTCGTTACCAGAGGCCCCGGCACTAGTCACCGACGAAGCAAAAGATTTCGATGGCTGGAAAGCAGGAGCATCGGGGCGGAACTTAGGTCCGGACGCAGAGAAGCTAAACTCGCTCTTGCGAGGCGAGAATGCCGGCGCGGCTGCATTAATTTTGCCCTTTGACGATGATGTCGAAGGAACACTAAAGTGACTAGAAGTCGCGGAGTGGATTTTCGGTGTAAAGGATGGGACCCCGGCTCTGAATGCAGTTGGTTGAAAGCTGTTCGGCTGGACATTATTGTTACCAAAGACGAACTGACCAGGAGTGAAGCTACTCGTAGGGTTAAATTTGAATTCGGCTGCCCCAGCATTCAACTTCGATAACGATGGCTTGCTGGCATGGCTCTGGCGACGCGAGGAGGATTTACTATTAGAAGTTCGTTCGTCCGCCCAAGGATTACTAGAAAACGACCGCTGATGAAATTGGTTTGCCAAATCGAAAGACTGGATAGGGGTACCCAGATTGCTTGGATTCGTCTCGATTTCGTATGAATTGTTACCATTTTTTAGATCAAGCGCAGCCGGCCGGCGTTTCTGGAGGCCCCCTTCATCAGTACTATCCCGTGCCTCGTCGAAGTACGGCGTTTGAGAGAGAGAATGTCCGCGGCTATGTGGCTGTGGGTGATGAAGTTTAGGCCCTTCATCAGAATCATTCCCAAAATTACCGAAGTGGACAGACGGCCCTCTTGCGTGTGAAGCGGGAACTGCTTCGACTTCTTGCAAGTGGTTCTCTTTCATTTTCTCGTACTCGTTATGAGGACTGTAATCTTCATGCTCAAGTTGGGAACGGAATTGCTCTTCTAAGTGATACTCGGCGTCGTCGATCTCTTTCTGGAGACTGGCACTAGCATTATGACGTATAAATCGGCTAGGCTCTGGAGTTTTTGATGGGCTCTTGTCCTCGTAAGGATTGCTCTGAGTCTCCTCTTCTTCAATTTCCCGCAAGTCCTGCAGCCGGGGCGATGCCCTAGCCGACTCTTGCCTATGCAGGTACTGATGCGGAAGAATTGGATATTGCAAAGATTGGTGCCTAGAGTGAATACCACCAATGGGCGAGGATATACCGTCACGCTGGAAAGGCGAATTGGGGGACATGACTGATTTCAAGTTAAGAACAGAAGGTGAGCCACTACGGCCAAGCTGTTGCTGCAATAACATTTGCGGAGACCAAGGATGAGGCGAAGACGGATTAGAGAAATGGAAGGGAAGCTCGTGAGGTGAAATAGAAATCGACGCCCGGGGGTGGAACTTGCCGGGGAACGACGAGCCGTGGAAAGAAGCCGGAGAAGCAGCCGATGCAATACCGGGACTCTGTACGGAAGACCCAGGGCCGGATAGGAACGGGGGTGGGAATGGGAATGGTTGCTGCCCGTTACTTGCGGCCGAAGACGTTTGAATAGGAGGCGAGAACGGCAATTGAGGGTACTGGTTCGATGTTTGACGACTCATATTTGTTGCGACCGGAGAGATTGAGGGCTGGGATGCAGGCTCGTCGCCGCCAAACGATACACCAAGCGCCCTAAGCTTGGCCTCATTCAGCTCATTGACATAGTTCCGCCATGCTATATTTATAATATTAGCATATGCTTCTAGAGAAGGGTTACTTCGAACTAAACATACCATTTAAATCTGGAAGCGTCACCTGATATGTGTGCTGGGAACGTTCATTGACAATATCATCCGAATTAGGCCACTCATCCCTGCTCTGGGAATAACTTTCGAGGGGATCTAGAGGAGCATGACGTCCTTCTAAGTCAAAGCCGCGAATATCATAGCCTAACTCTTCCCAGGAACGCCACATTTCTTTCACATCAGCAGCATTTAGAGGGACTGGTGCTTTGCCGGGTCGGCCTCGCTCTTCGTCCCATGGTAGGCAAACTAGGATATTCTTTCCTTTCCAGGGCACTTTCTTCTTGGGTCGCGGTGTGCGCCCTACGACCTGTTTAATCGACTTAATCGGAGTAGTAGGCGCGACTGGATTTGAACTGTTCCAACTTGGCTGGTCGCTTCTAGGAGTCTCTGTTCTCGGTACCGATTCCGAGATAGAGTCTATGGTGTGTATGCTGGCAGTATCTTGACTACCTTTCTCCACATCAAGCGCGTCCATACTTGCGGTTCCGCTAGTAACGCGCCGGTTCAGAGCAGCTTGCTTTAGAGTTTCGTTGCTAGAACGCTGTCTCGGAAAATGCCAAGACGCTTGACTAGAGGCTCGAGAGGGATGAAGGGTAGCTCGTCGGTCAGCTCGTGGGGTCCTAGGGTCTGTCTCCTCGAACCAACTCGCGTCTTCGCCCAAAATGGAGCTTCTCAATGAAGAGTGCTCACTGTCGTCAGTTCCGTCACTAAGCCAATGGCGAGGTTCAGAAGAAAGGTCCTCGGTCGTATGCTGACGGATCCAATCCTCTGTGATGCCGCGCAGGGGCCGCCGAGCACGATTCGCAAGTACAGCAGCGCTTCCGGACAGAGAAGTCGAGGGACGATCTAGCTCGGTTACTATAGTCAATGGAGCCGGACGCAAAAAGGGGGTGTTAATCTCCAGCTGGTGCAGTAGAGATTCTTCCGATGTCTCACTGCTGAAGCTTAGTCGACGTAGGTGGCCACTATCAGCTTGGGGATACGGCGAGCCCCAGCTAGCTGTGACAAACTCTCTATCGTCTCCGGAACTACGATTAGATGGCGGCGTCCGAAGATATTCGGATGCCCGACCCGGCAGTGTCGGTGCTCGAAGCGGCGGGAGCACCGGAGACGATTCACCGTCGTCGTCGATAGTTGACGCACTCGAGACGGGGGATGACGACGTCGCTGAAAGAGTACGATATGGCGATGCTCGAGTGCCGTCCTGTGCAAAAGCACGAGGAGGGGTTGACGGGTTTGAAGAATACGTCTTTGGGGGGCTAAGCCGAGGTATAAGTTAGTCCTTGATCCTGATGTCTCAAGAATCAAGAAGAGATACAGGGCAATAGACGGAGTCAAGACATACCACGACGAGATCAGCGCAGACAAGGCATGGGTCGCCTGCTGCTAGATCTCCAGACTACTACTCTCACGTTTATCCGTGCACCTCCTTCGTAGCCCGACAATAATTGGAATCGGGTCGCGGGCCAACTAAGGGGTAAAAGTTGCGGTACTAGACAGCGTGGGGATTGTCGCGACGCGTCCTGGTGGGAAAAGAAAGAGAAAAAAAAGAGGGCTCACCGAGGCGATCGGGAAGAAGAAAAGAGCGGAAGAGAAAATATATTAAAAGAATGGTAAAAATACACAACTCTCCATCGGTTTGGCCTTTGCGTGTCACTATCCGCCTTGAATCCAAGAAGGAGTGATTTACATGAGATGGACTCGATAATAAAAGACGCGATGGAGAGCTTCGGACAGAAATGCTGCAAGCTGGTGCCCCTTGGTTGCGAGAAAAACCCAAGTTGTTCAAAAAAGATTGTCTAGGATTGCCTGTTCATGGAAATTGCTATTTAGATCTAGCCTAGTGTTAAACTGGATACGATGAAAGATACATGCAATCGGCAAGTGCTTCCGCCTATATCTATACTATAAAGGGTCCGTGCGCTATGTATATTTTAACGGCATTTTATCAGCCCAAATTCGCGTGTGGACTTGCATAGTGCTTCCCCTCGTCCATAATTTAATGGGCCTTCCCATCGCGTTGGAATATCCACTCCTGCCACTTTGCTGCCACCCATTAGCTAAATGTGCCTATTTGCTCTACCATTTAAAATACTTACAGGTAAGTAGCCCAGGCTGGTAAAAAATATCAACGGCCATTCCGTCCCTTCTTTCTTTCTACCTTTATTTACTACCTAGTACAAGCCTGTCTACCTGAATTACCAGTATGATAAACCTTAGGTATCTACTTCTACTTAGTGGCATGAATACACCTAAATCCCTACCTAGGTTAAATCGTCGTACGATGACGCAAGCTTCCTAACCTCTAAATATACTCGAAAGAATGATAACTTCCACCATACCTACATGGCTATACGTAGTGTACCCCAGGTACATAAGGTAGCATTTACAGCTCGGCCATACCAAGTAGTCAGCTTGCAATACATACAAAAAAAAAAAAAAACACGTGTACGATTTCTAAGGAGGTATCTATCTCTTGCCAGCTCAGTCTTGTAACCGCAAAGAGAACGGAACCGAGATTGAAGTTGATAAGTCCACTTATATGAGCTCACAGCATATGACTGTAGCACCGGATAATAAGCCACAGGGCAACTTTAATGTGGTTAGACAACTCTTAGGTTTCTGAGGTATTAGGGCTGGCGCATACACATTCACGACAGGGGAATCTCCATGCCAATGCCGAGGCATAGACACCAATTCAATTAAGGAATAGTTGATATTTTTAAGAACCGGTAACCAAGGCACCTCATTGACGTAATATGGATTGCCTACGTTGCAAGAAACTATTCAGATATCTTCATCTTTAAGTGCGTTCCGAGTGACGTAAGGTTCAGCAGCCCAATAGTCTATCTACCTATATCTATATCTATAATTAGGTAGGTACCTAGGTAGGTAGCCACTCGACGAGCCAGCGTCATCCACGCATTCATGTATAATGCCCTAAAATTGCGAAGAGATGCGCGAGTCATAGTCTAGTTAGCAGAATGATTATCGATATTGATATATTGTCCCCATTCCGTAATTGACCAGTTGGGTTTTACTCGGAACATCACCCTTGACAGCAATCCAGTTGACAATATAAGAAAGCACTTGAAATATTTAGAGAAGGCTGCCTCCATATTTCTTAATGGGGTAGTAGATCTAAGATGACTATGAGGTCTTCTAAGTTATTTGCCTACCTTAGGTACTTATTACAATACAATTAAACCATAGGATAATGTGTTTACTTAACACCTTGTACTAGGTAGGTAGTAATATAGTTTCAAAGATAAGTACCTAGTTAACTAACATAAGGATATACTTTACATTGAAGTATGGCCATTAGTCATATAAGAACCCTTGCTAACTGGTATAGGCGGCAGAGATTCAAATAGTATAAGTAAGGGAATAGTAGATAGCAAACACAGAACAAGCATAATCACAATGCTAATATAGAGAGACGTACATAGTTACCTATATTCATCGCATGTGCCCAACGCTTAAATAACATACAACTAGGCTTTCTTCAACAATATAAACAACATAGGGTAAATAGAAACAATTGAAAGGACCAGTAAGATAAAACCGTTATCTAAAAATAGAGGGTATCACCAAACCTAAGACAAGACAATTTGGGGGGCAGAAACAATCCTTCTAGAGGTTAGCGATGCGCTGGATGTGAAACGGGCCCGGATTCCCAGATACGGGGCTGGACGGCCGAAGACCTGTCGGTTAGACGCCACGGCATAATATTCTGTCTGGACTGGTTGGTCTAAGGTAATCAAGCCACTTCAATTCAGCGTTTTCGACAAAGCGAGGCGCGCGACCCCCGCATTTTGAATTGTGCAAATCTTATGGGGTCCTATAAAAAGGGCAGGAGGGTCGTTGGAATCTGTAGACCCTAACCTAAGTAGGTACCTAACTAATCAGCTACATAATTCCACAAATAGCGCGGTATAGTAGGATTGTCTCCATCGAGAATGTAGGAACAGTTAAAAATCGCATCCGTCACACGTAGATTGCGGCGTAATTGGTAGTTGAGCTTCCGGGGAAGAAACCATTGCGGGACTGTGTTTCGAAACAGCAGCCTGTGTTGCGAATAGAATCTGTCGCAAGCGCTTGAGGCTTGTCGTCATAGGGGAAATTCAACGATTGCAATGGAACTGGCGCATATTACCTAAGTCGATCGTTAGGTTAAGCTTGATTGTAAGACTCTAATAGCCTATGAAAAGCTCTGTGCGTTATTCATCATGGTCTGGCAGGTGTTACAGCATGCAACGTTGTCCGATCGACGCTCATTGTAACTTGCAGCTTACCTACCTCTGCTTGCCTCTTGACTGCTTAGGTGCTTGAATAAACAGATAAATCAATTGAACACACTGTAATTCCGTCTTGGCCAGCGGGCCTCCTGCTCTGCATATGTGGCTGTGTGGCTGCTGATTTAGGATTCAGGGCAAGTCTTAATCCATTTTAGTTAGACCCTGATGATCACTCCAGTCACTAACAAAATGCCGCTACGAAATGTTCATGTGCATCATGTGCATGCCTTAGGTACATATATGCAAGCACAACAATTAGGTAGGGCATCTTCCAAGGATGGGGTAGATTTGGTTAACGAACAATGCTTGCGTAAAATTCGAGTAATAATAATTTACTATCATTAATAAAGAAGTCCGAAATGGTAAAAGGTAGGTGGTATATTGACGTCTAAGAAGTTAGAGGCAGGCCCTATTTTTAGTTGACTACCTCTGTATCTTCAAAGCTGCAGATCTGTAATCTGTACATGTAGCCTCCCTCATCCAGATTGGAGGTGGCGCGTCAGATACAGTACACCAAGTACAGTAGGTACATTCGCAAACGCATCCTAAATTCGGCCGACTCGGACTCGTAAGGGAGAGGTCTTACTAACTCATCCGAAAAAAAGATCCAAGAGAATGACTAACAAGAAAAAGGCAACCAACTAGTTAGTTAGTATAGAGTTTAA
Source organism: Daldinia grandis (assembly GCA_022432525.1). Classification (NCBI taxonomy): domain Eukaryota; kingdom Fungi; phylum Ascomycota; class Sordariomycetes; order Xylariales; family Hypoxylaceae; genus Daldinia; species Daldinia grandis. Next base: position 624,185 of record JAJKLB010000015.1, on the reverse strand, counting down.
TAGCAATTAGTAGATGCGCCACGAACATTGAGACGGGTTGAAAGTCAATCGGTCTTATTAGCGCTATTCGACAGTAAAGTCAATTAACTTACTTACCTTACTAATGCATGTACGTCTACATAGTGGCACCCGGGTACCATAGTACGATTCTGTCACGATACCCTGAAAAGTAAAGCCTGCAGACAATCCAGTGTGTCCCAGTTGTCTAAGAAACCTATCAGCTCCACCGTCGGCTCCACCCGCCCCTTTCCTTTGTCGAGCTGTGATTGGGTCTTTGATCAAAGGTTATGCGCGAACCCTCGCTTTACGCATCTTTGTGCAAATACGAACTAAATGTAACCATACCTTCTCCAGTAACCCGCAACTCACGCAGCTCACTTTCCTTCCACAGAATCCCAGGCTCCCAGGCTCCGTCAGATTTCTTCACATCCTTACTCTGGTCCTTACTTTGGTCATTCGTTTCTCTCTCATATCACCCTATTATATCCATTCCTAATCCACCATTGCATTTTCCTTATTTTCCCCCGAGGTGTTCAACTTTGCTTCTACACCTTACGCTCTTTTACGCATTTCCCTATTATCCGCGCAACGTCCAGATAACACAGTACAGTATTTTCGCGTTGCGTGAATATCCGACGACGAAACAACTGGGTCTGACAGGCAAAACCGTGCTTCAGATTTAAAATTAATATTCCCGCCATCACCCATCCACGTGTCACATAAAACTTCATCTCAATAAAAACCTCAAAAGAAGGGGAGGGACGGATACATCCATTAGTTTCCCACCCTTCTCATTCTCGACCCGTTCTAGTATCAATTATACTTTATTAGTCGCCATGCATTCAACGCGACTTATCCATCTAATGATGGCGGCACTCTCGGTGACCGCTGTCACGGGAGTAGCATGGCTCGATAATCAGCACGCTGGCGCAGGTCAACTCGCGGTCAGGGCGGAGGGGGTGGACGATCTCATCTCAATTGGCCCTGACCTCGACGCCGACTCTACCACCGATGCACCTGCCGCTGATCCAACCACATCCAGTGATGAAGCAGCAGATGATTCGACAACATCAGCTCCTCCTGCAGAAACCACGTCTGATGTCCCAACTACGTCTGATGAACCCACTCCAACCCCTACAACAAGTGATAAGTCTACCCCAACCCCCACAACGGCCGACGACACAACACCAACAACTACGGAAGGAACGACGGTGGTGACGACGCCTCCGCCAAATACGACTCGCACAACCTCTCCGTCCACGGCCCCGACCCCCTCAGAGACATCCAGCAATGGCAACGGCAATGGCAATAGCGGTGGCAGCGATGACAATACCAGCGATGACACAACCGAAGTCCCTCGCACGACACCGCCACCTATTACGTCTACTTTCATCACCGTGATTACTTCTACTGATGCGGCGGGGCAGACTTATACCAGCTCATCTTCCAGCGTTATCGTGTCGACACCTTCTCCTGTTGCCGATACCAGCGGCGGCAACAAGGAATCTGGAATGAGCCCAGGAGTCAGGAATACGATTATCGGTGTTTGTGTCGGTGTTGGTGGCGCAATTGTCCTGGCAGCTGCTGGTGTACTATTCTGGAGACTTCGCAACAACAAGCGAAGCCATGAAGAGAACGAGGAGCTGGTCAGCTACGGCGATGGATTTGGAGGTCCCGGAACCGCAGAGAAGTCGGAACCTAGTGGCAGTACTGCCGGTCGCAGCCCGTTCCAGAGCACCCTTGAGAGCTACCACGCGCCGACGCAAACAAACGCTGCTTCTAACTTCTAAGCGGGGACAATATACATTATCCCAGCATCAATCTCGTCTCTTACTGATTATGCGGCATTGTTTTAGTCCCGCCGGCGTTAGGGTTGAAGGTATTCATTCGCATGGCATCACATCGTCATTACGCTGCCCGCATTTTCATAAGCCGATATCCACAAGGAATAGAAAAATATCCCCTGTATTTCCAAATTACGAAGTACTAGAAGAAAGCGAGGAGGGCCACGTAGTCCCACGAGACCACGCGCAAAGCTAGTTATCTAATTGCAGCAGCTCTGGTTAGAGGCGGCAGATAGACTCGGCCGAGCACAGAAGGGAGGGAGGAAGCTCTACGACGCGAGTCCACGTAGCTGAGAGAAATTAAAGGAGAGTGTGAATCTTTGTATACAGCTTCGTAATACCAGCTTCTTCGATTCTGCTAAATTAAAGTATATATGCATTAATGCAAACATTATCCCTATCACTTGCAAATGCTGTTGTTGTGATCGTGTATGTCGTCACAAGGCCCGTACAGCGGGAACCGGGTCGAACCTAGTTGCTTGATCTAGCGTCCGTCATGTACGTACATACGTGCGATTGGGTTCCGCTCGGGTTCCCGAGATGTCGGGACGTTGGGTCCGCGTTAGAACGGCTTTGACTTTACTTTTATTTCGAACGGCGTCGATACCCGGTTTTTAGACTTGGACGGGCTGTCCGCCGGTAAGGTTCCCGTTGTCGACTGGTGTCTGGACTTTACGCAGAGCAGCAGCCGTCAGGGTTCTAGGATTATATTGAGGCTCTATAAAGTGTGTTGATGTTGTCTACCATTCATGGTGTTTTTAAGGCTGGGTTCGTTTCTGGGTCGTGTCGTCGCATGTTCTGTACATGCCTCATACACAGCACAAAACGCACGACAATTATGGACACATAGACTACCTAGGTTACATAGTAACCACATACAACACTATTCACACGCAGGATTCCAGTCAGATCATGGTTAGGTAGCATTTATATATACCTACCTACCTACCTATGCATAGTAAATAAACCACAACACGACATGATTCGATACACATGGTGCTATTTGGTACGACTTCTAGTGCCGTCTCAGGATCGTTTCAGCAGCGCTATCTACGCATCCGTCGATCGCCGGATATCCCTCGGACCAATGAACCACCTTACCCGACTCCAGCTTCCGTGTTTCAACTCATTAGCCCGTGGGTGTTATATACCTCTTAGGCACGATACGTGCTTTGCGAAGACAGTTCTTGAGGCTGGACTGTTTGATGGATGGTGTGTATGATAGATAGATAGTGTAAAGAACCAACTTAACCAACTTAACCACCTAACTAAATTTTATCAACGAGATTTCGCCTTGTCTCCGTGGTAGTATTATTGTTGGGTTTATTTCATTTCATTTCATTTTATTGGCTTCTCTTGGTCGATTCCCAACGGCGTAATTTTATTTTACGAGATTCGGAAATAAACGTACCGAGAGACGGCGAAATCATGAGGTGCCGAGGCGCCGTTACCCTGTCCCTGGCGGCGGGACTCCTCGTCGGGGCGATGGCCGGCGACTTGATCGAGGAGATGCGACGGGATTTCCAAATGGGCTTATTCGGGCGGCAAGCAGTATCTGATATCCAGGTTTGTAGTAACTACCTACCCACGCACCGACTCTGTCATTTGGAGTTATTATGTTATTATACTATCCTTGTCTGACCAATTCAATGTAGCAATTTAATCCGAGTAGTCCTTTAGGAGGCAAGACTCCAGCGAAGGTACGTACGTTGCTTTCGTCCCGATATATACAATAGGAGCAGAGGACGTGCATACGGACGGATGAACCAGCAGAATAGGGTTAATATGTAGCTGACAATGGATTTATAGATAGAATTCGATCAAAGCAATACAGAGAAGCCCTTCAAAATCACTAATAGTCGTATATCAGAAGGCCAAACGTTTGTATGCCACTACCCTTGCTCACCTCTCCCTGTTCCTCTTCCTTCTCGCAAGACATATCCATAGAACAAAACTCTCTTTATTCTTCCCGCCCCCCCCTTAACCCATTATCAACAACCCAACACCCCTCTAACCAAGATAACTAACCTACCTCATCTGCTAACCATCTATCAGAACGACTTCAGCACCGCGTCAAACCGCGTCTGCGACGACCTAAAGAACGACTGCGCCGACTTTGCCAACCAGAACGGCAACAAGGCCTTCGACGTGCAAGACTGCGACAAACAACGTGGTGCGTTGGCTTCCAGCCCTTGATCGCCCTCCTACTGGCGAGGCGATGGGGGAACCCTTGACTTATTGGTAGTTGGTATTACAAGACGCTAACACGGACCAGAGGACTGCATGACGGCAAACAAGCCTACTGAAGAGGATGGCGAGTTCCTTTACTTCTGCGACTGAATGAGGAAATGTACTAGTTTGCTGCGGGTTAAGCTTGCGGGATTAGTCGTATAGGGGCTCAAGTCCATATCAGCTTGATATCTATCTATCTATCTATCTATAGGCTTCTCAGTACGTAAGGGGCAAGTCCCCAAGCTAGGATTGGGGACACAGCATACCTGACCTATTTGATTGTCCTATCAGTTGCTACTTCGTATTCCACGAACAACCTGAGGGTTGGAGGCTAGTTGAAGAAAGTAGATTTAACAAATCCCTGGCAAGGACCAGCACAAACAAAAGCAAGACCAAAGACGCTCTTTAGTGGTACCACATAGCATAGACCTATCTACTAGACAACGAATAGAATCAAATAAAATACACTCGAATAAATAATCATAAATCATAACTAGCCCAACTAGTCCCGGGTAACACATCTTCCCTTACTCCAAACGTGTATATCCGAGCAAGGGACGGCACCGTCCGGTATTAAAAGCAGACAATATCGAATAATAGCGACGAGCAGCAGCATCCATCGCGCGGCTCTGTCTTCAGTCTTTTTTGTAGCACTAGTGAGAATTCATAAAAGCATAAAATGACATTTCGCAAACGAGTTATACACAGGTATGCCTGAGGGATCTGCCGGTCCTCAATTCAGCCAAGTACGCCGGAAAAAAAGAAAGATGAAAAAAAAAAACGAAGCTTTCTCCTCTGTATCGAAACGCCGCCTGTTCTGTAACCAGCCATGCCATGCCAATTCTCAACGACGCGATTATGCTTTGTGACACCGAAACGTCATCATTACCTCCGGACACCTTTCCGAATTAACCACCCTCTGGATATGAACAAAGGAAAAAAAAAGTAAGAGGTTCGACAAGGTGACGCTATGCCAAGCCAGGTGGTGGTGTATCATCATGGGACTCGTTTACGTTGGTACATTAGCCCGGAGAAGATGGGGGGGTGAGGAGAGCGAGGTTTCTTCTTTCGTTACCAGGTAGACTATACTCCGGCCGACTGCTTCTTCCGAACTAGGAACGGGCTCGGCATCTCATCCCTCTCTGGATCCCAAACGGCGGGCTCAGCGAACCGGTCTTTGGAACTGCGCTTGGGGCTAACATTCACAGACTCGACCGGCCGGCCACCGGCTCTGGCCTGCTGGAGCTCGACAAGGGTGCGGCCTTTGATGCTGTTTTTTGTTACTACCTTGGTGAGAGCTGGTTCTGGTTCCTTCTTCAGCGAGGATTTGCACTGTCCGCCGTTCTCCGCGTTTTGCATGCTAAGATTGGCGACCGAGGGAATCTTGCTAAGCCGTCGGTTAGGAGAATCACCCTTCTCTCTCAAAGCACCATTACTAGGTTTGGCCCGAATCCGGAACTCCGGAGCAGAGGTGGGTAGAGGCGGGGTTGGCTTGTTAGAGACCATGGTGGATTGGTTTCTTAGACGGTTAATGGGAGCCGTCTTCGTTGAGGTAAGAATCGGACGTTGGGGTCCGAAGGGATTTTTGTTCGACCGCGGTGGGCGAGTCGGGGATGGGATTACATGATCGTCGTCGTCATCCGAATCAGATGAGAACGGATCTCTCCTGCCTGATCGGATCTCTTCTTCATCCTCGAGGTCAAATATGGGTAGCTTGTTTGCAGTTGGGGCCTTAGTAGCGATGTTGCGTCGTGGAGATAGGGACAGGGATGCAATAGCAACCATTGGGGATGGGGATGCCATGTCGACATCCATCGACATTGGCGTTCCGGGATTGCGCTCGAACATGGTTTGAGCGCGACCAAACGGCGCACGTGAGCTGCGCTTAAGAGGGTGTTCTTCGGGAGAGCTAACAGAAAATTCGGTAATATCCGTGGTGGAGGGAAACTCGCTGTCCGTACTACCAGCCATGGACAGGAAGAAGTTCGTCCTGTATACTTGAGATGATGTAAATTCGTGGGTCTCGACCGGCCCGAACGAAACCCTCTTCTTTTGTAGTTCTTCTTGTACGCGCGCATCCACCTCGGCTTCGAAACGTCGTTGGAGTTGCTCAATCTCTTCATTCACAAGGCGGTCGATTTCTAATCGAGCCTTGACCTCCCACTCTCGTCGTAGCTGAGAGTCGATCTCTTGTCGGAAATTCAACTTATCGGCCTCGATGTTAGCTAGTTTGTCTTCGACTTGCTTCAGCTTATTGCTGAGCACATTGTTGCGCGATTCTAACTCCATTTTGAATTCTACGGCCTCTCGCTCTTTACGCATCAAGCGTATAACCGGAAGGTTGAGCAAGGTTGCCGTGTCAGGGCGTTGATCTGGATTAACCCTGAGACAGTCTTTGATAACGGCCATAAGCTCTCCTGAGTAAACTCTTGGAAGTGGTGGGATCTTTCCCTCCTTGATCTTCTGAACGAGCTGGAAGTGAGTTTTGGCATTAAACGGAGGCTCACGTGCGCAAAGCTCGTATATTATACACCCTAGTGACCAGATGTCTGACTTGAGAGTATACCTCTCGGCAGCGCATATCTCGGGAGACATGTAGAATGGCGTCCCAACATACGTGGACGCAAAATCGTGCGATTGTATCACCTTGGATAGACCGAAGTCACCAAGCTTGACAGAATTATTCTCTCCAAGAAAGACTACTGCAGGTTAGCACATACCTCCTATAACGAATTATACATTTCCAGCTCACGCACCGTTCTCAGGCTTCAGATCTCGGTGGAGAATTGTAACAGCTCCCTGCGGCGCCTTCGTTTTCCCTATTGTCACTATTTCGAGGACGTTCTTGCCTACTGATGGGGGATTTACGCCATAGTGACACCGGTATAAGGCGGTGACCAGCTGTGAGAATATCTCCCATACGAATTGCTCGTCGGCGTACTCCTCGCGATTGGCAAGCCCCTTAATCACCCGGCCGAGATCGCCATTACCACAATATTCCATGTAAAGATACAGATCTTGAGTCTCTTTGAGATGTTCGCGATGGTAGTAGCCAACGATGTTGGGATGTCGGAGAGTAGAGAGGATTTGGAACTCAGTGTGTAGCTGTTCACGTTCCTTTTTCGACATTTTCAAGTAGCTGATCTCCTTTCGGCAGAGGATCTTTCCATCTGCCTTCCGTCGGATCTTTCGAATAACGCCAAAGGAGCCATGTCCTACATTCGCAATGTTAGAGCGCAGGCATGGAAAGAAGTAGAACGAAAGGGATGACAGCTTCGTCAGAGATAATAGAAAACTTACCTATTTTCTCCAAGGTTTCATACTGCGAACTGATAGATTCTGCCATAGTGAACTGAATTGCGAGTCGCTTTTCGAATTCAATGATTTATGACTATGCCATAGACAACAGAGCAAGAGAGAAGCTAAAAAGGTTGGAAGGCAACGCTATTGGAGGAATTGAAAGGGTAAGCCAGAGCTATTCGATGCTGCTCCAGCTCGGGACTTGGGGGGGGGGCTGTCTTAGAGGATTATCTTACTACTTGTTGTTGAATAAAGAATTTGGTTCTGGAAATGGTTCTGGAAACAGTAAAAGCAAGGGCAGGAAATCAGAAAATGGCTGTCAATGCGATGGATCCGATCAATTGCACAGGACACCCCAGTAGATACTTGAGCCCTGTGCTAATTTCTATGCCAGCTTTTGTATCTTATGTAACACTGCGTGTATGCAGTCAACAAACCCACCCGTGGCCACGGCAACTGCTTAGCTCATAGTGGGGTGACAGGGAATAATGGTTGAACTCTACTCACTGCTAGTTAGAATTAGTCTTAGCATCGCTTCAGCCCATTATCGATAAGGATAGCTTCCTTATATACACCTAGGTATATGTACGGAATACATACTTCCATTGTAGTGTACCTAATGTACCTAGGTAGGTATTTGGTCTAGTTATTCAATCAACCCATCTCGCACGTGATATCACCGATTCCCGATTCCCGCTTTCCGCTTTCCATATCGCCGCTGATGACATATGTACATCTGACTTATCTGGCTTATCCAATTGAATTCAATGCTACCAGCTACCAATTCATAGGTAGCTAAGCCATGCATCATCACCAGCCATTAGTTGTATGGTCGAAGTTATCGAACTTGACGATTCTTTGGAAATTCACTCGACATTGTTGTTGTGCCTTGGTCAACCATGGTTCTTCGAAAGCACGAGCTAGAAGCAAAGCTGAAAGATGATATCGAATTAATTCGTAGTGGCGTGCTGCGCGATGAGAATCCCTTGGACCTTAGCCAGGAGTTTAGCGAGCTCTTAGAAGCATGTCGAAGAGGTGATCTCAGACGAACTCAAGAACTGATTTCTGCCGGCGTCAATATAAACGGTAAAGACAAGTTCGACTATACTCCTCTCATTGTTGTGAGTAGAGCTTGTCTTCCTGTTTATTGCGCTTGAACATCCTAGGTAGCTGACTGATGTCTAGGCGAGTCTCTGTGGGCATTATGAGTTGGTTGAGCTGCTTAGTATGTATCCGATTTTAGACTTCTCTTTTCAAGTTAGCCCGAGATTAAATGAATCCTCATAATCTTATGCTGGGTCGAGATACCAAGTGCTGAAATCTTCTTGAAACTCACCTATGCTAACTGTAAATATTGTAGTCGAGTCTGGCGCCCTAGCAGAGCGAGACACGTTCCAAGGAGAACGGTGCATCTACAATGCCCTAAATGACAAGATCCGGAATCTGCTGCTGAAATATGACTACTCAAAGTCTACTGACCCCTTACAGCCATGGGCTGCTCATATTAGCGCATTGTTGGCTAGGGCCACACCCAAGACTTCTGATATAACGTTGATAGTAGCATCAGAGCCATTTGAGCTTCATAAGTTCCTTCTTTCTGCTAGGTCACCATACTTCCAAAGGAAACTCACGGAGGCGCCCGAGATAGAGACGTGGAAGCTGCCCCAATCAATACCAATCGAGTCTTTTCAAGTGGTCATGCGCTATATCTATCTCGGTGATATTCCAAGGGAGTTAGTTGACCCCCGAAGTGGCAGCACCGATGAAGAGGTCCTAACTGGTATTGATAAGATCAGTAAACAGTTAGAGATTGATAAGCTATGGGAAGCTATCCTCTCGGGCAGTGATCGGCGATTAGCACGACAGAGGCATCAGGATGAGGTTAATCGAGCTCAAAGACAAATCCAAGGCTTTTTTCAGGAGAAGGTCCTCGGACATAAGATGGTTGTCGACACTCGGAAGGCCCACGAAGTCAAGTGGCCGCACGATAATTCTATATTTGCGGACTGTCTCCTGCGAGCTGACGAGGGAGGGGAAGATGAGAATCTCGACAAAAAAGAAGAATCGAACGGCATTCCCATTGGCCCGGGTGTTGAACCACGAAAGCAGAACGACACCAAGAAAGTTAGGAAATCCGTTTTATATCCTGCGCACAAGGCCATGCTCATTCGTTCGCCATATTTCGAGACCATGTTTTCCAGTCAGTTTCGTGAGGCTCAAACATCAGAACACCTACATATCATCAAGATAGATTGTCAACCCGAGATTCTCGAACTCATCCTGACGTTTCTCTATACCGAGAAATCCGAATGTCCTCTTGAGCTCGGCCTTGATCTACTTTATGCATCCGATATGTTGTTCCTGGATAAGTTGAAAAACAAGGCCGCGGTCACCATCAGCACATTAGGGAGCGGCAACAATAACGTCCTAATCGATCGGACGCATAGCCACGAAGGCGGCGAAACTGGCGAAATAGAGGTCGAGCCTATTAACGTATACGATGTTATACATGCCGCTTGGGATTTGAGGGTCCAGCGGTTGGAAGAGTTCGCCGCTCGGTATCTGGCGTATCGGCTAGAAGACTATATTGACGAGGAAGAGTTTACCGAGCTAATTCAGGAAAGCGCTTCGAGGCTCAAGACTCGAGAAGAGACGGATACTATCGAGCTGCTGGACGATATTCGGTATTACTTATCTGAGCGATTTAGGTTGCGGTTCGAGGACGCTGGACTAGATGAGATGATGGACGAGAATGGTGAGATTAGCGCAGAGGCGGCGGAAGTGCTGGCCGCACAGGCAAACGATGTTGCTGCGGAAGACAAGGACGCCAAAGACATCGTTGAAGTAGAGAATCCCGATCCCATTTCTGCAAAGGCTGTTATAGCAGAAGCCTTAACAAACTCAGCTGGCGTGGTTAGAACCCTGGATGGAGAGCTCGTCGAAGATGAGTTCGCGTCCGATGCTATCAACTACCAGCTTCTACTGCAGAAGATCGATATAATGCTAGAGAAGCTAAAACTAGATGCGTAGAAACGGGGTTGCATTAGATGAATAGAGTTTGGATGCATAATGATCGAGTTCTATTGTTCTAGCAAACGTTCCATATTAAGCTATTTCGGCAACGGCTTGTCGTTTGCGGATCTTTAGGTAGGCATGTTTGGGTGCTGTTATATTTACGCCTTGAGTCCGTAAGTAGCATGCCTCGCGACAACCGCAAGGTCCGGCCATATGTGCACACCACTGTTCCTGCACATATATCTCTACAGCGAGATGATCTTCCAGCTACCTAGCGAGCTACCCGGGTATCGTTTTACGCTACTGGTGTAATAATGTACATCATCATCAGTGTCTCCCCTTTTACTCGGCTATCGCGTTTGCTCATCCGGCGTTTGCTAATCCCTTCATAGTGCCTCGTGAAGCCCCGACGGGGAGTCAGCACAGGGACCGGCCCGTGAGTTGACGGATGCTTAGCAATGGGTAGTCTACCTACTTAGGTGCTGCTGGCATATCTGCAGTCTACGTGTAAATACGTGGTGCGTCCCCATCTCGCCTTCAGTCCGGGCAGCGATGTTGGTGATACAGATGATAGGGGTTGGATGAGGTTAGAGAATGGGATGGATCAGTTGACTAATCTAGGCCGGGGAGTCCCTGTAAGAGAGTGCAGCTTTTATGTAGGCGTCTACGTAGGTGTCCCGCCTCGTTGTTTAAATGGTCGTCGCTGATACATTATGCTGGTTGCGGTGTCAAGACTGGAGTGTCTATATCACGATGGTTATATCGCTAAAGCTACCACGTATTCACAATGACAGTCTTTCACTATTGTGAGCATTTACTATCCTTCTGTCATTATATGGGAACATATGATCTAAGGTTCATAAGCAAGGCGTAGCTGTACACAGTTTCCGCGGTTAAGGGGTATGTCAGGATCAGACATGCTGATATTCGGTCAAAAGGACGTGGCTATTTCGAAGCTGAGTTGAATCGTCACGTCGCACCTAGCAAGCGTCGTCGGTGGCTTTCTCCTCTTGCATACGTAGGTCATCTAAAGCACACGCCGCATGAACCACTGGATGTAGCCGTCGAATAAGCTCACTATTTCAACCTACCTTTAGAGTATGACAACGCCTGAAGCCCAAGATACAGCATCCTGCCAGGTTTTAGGGTTACAGATAGAGCCCATGTCTGCCAAGCCTCGCTCTCGCCGCCGGTTGTTCGTAATCTATCTATGTGAAGTCATCTATAATAATTGGCTGCGGGTAGTAAATCTCGAAGGATACGGCATATCTCTATCAGGAAATGGAATCGCCCTCGACAGCTCTACGTGCCAAACAAACCCGGCTTATTTGCCAAGTAGCCGCCAGATTGGCCCGTGGAAGGTTTGATAGCCGCTCGAATTAGAGATACATATGTGATGTGATTCGGTGGCATATTGCTCTCATTTATAGGCTTGGGCACATTTATCGAGTGCAGCTCGCTTGTGTCAAGTAGGTACGTGCTTCGTCCAGCTGCTGGCTACCTTTTGTTAGGCTTTGCAACTGACCGGTGGCAGCAAATCCTCTCACGCCGGTTTCCACCATTGCGATAAGGGGAACGTACACGGCAGTCGTTTCAGCGTGGCTGAATGCAATTCCCGACATAATACTACGTGATAATCAGCGCTGGCTTGGAGACCCTCTACCAGTCGGCGGTAAAGGGGGCTATAGAATCTACCCTCTATTCCCCCCTCAAAAATAGAACAACGTTCGGCCAGATGGCGTAGGATGTGGGATGTGGAATGTGGGAGAAGCTAAAGACCTCAGAGTTAAACTTGTCGCAGATTAAGCACACATAACAAAACTTCTGATGTTGTACATTTACTACCTGCGCCCGTTTGTGGAGATAGGGCTACCGGCATAGAGCGAAGACCTGCTGACGACAGGTATAATTCACGGCATATCAGTAGAATTCCGCTAGTAATATACGAGAATTGCGCCTGTGAGACAAGATCGGCGTCATCTATACGCATGTGAAGCTACGTGAGCCATGCTAGGTAACGTAGCCAGGCCATTTGCCGTGATACGAACTCAGGCTTCCCTAAGCTACGGAACTCCCCCACTGGCTGGACTACGCCAGATGATCGACACGTGGAATAGGTTCCGTAGGCACGCCGAGGACTGGTGCGTACAGCGGGCGACCGCCTACTGATCGTCGTTAAGATCCTAGCCAACAGCGCGGGATGGAGGATCGGCGTCCCGGGTGTAGGGGACGACGCATAGGAAGGCTGCATCCGGTGAGTAGCTTTTTTCTCTCTCTCTCTCTCTTTTTTTTCTCCCGCTTACACGCTAGGAGGCGTCGATGGGAGAACTTCCCGAGCCGCCTCGCGTCGCCACTATCTCAAAGCGCTGAAGTTATCCCGCGCCGTGCCGTCTTGTCCCTTTCTTGGTCGGCCGATCTAGATGTGATTGCTTGCAGAAAGTGGCGGAATATAGTCTACCTACCCGCTTCTTCATTTACCAGGCTAGCCTAGTGATTTGCGAAAAAGCTAAACATTAATATAACGTGTGGCGACGAGCGTAGAGCACCTAACCTAGGCTACCGACCTGTGGTTTTCCTAAACGTCCCGAAAAGCTGAAAAGTCGACGATGACGCGCGAGTCAGGGCTGGGTTGGCATACCTAGGTGTGGGAAGTATGGATGGTTAAGCCGAGTCCAGACGTCGTCGACGTCGAGGTACGCAAATCTATGCGCAAATGGGAAAGGCTAAAAGGAGTTAGATTAGGGCCACGCCGCAAGGATACGTCTAGCGATCTGTCATAAATACTACTGTCATTTACGTTTCGTATTGTCTCGTTGTCTCGTGTCTATCGCTTATTAGGCGAAGACACAAGAAGCAAGAATATCGAGGCTATTTGCGCTTCACGAGTTGGGCACGCGTATATGAAATATTGCGAAAGACATATAGATCCGATGGCAAGGGTTCGAAAGAGTGATCCTGTCAGCCACGTGAGTAACATTAGACGTTGGGTTTCCCCTTAGTGCTGAGAGGCGTTCAGGTATGTCCCGGTGAGAGCTAAGGGTAGGTACATGCGTGTCTGGATACTGTAGGCGGATAGGTACTGATCAAGATTTCACATCAGCTTATACCCCTTTAGGATATGAGGCGTAGCTTTCCCCCGGTCGCAGAAGAACTCTTTGCTTATTCCTCTAACGCGGCCCAGCCACCGACCGCACTGCCGCGCGATGAGTCCGGGGAACAAGCTGAGTCATGTAATAAAATCATGCCATGGTCAAGACTCGCGGCTCCCAGCAGCGGGGACCATGGGATGATGCTCAGCTCGCCCCCTTTACGGGAGGCTGCAGCTAGGCCAACGAAATATCTTAATCTCGGGAGCTTAGGAAGCCTGGGGGGGGGGCCTAGGGGAAGCCTAGGGGAAGCCTAGCGATCTTACGGATTATGTCGCTTTTTAGAATAGTGACTGTTACTTCGGGCCATCTATCCTATGAGTCCAACCAATACCGAGCTTGCCGCAATATAAATCAGGGCTGTCAGTGTCATTATACAAAAGCTGACAGCTCCTACCGGATGGAGCCGAGGTGGAAGGGGTAATCCATGATCGACATTAGCACCTATATAGCTATTGCGTATGTGCAGTATGTGCAGTATGTGCAGTATGGGTAGTATGGGTAGTGTATAGATAGGTATGTATGTCCATATAGAATCTAGAGTGTCACTGGTCACTTAATGCTGGTAAAGGGGGGTATATTCGGAAACAAACGAGATGCTGCTTAAGTCGTATTGTACTTCACGTGCATCTACCTACTACAAACCTGTATTTCGGAGGACGTGAAGTAGAGCTGCTCTAAGTATCCCTAGGGATCTACTCGGGTGATCTACAGCACCTTAGACGTACGATGAGCGCCATCAGATCGATACCCCGCTAGAAGATAGGCTGCTGAGTCGAGGCTTATTACTCCAAAAAAGGCTGGTAAAAGATGGCCCCCCTCCCCTACGTATGCGCCGAAGTGGTTGTCGTATGTACATCATTGCAAAATGCATCAGGCCGGCACAAGTACTTGGAAGCTGGGTAGATTTGCAGCAACTTCCATTCATCCTGGACCCCTGCTTGCAGTCCCAGCCCAACGGCGTGGGTAGAATGGAGGATCATGGGTGTAACCATGCTGCCATGTCGCTCGACTAGATGAATAAGGCTGCCTACATGGTACAAGTAGAGAAAAAGAAGAGAGACAAAGAGAGAGCTTTGCTTATTCACTACGTAGGCCTGCTGTAATATGTGACCTGTAACATTAATACTCGGATCTATATGTGATCCCTACTTTGGTATTTCCAGAAGCGCAATTTATCCATCAGGTTTCCGGTATGCGGCCGACTCCGGAGCATTATTCTCGTGCATGTGAACTCATGTGACTACGCAAGCCACTACCGCGTAGCAGTAATTCGTATAAATCACCTACGTCTATATGCAGTGTATGACATTCTTCGCTGTTCTTCGAGCTCGTCCAGCTGCTCTTGATTAAGGGGAAGCCAAAGTATTGACGCTTAGGTTGCATGCAGCGATCCACGGCGGTTGTAAGCGGAAGTAGATTATCGTCATTCACATTGCATACATATATGTAGGTATCACAGACGCACTATAGCATAGGCTACTCCGCATTATCAGCATCAGTATTGTGTAAATCCCGTCAGCTTGGAGAAGCACTCTGGCCTGGCTTTGGGTAGGATGTCGTTGGGGAAAGGGGTATTAGGCAGTCAGCTCACATCAATACTATAATTTGCAGTGGGTATTCCAGCCATTCCGTAATGCTAGATAGATGTCGGGCATACCATGGAGATCTATAAGGACGATATTTTCGCGGAGTGCATAGATAGTCTTGGCTGGATTTTCCCTTCGACCACAGCTGAATAACCCGGCTTGGCTGATAGCTGAATGCCCGCGGAAATTGGCAGATTGAGGGTATACTGTGACTGTTATAGGTTACAAGATGGCTTGGAAATATCTCGGCTAAAAAAGATTATATCATGAAGGTTGTTTTTGCAATGCTGGTTTCATCCCCCTTCTATACTATTTATGTCGTAATTCTGGAGAGCAATACTGGCTTGCTCCAACTACAACCCCTTAATAGTTCCGTGGCTGTGATGTTTTAGTCAGTTCAATGATTTTGAGTATAGCCATAAAATATATAAAGCGGCCGGCCATCCTGTAAGATAGAGCTGGTCTTCAAATAAATTTTCATACTACAACTCGGGTAGCTTCATAGTAGACGGCATTCTCGTAGGGGATGTAATCTCACCGGTGAACACAATCGATGTTGAATTCGTATAGAATAATTCTATCCTTGCCACGAGGACAACGCTGAATGCGGCTCATTGCCCCGAGATCTTTACTGACTTGGTCATATAATACGAATCCTTGCTTGATTAAAGTCTTGCTTGCATCTAATACCCCATGCATAGCATATCAATACATCATTTAAGGTCGATCTAGGCCATTACATATGTCGTAGAAACAGCCACATCAGCCCATACCAGATGATTTAACTGGTAGTCGATGCGGAGATGCAGTCTTCATTGCCTAGAGAATTCGTGTAAGCCCCCGTTTCCCGCTCGACAAGCCATAACTATCCATTATATCCCGAGAAAAGGAAAAAAAAGCAAAGGTAATAATATGCAATGACATAGCCCAGCTGTCATAGTTACCGAAGCTCACGCATATAACGATGGTAAGTTGAGCCTGAGCCTGCATATATGTACGGAAAGATGACTGCCTTGCTGCTGCTGCAAAGCATGCTGACTGGTCACGGCATTCGGAGATCTCAGGAAGCGGAGGAGACTTGGGTTGAATCCTTCTAGCCAATACTAAAGCATACGGGCCGTCACTGAAGAGTTTTAGTCTGTTATGAGTCCTATTTGATTCCTACATGGTCCGATGCCGTGCTGCACGTACAGTGCAAACGTAATACCAAGTACCTAGGCAGATATGAGTGTATTTTGTACTGGCGTCTCTCTGCGTTGCAGTGATTGGAGGAGAACGGCTTGGTTAGAATTTCTTTTACCCGGCTTAATGGTCGAAGCTGGCCATCGAGTACGTGGTAATAGGGGTCTTAGTCGTCCTTTGTCGTATCCAGTACCACAGAGACCCTTCAAATATTTGGCAGGTTAGTCCTCGTTGGGCATCAGTTCGTGACTATTCTGGTGATTCGTCGTTGGGCGTCATTGGGGCGGGGGAGTCATGGTACCGTCTGAACGGAAAATATACGATATACTTGCGCCTCAGAACAGTCGCCACGCCACGCCTTGAGAAATAAAGCAACCCAATTACCGCGCATTAGAAGCTAGACTATTTACAGTTTGCAGCTCATTATCGTCGTTACTAAGGGACTGGCTTTTACTGAAGACTACCATTAGGTCTAGGTAGCTTTAAACATATTTGTCTCTAGGCTGGAACACTTGTTGCATTATCACACGAAACTAGCTTCCAGGTCTACGTATGATTCAAGGAAGCAGCTAAATAAAGTCTTAATGAGTTAACGATTTTAGATTAACATTCGTTCATCTGTCTTAATCTCATGAGTATATATCCTGATTGGGAAAATGGCTGGTCCCTGTAAAGCTGTGTGTGTACACTATGTAAGGACAAAAATGGATGATTAATGAGAAAGACTTCCATGGCTCGGGACCAATGGCCCTTGCCTAGATCGTCGATCTCCCTACCCCGTCTTGAACGAATGCGGTTATCAACCCCGATAGACTTAACTGTACTAGGTTCTGGAAGAATTATCATAGCCGCAAGTAGCTTCAATCTCAGTGCAACGTGATGACATAGAGAATATTGAAAAGGTTACGATGTGGTGTAGAGCTTCTCACGCTCTGGAGAGCGTCGGTGTCACGAAACGGCAATGTGCCGGCAGGACCAAGTCTTTTTTTAATAATGAACACGGTAGGGCTGACTGGAAAATCCGTCGATCAGAGCCAACTACAACCCCGGCATCCTCATTGCTAACGTCGTATCTTTTTTACAAAAGGATCACGAATGGGCGATGCGTCTATGCACCCCATATTCTATATGAGGTATTCACAAGGCAAAGGAGAATCGTCGTATGTAAGTATACCTAGGTAGGTAGGTAGGTAGCCTAGGTAGCCTAGTCAGGCCCAAAGAAACTATGTTTACCGTTTCTATGACCCATGAAGACTCGATTTCCTAGTTAAGTCGCTCATCTACTAAATCTAAAAAATGCTACTACATGAAACAAAAAGAATGCCTAATATGGTCGAGAATACAAACGATAAAGTGATAATATTGTTGCTATGGGAAAGTGATGACATCGATTTCAGGAAAGTGGTCCGAAAAAAACGTGACTATTCATCAAAAAGCTTGGATTAGGGGTCGAGGGGGTCGAGATCGACATAGGCAGCATGGGTCTAGGACGCCGTCGGGGGAGTAGCTTGCGGGAGCCGGGTGACATGAGATCAGCATAGTGCCTTAGCGTCCATCGCTTAGAGAACATCCCCAGGTATTCCATGTCAGATGGGGTGGGGTGGGCTATAATAACTCTGAGAAAACCAACGGAGTGGATAAAGCAATTTACATGCTGTTTGGTAGGACGTTCGCGGGGGAGAGCGTGTAGATTGCTCTGCTACCCACCCAGAACACCAACATGTCCTCATTATAGACAGGGATCAAGCTAGAGCCTCCGAGGTAGTTCCGTTTTTAAATACCGACTTTGAGATCTATGTAGGTAGTTATGTACTATGTAGTTTAACCCATAGGTACTACTACACCTATATTAAGCCTCACGATGCCTTCTTAGTGTAAACCAAGACCAGCGTAAGTCGTACTAGTTAAGTTGAGCATGATACTGAAACGAAGCCAAATGGTTAGGAAGTGAGGCTTTTGATATAGTACGATAACTATAAAAAAAAGGACTAACTACATGTGCCTAGGTAGTAAATGTGAAGCTTAAACATATAATGTCCGTGCTATATATACCCCCTTTTCGTACATGAAGTACTTCCACGTGTACAGTAGTGTGAGATTAATATTAATTATCATTACTCGCAAGCGCTAAGAAACAATTACCGCATGGCAAAAACCCGACTCGATAGCAGTTCCTTTTAAGTCCCAATAAGCATCCAATTCAATTCATCTGACCAACTTCTCATGCTGGGCGTAAGTACACAATAGCGTTAGGCCTTGCCATGTCACCATGTCATAGGTTGGGCATAGAGGGTATCTGTAGTGTATAACAAATAAGGAGAGGGGAAGTCTAGCTAGGCCTAAGTATCTACCTAACCTACTATGATACCGGTACTATCATAGTAGTGATATACTAACACGTTCTGGCGTTCTTCTGGCGTTCATCTAGCGCGCCGTTATGCAAGCCTCAACTCAGTTTCCATGCTTTCAAGCGATCTGTACTATGTACACGAAGCTAGTAGGAAAAAAAGCAAGCCATCTTAAGACTTCACGTGGTTTCTAGCTTCTCCCGTCGCTTGGACTTGTCAATCCCACTCGTAGCTTATTCGTTAACAGTTCTAAGTGCAAAATCTAGAAGCCGCCTTCGGACCTTGGTGTACATGGTGCATGACGCGGCGCGATCGCAAGGGTAGGTAAGGTTAGGTAGACAATTTTATTGTTGGCCAGCCTGGAAAGCCGGTATTCTTTACGAGCGTACCTAAAGGCAGGTAAGTATAAATTCATGCAACGGCTCGGCGTCCCGGCGTCTAAGCTGTGGAATATCACAATACTAGATGGAGTTTGCATATGTCTCAATTCAATCTATCAGGTATCATATCTAAGTAGGTAATTAGTAGTTAGTTAGGTAGTTAACTAGGTTAGATAGTTAATTAACTGGAATTCAAGACAGTTTAAGTTCTGTAGTAACTTGGCTCGTGCCAGATAACTCGGAACTGGCTTATTCCTTTGTCTCGCCTTTGGGCTAGAGTGTCAGGGAGACAGGGATTCGCAGGTCCAAGTAAAAGAGGTGCCGTCCCGAAGGGGAGTAGGCTGTCGATCATAGACCACGTTAAAAGTCAAAGGCATGACCGAAGAAAAACTAAAATGGTAGTCCCAGGGCAAGATAAACCCTTGCTAGCCACAGACCATCATGCCTAAGCGAAGCAGATTCTTGGAGCCAAGTTGCCGATCATTTGAGATTGGCATTCGTTTCTGAAAAAAAGCCTCCGAATGTTTCTTGAACAGAATATATATATATCGTTGGCGATGTCATATCGTTATGATCCTTTAAATACTATGTATGCCTAGAAGCTATGCCTAGATCTTACTAGCAGATCGGTAGCACTAACGTCGATGATATGTGCATCAGATACCTTAGGTTAAGTAGGCCATTTATTAACTACCGTGCCATCTATGTATTAAAATCTTACATCCTAGAGCTAGGGACCTAGGTATCTAGTGTAGGTAGGTAAGTAGAGGTAGGTATATAAGCGGTGTCTATGGATCTAAGGGTATTACGTATGAAAGCATAAGTTTTGTTTAATGAGGCTATCTCCTATCGCCAAGGATTAAGTGGCCCCTTATGGAGCTGGTCATGGACCTGTCTCGTACTATGTAGTGTTGTAGTGTTGTAGGTCTACCGTCTACGGAGCTTGAGATGCGAAGACCCTCTTCTCGGATATTCCCATCCCACAGGTAAGGCTCATCTCAGCATCCTACTTCTAGTGTCCTATGACGACCTGGCAGATGCGGGCGGCTGTGGTCTGATTTGCAACCAATAGATCCTGTTAATATTGGTATCGATCAAAGCTAGATAGAAATCAATGACCGCTTTTAAACTCCGTAGACCGCCTACAGGAACCCATGAACGAACGAACACGTGAGAACTCTTTTAGGACATCTCTTAGTCTTGACCGGCTAGCTCTACTGCACATACCTACCTATACTACATAGGATGGAGAGTAGGTATGAGCAAAGGTGAATAGCTATAGTTACCTGTTATCTGTTACCTGTTAACTACCTAGGTTAGTTAATACAAAATAAACACGTCAACTTCAATACGCGGGTGCACGGGATTGCTCGGGAACTTGTCTACCGAAGACCTCCTTGTTGCAAGTCTTGATCAATGCTTTGCTGCCGCTGTTCCCGAATAGGTCAGCCCAAACATGACCCTCGCGGATAGATAGATCTGACAATCTGCAGCATGGTCTAAATAAGATCAAAACATTTTGGGGCAAGAGAGGCTGTCATCCGAAAGAATAACAGACGCACGGAGAAGCGTTGCAGCGTGTGCGTTGTCAGGGTTCGTGGGGAGGAACGGCATAAGATCAGCTTGACAATCCGGTCACAGCACAGGCTCGGCAGGGCTTAAAAAGATAGTACTATGGTATCAACGAAGCTTGCGGCACTAACCTCAGGCCTACTGTCGTCTCAAGTCCCCTACCTCCACATGAACTAAACTAGGCCCCTTGTCCGAAGTGTACCAAGACAGGGGTCACAGACCAACTATCCGGACGGCAATATGCCCCTAAGGGGAAATGGTGACCCGGATGCGCCATGCACCCAGCAGTACCATAACCACATACATGCTATGTATTTCAACGACTTGACTAGCCAAGACCTTAGAGCGAGGAGGCAGAAGGAGAAGAAGGGATGAGCTTAAACGGTCCACCGGGGATGTCCAGAGTGCAGAAGACCACGCACACGGACGTCTTAGTAGACCCTTGCCGGTGCATAGGCGTAGCCAGTAGCCGTTTGACCTTCAGCGATCCCACGAGAATCCCAGCGGAGCCGTTCTCCTACGTCCATCCTTCGATCTCACCCACATGTACATACCTACATAGAATACACTACACTACACTACCATACATGCCTACATACATGCCTACATACATACCTACACTTACACTACCCGACTACCTCACACCATAGTGTAGCTTCTCCCATCAATAATACCTACCTACGTATAATACATACTGTACGTACTACTACATACTACTACCCTTGCATCAGCCCATACTTGGGGAATTGGGACCACTAAAAAGAGGCGGGCAGGCATAAGCAGTTCCAGAGTCCCATCGCCGCACATGG
The DNA here is from genome assembly GCA_022432525.1 of Daldinia grandis. Lineage (NCBI taxonomy): Eukaryota > Fungi > Ascomycota > Sordariomycetes > Xylariales > Hypoxylaceae > Daldinia > Daldinia grandis. The sequence continues at coordinate 602,768 of JAJKLB010000015.1, read as the reverse complement.
AACTCCAATACATCAGGGCTCGTCCATTAATAGGGGGCGCTATAAGTACTTGCCGATGATGCAGGAGTACCTTCGATACCGGCGATCTACTGTTGATTTCAACCCAGGTCTGCCGTGACCCACACCCAATTTTGTGACAGTTGTTCTCCAGGGATTATTGTATGGATTGACGCTTGATCGTCATTTATATTATACCTCCCGGGAAGATCTGATAGATACATCGTCAACCCTCGTAACTCGTCCACCACCTACTGTCTATACTTAAGTATCCACACTCCCCGTACATAATCTCAAGCTCGTCGTACTACAAATCGTTAATCGCCTTCACATACCGAGGATTCCAGGAGCCAATACCTTTATCGAATAAACACACCAGCTAATATATACGACTATCGTCGAACAAAAATTATTATTTCTAATATCAATATCGACAGCAACAACCACGACAACAGCAGCTCAAGAGTCTTGAGTTATAACAATAGTTCGCCAACATACATAATATTATATATATATACCTAACTAGGTATATATACACGATGGCTACAGCCATATACACGAACCAGCCTGGTGCTCAGTACGGATATCCACAACCACCTCCTTCGCCTCCAATGGACGAAACCTCGAAATGCTCTCTTCCCTCGATCTCCAACTTATTAGTAATGGCAGACGGTGGATCGCCAACGACTGAGCAGTCACCTCAGTCTCAGCAAGGTATGAACGAGTTGAGCAACTTTATTATCATGAAAGGCTCTGTACTAAACTCCGGGGTAGCACCATCAGTGAAGGTAGAGACGCGACCGAATTCGGCTCACTGTGCGAGCAGCGCTCCTCGAGCCGCTTTACCTCCTACCCCCCCTATGAGTTCAGATGCGTCTTTCGATGGCTACAATTCACCGTCGACGAGATCAGTTTCTGTTGTATCGGGACCAAACTACTATTACGAAACGACCCCGCCACTAGAGGATGTTCACCGCCATCAGATGGCAGCAGCGGTGGCACCTCGTATGTCCATGCAAGCTCCGGCGTATTCGCAACCCGCTTTTGCTGCGCCATACTTGGGTCAGACGCAAGTACCAGCTTACTATCCCGCCTCTCATCCAGGAGTTCAGGCAGCTCAACCGCAGATCTCGGGACTCTACTATCAGAGGCCATTGCCACAGGTTTGTCTACTTCACACAGTTCGGTGGGTAAAAAGGACATAAGCTAAATCAGCCAACAGGCGTTTCCTCCCCTACCGGTAACGGTGTCTCTAGCACCAACTCAGGGGGCCAACCCGTGGCAGCACCATCACTACATTTCGCCATCTTCGGCCGCGTCTTTCCCGCAGTCACAGGACCGCTACATCTGCCAGACCTGCAGCAAGGCATTTTCGAGACCAAGCTCGCTACGAATTCATAGCCACTCGCACACCGGCGAGAAGCCCTTCAAGTGCCCCCACGCGGGCTGCGGGAAGGCGTTCAGCGTACGAAGCAACATGAAGAGGCACGAGCGCGGATGTCACGACAACGGCGGCAACTCTCATCACTAAAGCACCAGCCCAGAATCGACATATAAACGTTCGACGTTGTTATTATTTATTGTTTTATTCCTAATGTGGACTTAGTCTTGCGCGGCTATCCGAACGAGGAGGTTGGAAGGACCAGAAAGTCAGGGATATGAAGGATGCATTTGATACCCAACCCGGGGGGCTACATTACGAACTTGAACGGCCGCCTTCGTTTCTCAAAAAGCACTCGCTGTTTTTATTTTTCGCTTTCCGACATTTGTTTCGCCTACCTGAAATACCTATCCGAAATTAGGACCGTATATTTTCGACTGTTGCTGGGATGAGTTGGCGGAAGAGGCGGTCTGCCTTTTTGCTTACTGGGATTTGGGAATCGCGGGATAGGCACGGGTTGCATTTTTATCTGCGCAGGAATGTATGTGACTGTTCATTGACGAAGGCGCATCGGACTACCAACTCGGGGCATTTACACCGGCGTTTATGAATCATACTGAGAGGGGAGGGGGATATATATGTTGGAACATCCAAAAACAAGAGCAATCTTACCCTCGTTCACGGTTTTCTGACGGATGATTATCATTATTATTTTTACTACTACTACTACTACTACTGCTACTGCTGCTGTTTCTTGGATATTGTATCTAGTCCTAATGTATAGAAAGAGGACTGCAAAGAAAGGGGGTATGAGAAACTGTACCAACAGAGCAACGGGTCGAACCCAACGCAGATCTCGGTGGAGAGACGGGCGAAATAGCTTCTGTATGATGGAAGATGAATCTAGATGACTAAAACCGGCTTAGCTTCAGGCAAGTCGTGAGAACAAGAATTAAAGAGAAATATCAAAATGTGCTCTTGGCAATCTTTGTTCCTGTGATTGTGGCTCCAAATCTCGATCTCTACTCGTGAGCAGAACACTAGCAAGACAAGGATCATTACTCGATAGAGCACACCCTACATACATTGGGGTTTCTTCCCTCATTGCTGTGGCTGGGAGAGGGAACATTAGTATGCAGGTAACCTTGTTTCAATGTCGAAGAGAACAGCCCCCTGCGTGGGGAAGTTTGCTCTAAGCTTCAAGCTCCAAGCTCCAAGCTCTAAGCTCTAAGCTCCTGTTTTGAGATTTACGCAGGGGTGAAACCCCAAAGACCGGAGTCAAACAAGCTTATATTACTACCTACGTACAGTAACGCAGAGGGAATATCCCATCGTCTAAGAGAACATAGCGCTGGCCTAGGGAGGGATGTTTGCCAACTAAGCTCAGGAA